>OX637533.1:130774111-131289111 GCA_951800035.1 Linnaemya tessellans
CTTCTCTTATTTGCTTAGGGCTACTTGAAGTCATGGGCTTCGGCCAATAAGCTCCAATCAGTTGCTGCCTTTAAAAAAAAATAATCGACACGAGTGCGAAGAATCAATGAAAATTTAATAAAACGGGCTCAAATGTGTGTGTGCTTTCGAGTCTCGTGGCTCCCTTGCCTTTAAGTACAAACTCCAGGCTTTTTATTTTAGCTCTGCAACACCTCCTTGGGATAAGTAAGTTTATACAGAGTCCCAGTTTTGATTAACAATTATAGTGCCCTTGGTTTCACTGTGTAACCCGAAAACGTTACGAGGGAATCGATCTTACGACTTCCGTACAAATAGGCCAGCATCGAAAGCAATCAGTCACAGTGGCACCAAAACCAGCTTAAATGCTATATGATATTCTTTTATAATTGGGCTACCTTTTAAGAAACTGCAGAGAACAGTTAGTGGTGGAACTGTTACATTTACGGTTACTGAGTTCGACATATAAAAAAATCACGAACCAAAAAATGTTTTTCTTATGAGTAGGACTAGCGCTCTAGGGATGACTCCTACATATGCAATGCATTGCGCCGGAACTGGAAAGGAGGCGATGGTACTTTTTTTAGCCATATGAAACTTTTTACTTAGCCATCTAATATTTTTGCTACAAGACCGACGAAGGGGAGTACTGTTCCTCTGCTCTTTTAGTACAAGTTTGTGTCAGTCGCTGCCAGTTATTTTCAGTGATCAGTGTTATGCCTTCATCACTGAAACAGACTGACTGACAACAACTAATGCAATCATGCACTAATGCTGATCAGAAGAATTCGACACAATATTCATGACTGAGGGCGGGGTTGAGCTCTGGACCCTCCGCTTCATAGTCTCATGGTAACTACTTCAGCCAACAGCATCCTTTATATAATTTTGCATAGGGGACAGATCGTAAAAAATATATATCTTTCATCTTACATTTTCAAGCCTTCGCGTATTAAATATATAACCCCTTATTCATAAAAATTATGAGAGGCTTATAAGAGTGTAATAGAGCAAACTTCAAATGAAATTTTGTTTTATTACGCTGTTATTAGACGCTCATAATTTTTATAAATAAAAGGGATAATGTTTAGCTGTAAAACTCACCTCAGCATACATTTTATTTGTTATTGCAAGTCCTTGCTAAAAATATAGCATTAATTAGGCCATCCATTTAAAGCTCTGCTTTAAACGCATTAGAAAAACTTAAAGCCATGAATAGCAAAAAAAAAAGTCAGCAAAAAAAATACGACAAACAGCAAGTAACTGCTGACTGCTACTTTTGATGCAGATGTTTTCTAATGTTACAATATGTTGTATGCATGTACCAAACGCACACATGTACAAGCACAAACACACACAAACATACACATACAGTATGCTAAAATGTTGATCATTATGATGACAATGATAGTGCTGCAGCAAACAGTAGTTGTAAAATGTGAATATCGGGAGCAGAAAAGAGGGGAGGAGGCGGGAAGATGCTGCTGATGCTGTTTGTGTCTTGGCTTTCTTTGCTGCCGTGTTGCGCCTAATGGTGCATATGAAACATTAGTCTCTCATGTAGCATATAAAATAAAATATGCTGGCTAAGCGCTTTGGCCATAGCACCCATTGCATTGTATGGCTGTTATGAGCATGTGAGTGTTTCTTTCTTTATACATTTTTTATATATTTTTTTAAATTTTTTTTTGCCAACTAAGAGTGTTCAATTTTCCGACTTAAATACCGTATTTAGCTGAGCATTTAGTTGGTTGGTTTTAAGATTTTTTTCTTTTTATTATTTTCACTTGCAACATCATTGGCCGCCACTGACCATATGCATGGATATGGAGTTAGTGTTTCAAGTGAATATACAAAAACTATAATACAGAACCAGAAGAGCAAAAAAAAAATGTACATAAAAAAGAAATTTAGTAGGAAATGCTGTAAATTAAATATGTTTCTTTGGTTGTTAATGTTGGCTTTTTGCTGCTTCTCCATTTCTTCCAATTTTTTTCTCCACTTTTTTCTTGCATTCAAATGCCAGAGTATTAAATGAAAAATACATGTTTAAACTTGCACAAGGTTATTTGATACAAGAGGTTGTTTTTCTTTATACATTTTACCGTTTTAATACGGGAATTTTCTTTGTACAAATATAAGTGTATGTGCGAGTGTGTGTGTGTGTAAGTATTTGCCAAAGTAACTTTAAAGTAGAAAAACATATTTCCGATAATACTTTAAAAGGCATATAAGGTGCATAATTTAGCTTCTTTGGTTTTTTTCTCTCTAACCAAAGGAATATTGAAAATTTGAAAAACGCTTTTTTCGGTTAAAATAGAATTTTGGCTAATGAAAAATGTCTGAACATGTTTTGCAAATATTAAGAATAAGATAAATATTCCTTCCACATGTTATTTATTTATTTTATTTTATTGACAAGAAAAATTAAGGAAAATGGAAATGACATTAATGAAAAATATTTACAGTTTAAGGCGAATTCCAGTATGGCCTTTTTTGTTTGTTAAAAATATTTCGCAACAAGGATTATGGTTTTTTAGGTAAAATTTATCTTATGCCAGAAAAAGGCAGGAAACTTTGCTTTAAATAATTGAGGTCTTGGCATGTGCAAAATATAGTTTCAATTGGCAAAAGAAAACTGGCAAAAAGGAAACAAAAGACTTAGGACACATGCAGGAATATATTATAATGTCAATATTTCATTCAAACATTTATTTGTAATGAAGACGAGAAAAATATTTTTTAGAAAATAGCGTTTTTGAGCTGAATGCCTGTGTTTCTATTGTTATTTCTTCTTGTATCTTATAATTTCTAATTATAGGCTAAAATAAATAAACCAAACATTTTATCCAAAAGTTATTGTTTTCTAGAAGGATTTTAATGTAAGAAAAAGGTACTCTATTTCCACAGAGAGAGAGAGAGAGTTTGCAACAAAAAGCAAATACTTTTATATAAATTACTTAACTGTATCTGAGAGTACTGTTTGTAAAAAATACTTTTTCCAAGAGGTATTTTTAGAGATACATTCTATTGTTCAAATGATAGTTTTTAGTAGCAGGCAACTTTTTTCAAAAGGGATGGTATTTCAAAATATATATATATATATATATATATATATATATATATATTATTCCAAAAGGTACTTTTTTCAAAAGGTACTTTTTTTAAAAGATACATTTTTCTAAAGTACTTCTTTCAAAAGGTACTTTTTTAAAGATACTTCTTTCAAGAGGTATTTTTTTTATAGATACTTTTTT
The DNA here is from genome assembly GCA_951800035.1 of Linnaemya tessellans. Lineage (NCBI taxonomy): Eukaryota > Metazoa > Arthropoda > Insecta > Diptera > Tachinidae > Linnaemya > Linnaemya tessellans. The sequence continues at coordinate 130,777,387 of OX637533.1, forward strand.
CAAAAGTTACTTTTTTCAAAGGGTACTTTTTTCGAAAGGAACTATTTTCAAAAGGTACTATTTTCAAAAGGTAGATACTATTTTCAAAAGGTACTTTTTTCAAAAGGTACTATTTTCAAAAGGTACTTTTTTCAAAAGGTATTTTTTTCAGAAGGTACTTTTTTCAAAAGGTACTTCTTTCAAAAGGTATTTTTTTGAAAGACATTTCTTTAAAAGGTACTTTTTTCAAAAGTTACATTTTCCAAAAGGTACCTTTTTTAAAAGGTACTTTTTTCAAAAGGTATTTCCTTTTTGAAAGATACTTTTTTCATAAGGTACTTTTTTCAAAATGTACCTTTTCCAAAATTTACCTTTTTCGAAAGGTGTTTTTTTTAAAAGCTACTTCTTCAAAACATACTTTTTTACAAAACATAATTTTTTTTAAATGGACTTTTGTCCAATGAGTAAATTTTCCGTAGGTAGTTTTTGCCCATAGGAAAATTTTCCCAAAAGTACTTTCTTCTCTTTTTCAAAACATTCTATTTTCTAAAAGGTACTTTCCCCTGAAGGTGTATTTTCCAAAAGGATATTTTTACTAAAAATCAGCTTTTTTTAAAAGGTAATTTCTTCAAAACGCACTTTTATAAAAGTTACTTTCTTTCAAAAGATATTTTTTCCCAACAGGTAATTTCTTTCAATTACAATTTTGTACAAAACGACTCTTGCGAAAGGTCCTTCCATTAAATTTTACTTCCTGGCAGAAGGAAAATAAACTTTTTTTCCCTGAGGTACTATTTTCGAAAAAGTACTTTGCGTCCAAATGTAATTATTTCCCAGTATGCATTTTTTCCAAAAATTACTTTATAATGAAATAAACTTCCTCAAAAAATTCCTTTTTTCTAAAATGAGATGGTTTCTTCAAACTTTTAAATTTTCTAAAATAAAATTTTAAATAAATTATTCAATCTCATAGTTTGATTTATTTTTGTTCTCTATGTTGCCTAGTTCAGTCAAAAATTCGTTTTTATTTTCCTGCTTGGGATGGCATCTCAATTCTCCAGTACTTGGCCATTTAGCCCATATATTTATGGCATCAGTCATCTCTTTGAGATAGTGCAAACATTGCTACCCGTTTTAAGCTTTTATTTAAGCGAATAGCCGTTTTATAAAAGGATACAAAAGCAAATATGTAAATCTTTATTTAAACAAAAAATAAAATAATTTTTGTCAACATGCAAAAGAGTCATCAATCATGGCATCGTATAATGAAACTTGCTGCAGAAGCTGGAAATTGTCTTTACAAAAGAAAAGAAAATAAGCTTAAGTTTTATGCTTAAATTGTCATCCAGGGACCAGGTACACGTATTTATTTTTATCAGACTGTTGCGTGTTAAAGTCAAGCAAAAAAATAAGAAAATAAATAAATAAATAAGTGTCAGTTTTTATTTATTTTTATTAAAGTGTTTCAATATAAATAAGTGGAGGTTGATGTTAAGAAATGTTTTAAATTAAAAGAAACCATGTAATGTCAACTTTAAACAGCAACAACAACAACAAAGTATGAATATGAATGACTTTTCTTGTGTGAGTTCAGGAAAAAATATATAAAAACGGCTAACAGTTCTTGTTGTGTGTTGGCAAAATAATGACATCAAATGAGTTAATAATTGCTGGCTTCTATGAAATATTTTCTTTTATACGAAAGCGGAAACGATTTTGATTTCAGACGGGTATTTATTTTGAGTAAGAACAGCTTAAGAGTGGAATGATTAATTTTGTTTTAATTGAAGAATTTTTTACTCTGTTGTTTTGAGATGAATAAAACAGAAATTGTGTGAGTAGCAGGCAGCAGGCAGTGGGTTAAAGTGAAAGGTTTTCTATGGAGTTTTAATAATGGAAAATTCTATTTGTAATAGTTTTAATTACTTTTTTATTTATGCATTACGGAATATAAGAAAATATTATTTTCTTGCCTGCTGCAGTAAAAAAAACTTCACCTCCCGACAAAAGGTTAGCATCGTTATTTCACCTCCTGCCATAAAAGAAGTTTTTGCTAATAAATATATTTTGTGTATATTATTTTTTGCACCAGCCATCCAGCCAGCCAGTGAGCCAGCCTAAATGCCGTCCATAATGTTTGTCTTTCAGTTTTTACTTTAGATTTCATTTGACTTTATTAACATGAAACTAATGAACTTCATAAATGTCATGAAAATAACACACTGTAGACACATTAAAGAAACATAAAATATTTCAAAGGTAAAATCGAAAATTTTGTTGTAATTCAAACACGACTTGAATTTATGAACATTAAGCAAACTTTTTGTTGTTGTTGTTGTTGTATATTTTGATAATATTTTGCAATATATTGACAGTAAAAAAAAATATATATTAAATATGGATAATGAAAATGTTCGTTATAGTTTTTTATTTTTTTTAGTAGATATTGCAAAATTTACACAAATCAAAATGTGTGCCATGTGGTTTGATAGAATTGTTAAAGGTTTTCAAAGTAACGAATATGACCTCCATTTAATTGTGATTGTTTTCTTTTTTGTTTTGTTTTATTTAATGATTTCTCATGGTTGTATTTAAAGTTATAAGAGCAGTTGGGTTGAGATTTCAAGCAAAAGTTCTGTCGTATATATTTGAATGCATCCACAGTAAAAGTAATAAATTATTTGGTCACTTACTTGCACCCAAAATATAAGCTATTGTTACATATAAATAATCTAACAATAATATATTATATAAAAGTGGTTTTGCCAAAGGATTTGTTTCAAAATTAGCAAAAATCCCCTTAACACAAATTATCAATTACGAAAGTTAAACAGTAATTAATTGTAAATGGTGTTTTTTTTATAAAGTGACACAAGTTTAAATCATAATAAAACAAGGAAATACATTTTCAATATCATGGAAGCGGTCTTTATTGGAAAGAAAATTTTATGAAATTAATGTTTATATATGAGTTCTGCCATGTAGCCGCCACGGCTGGCGCGTAGAAGGCACAATCTGGAATACCAATTTTCAACAGCTAAAAAAATCGTCCATAAAGTGGGAGAACACAACCCCAGTAGCTGAGAACGGCAACGAATTAGTTGATTGATTAGGAGCATCTTCAATGCTTTTCTGTACAGTGGCGACAGCTTCTTCAGTTCGCACTGTTCGGCGTCTCACGGCATGCACATTATCAGCAATATTAAATGTGGTCCGATAATGATCTTATGTTCTTCGAATTACACGCTCTGAAGGGCTTGATAATTCTCGATATTCGCCATAACGGCAGCTCCTTAGCCATTTCGTAAGAAATATCCATATGAAATACAATATTAAAAAAACCCAAATGTCGATCAATTGATTGGCATTCGAAGCTCAAAAAGTAAAATTCAAAGAGGCACAAAAACAAACCGAAATCAAAACTCTTTTCAAGCACTCGCCTCAATTGTTCGGTAGACTGAATACAATATGGAATATATTTTTTTTTTCAATTTTTTATTAAACACATATACGACCACAGGAAACATCAGCCAATATAACATGATCAACATGTTGACAGCAAATAAATAAAAGGATGTTTTATAAAGAATACAACAAACTGCAGCTACAGCAACAGCAAACAAAAAGACCCTTTTACAACAAGAAACACTAACAAAAATTTTCAGAAAATACAAGTACAATAAAATGCCAACATCAAGGCAACAACAGCAGCAGCAGCAGTAACAGCAACAGCTACAGTAACAGCACAAACAGAAACAAAACAATTCGTTTGACAAAATTTATTGTAGCAAATATAGGAAAAAATAACAAAAACAATATTTAAGAAAAAAATTTAACAGAATTCCTGCCAATTCTATACAAAAACAGAAGACTTATATTTATTTAGTTATTTTTTTTTTTTGTTTTCCTAAAGAACGTAACAGCGACAATAAAATCAAGCTGAAAACATCCTTTCAGCTATTTTGCATACCAAAAAACAAGGGAAATACAACAACAACAGCAACACGTTCAGAAAATTTAAACTTAAGAGGAAGAATAAACAACATCAGCAGCAATAAGAACGGCAAAACAACAACAACAACTGTAACAATAATGTTCAGTACAAATAAAAGAATGGACAGTTTAATATAAAAGTTTTTTTCCTCATTTTTTTTTAAAGACACAACGATGAGTATTTAAGATCAACCATTTTTTCAACTCGTAAGAGTTTTTGTGGTATTTTTGGTCTCGGTTTATTTTTCGTATATATTTTGAAATGAAATACACAGAAAGAAATAACAGCTAAAGGTTCTGAACCAACTTAAAGGATATGAAACTTTTACTTTTGTAAACAGCTAAATTCTTGGGGTATTTCTTTTCTTTTTTACCAGAACCGTCACGGGGGGATGATGACTCATTTTACTGTAACAAGAGAAAGAGAGAGAGAGAGAGAGAGTGTGTTTAGCGTAGAAATATGAGAACATATAGATCAGTGTTGTCAGATAATTTTTTTTTCTTCCCCCCAAAAAAATTTAGAAACCCCCAAGATGCTACACCTTTTTTTTAAAAACCCCCTAAAGCAGAAAAGTTTAAGTAGTAATTTGGTTTCATCATTCTTATCTCTATTAAATTTGATTTGAGGTACTATCATTCTTACGCGAAAAGCACGAAAACTCCCAAATTTTTATTTAATTTTTTTATAAAAAGCCCCCAAAAATATATATCTGCAATCTTTCTTTCTTTTGGAAAGGAAGTTTGTTACGGGTACATGTACTTCTTTTGTTTGGAATTTAAATCCAATATGTTTTTTCGTATTTTGGTGTGCAATAAGGTCTCCTGTTAGCCACCATAATGCTTTTACAATATTTGCATAAAGCTAACCAATCTGAAATTTAATTTTGCATATATTGTGTTTAAAATTGTATTTAAAAATACAATACCTTTAAAGTGCTGATCTGCTTCTCACTCCTTTTTATATTTTTATTTATATATGTTATCCCTGTTTGGCATATTGGTAATAAATTGTAAAGATGAACAACTTTTTAAAATTTATATTTTGCAGTTCAAGGAAAACCAACAAAATTGATTTAACGAAAAAAATGTTTTAATGTTTGTATTTGTGTGATTACTTTCTAAATCGTCATTTCGATACAATATCTTCGACATGCTCAGTTGTTAGATTATGTACTATTATGTACCAAACTATAAATTCGAAAATCCCCTAAATAAAATTTTCTTATCCCCAAATTTCCCCCTAAAAAATATTAACCCCTAAATCTGCCCCTAAATAGAAAAAAAACCCTAAATATAGGGGGAAACCCCCTAATCTGACAACACAGATATAGATGTAGAAATATGAGAACATATAGAATTTATTGTAGCAATTTTTTTTAAATTATTATTTTACTTTACCAGTAAATTTTTGCTAAAATACTGACGAAAGCGGCTGCTATAATGCAAAATTTTAGGGTATGATGTTGCCTAGGGTATTAACAATTGTCATTTCCAAGCACTAATGGGCCCACGATCTTCGGCTTCTAATGTACGCGTTACCTGGATTAGGCAAAAAGATCTCCAAATAAAATATAATGGCATCCGCTCATAATTTTTTGCTCACTTTCTTTCAATTCGAAAACTGGGCAGTCCCAGTAGTTTGTGTGAAGAAAAAACGTATACGTAATATAACTTTGCTGCAATTCGATATAAAGTATACGCAATGGAACAATGCACAGTGGGGGGGTTCTGTGGATAACTTGATATAATTCTGAAGATTCTAAGTGGATAATCCGATTGTAACTGAATTTAATAGATCAATTAGAGAGATTCTGTTGAGTTTAATTTTAGAGTTTGGATTTTATATTTTTGCAGAGAGCGAAGCCACTAGACCCTAAAGTGGCTGACTTCGAGGTAACGAAAAATTTAGGATGCTGACTAAAGTACAAGTTTTAATCTGTGGACTACAAAGCAGATGATCAAACGATTGATTCAGTACTCAGTTATGAACAGGAGAAACTGTGGTCATTGAGCATTACCGATTGCCACTGTCATGTACTAAAGAATTAATTACAGCAGCCTCTTTCGTCGGTATGGCAACAAAACTTTTTCGTTAAAGTGAAAATTAAAATAGCTATAATATATTAGGTTAGGTTAGAAGGGCTGCCCGCCAAAAGCGATAAAAACACTCGGAGGCCATAAAGGCCCATTGTGATGATCTTCTTATCTTTCTTCATGTGTCTTCTGAACACTACTTTTATAGTTCCGGCACAATACACTTCTTGAATAAGGATCACTCCCTAAGTATCGGTCTAGTTTAAAAAAAAACAATAAAATTTTGGCCCAGCTGATAGTTGGTTAGCGATAATATCTAAAGCTAAGATCACACTATCGGCGCAATGTATCGATTTTCGTCGGCTCACTGAAATAAAGTTATAAGTAATAAACTAAATTTGCCTTATTTGTCAACTAATTAAAACATAAGAAAATAATTGCTCCACACTGCATTGGTAATAAAACGATATAGACTTATTTCAGAATTAATTGAAAAATAATGCAATTTTGGCTTAGTACTTATGACTTTACTGCAGGGAGCCGACGAAAATCGGTACATTGCGCCGATAGTGTGATCTTAGCTTAGGGCGTTAATGAACGAAGAAATTTTAAGTTTTCACCTTATCAATAGAAATAAATTCCCATTTATATTTCAAATACAAAATGTTTAAAGGTCAATAATAAAATTTATAAAAAGAAGCTTTTCTCAGAGAAAAGTTAGGAAACTTTTAAGTTAAAAGTAAAAAAAAATATTGAAACTTCAACTATTAGAAAGAAATAATACCTGGGAATTCTTAACGTTACTTAAATTTAAAATTAAAATTAAAACTGACTTATCCCATATATGAACTTGAGGTAATACTATAAGACATATCACAAAAACGAATTGTTGCGACATTTTCCTTACTGCAGGCACTGGAACGTTATTTTTGTAAGAAAAAAAAAATAAATCTTATTTTTTTAAATCGCTAGGCTGCAATCAAAAAATTGTCAGCTCATCTCAAGGCATATTGTGTTTTTTTATAAAAAAAAACACCTGGGGCCAAATTACCGCATTCGATATCGATCGAAATTTCAATACATTTTAAATATGAATTTCGATCGGTGTCGACTGCCGTAATTTGCCCCCAGGTCTTGGAAATAATATAAAGTTTTGAAGCATTTTTTTAAAGATTTTTCCTGTTTTTTTTACTCCCAGTGAGGAACCAACTTTCAGGAATATAGAAGTAATTAAAATTCAAACTTTATTTCTCCTTTCACCTTCGATTTCATTTTTAAAAATTTTAAAAAATGTTTGCTTATTTATAAAATATCATTTATTAAAGCTGCTTACAAGGAGATACTATTGTAAATAAGACTGATATATATATAACTTAAAGTTGCTCACTTACACACTAAATGGCGATCTCTTTCTCATGTTGTTGGACATACCTGAAATAAAAAAATAAAATAAAATAATATAAAATAAAAGTAAGATTGTTTAACGTTAATGTTTCGTATTAAATAAATTAAATAGATAGCAAGTTTACATAAATGATTTGACAATTTCAAATTTTCAATATTGCAATTTTGAAAATTATTTTTGAGAATTATGGGAACTTAAGGAAGCGATTTCATTTGTCTCTCTTTTTATCACCGCTAAAAAATATGTTATTTAACAACAATTACAAAAATTATTGTTTAATTTACAAGCATCATTAAATCAATTAAAATTGTGTTTGAACAAACAATTACAAACAACGTCCCGCTACACAACATTTTTTATAAATAACTTGTTTTTGTTTTGAAAAAAAAAATTTTGTTTCTGCAATTGTCTTTACAAAAGCAACTTTTTTTATCTTGGATTAGCACTCAGGGGATGACCCTTATATATGCAATGCATTGCGCCGGAACTGAAAACGAGGGGATAGTATTGAGGGGACAGATTAGGAAAGATGAGAGGATAGACAGTTTTTTTTGTAGCTATTTCAACCTTTTTACTTCGCCGGCTAATTTTTGCTACAGGGTCGACGAAGGTGGGTGCTGTTACTCTGGTTTTTAGTACATGATTGCGTCGTCGCTGCCAATTATGTTCAGTGACCAGTGACTATGCCTTCATCATTGAAACAGGCTGGCAGGACCCTCCGCTTCATAGTCTCGTATTCCACTACTTCAGCCAACAGCATCCAACAAGGATTGTGAATTAAGCAAATATTTCATTATTAAATTCTGGCGGAATATTTTCCGAATTAAAGATGAAATGGCTGAGCCGACGCAAAGAGATCTTAACAAATTTAAAAACAGATCAGCACAGATTAGGTTAAAAAAAACATAAACAATGTCGGAAGGAGACATTTCTGAGCGAATATCTCAAACCTTCTTTAAAACTTCAATTTTAGCAGACATGCAGAAACAGGTCGTACACAATGGCGGACTTAATAAAAACAAAAATATTTTGTAATATATAAAAACTTTCTGTTATACAATTCAAATGGTTGCTTTTGAAAAACTTCACAGTGTATAACAAAATTTGAGTTTGAAATATGTTTCTTTTATTTTTCGTTTGTACATTTTTTTAGGCTAAAACTGAGCTTGAGCCCGGTGATTTTGGTTCTATTTGTTAGCCTGGTGGTGTGTGCGAGTGCTGGAATACATATTTCTTTAATACTTGGGATTGTATCGCGTATGTCGGCGGCGGCATGTGGTTATAACGTAAAATTTTGTATGTGAAGTATGTAGAGTTTGCATTTGTTTGTTTGTTGCTTTGCTGCTTATTGTCTTTGGGTTTTTTTCTTTTTTGGTTTTTGTTCTTATTCGTTCGTACTCGTATTCCTTGGGTATTTTTCTTATTTAGTGTTTTTGTTTTTAAGTATTTCTTGCTTATGTCCACACCATTGATGTTGTTGTAGTTGATGACGATGAAGATGACGACGATGTTGGTGTAGCTAGCCGTGGTTGTTGCTGTAGCTGCTGCTATGTGTTCCATTCCATAATATAAGAAATTAAATTAACGAGATATGTCAACGATGAATTCATTGCAATGGCTTAAGCTTAAATGCCGCCATTCTTTGGCATACAATATATTTGTTATTGTTGTCGTTGAATATATTTTCGTAATGCTTTTTTTCCTTTGGCTGCTTGAATGCAGCATCAGGAAAATCACCATCATCATCATTATTATCATCATTATCATTATCAGGAGCAGCAGCGGTGGCAGCAGCACCACCAGCAACAGTATTGGCTACACAACAGCCGTATTATTTCAGCAATTTCATTTGGGGATTTAAAGTGTGCCTTAACTTTGCTGCCTTTGGCTAACTGGCTGCCTATTTGGTTGGTTGTCAGGCTGGCTGTTTGGCTGGCAGGTCGTCTGCTTACGTCCTGTTAACCGCATTTAAGCATTTACTTACTTTATTTTTATTCAATGTTTTAAAACGATTTTTAAATTTCTTTATTTTTGTTTATTTCTTTAGGACACTTTTTTATTCTTCGTTTTTTTGTTTTTAGTTATTTTTTTCCAACACTACTTCTGTTTAGCTTTACGCTGGTCTTGGCATTTTTTTTACTCACTCGTTGGGTCTGTTGGGCAACAAGTGGTTAAATGAATTAGCTTTATTTTGCATTTATAGTGGAGCGTAGCAAATACAATTTGGTTGCACTGGCTGCTTAATGTTGCACTCGGCAGTCTTCAATACGACTGCATGTTTGAATCAAATATCATGCCAATTTTATCTCTAGTAAGAATTTTAGCTGGCCTCAGTATCTATTCCCTTTCCCTTTTTTTACATTTAAGTTTCATTTATTTAATTTATTTTTATTTTTTGTATTTCGCTTTTATCCTAAACGAAATTGAACATTGAAGTTTGTCGTTGTCATCATCATCATCAGTTTCCATCGCTCAATATAATGACATTACAAAGCAATTGTTGGCCATGTTGCAAATGTTTTCGCTCTCTATGGTGTGTATGTGTGTTGTTAAGGGACGTAGTAGGCTGATTTCCTCTTCGTTTTATTGTTATTGTATTTAAATACAAAGATTTGTTTATTCTGTAGTCAGGATTAGGGTCATTTGGTACTAAGAAGTTTAAGCGATTTCATGTGAAGAAGAATAAGATGACAGTAGAAAGAGACTTGTAGATTTGTATCTTAGTTCTTCGGAGGTTTATGAGATGCTGCTGAAATATTTCCACTGAAAATACGTTTGACTGAGGGGAGATTTTAAAAAGTTCAATACATATAAAAAGAAAATTTTAAACATGTAACAATTTTTGGTTATAAATTTCTTTTTAAGTCAAATTCGAATATACTTTTATTAAAAATAATTTTAAACTTAAATTTAACAAAAACTTGAATAGTAATTTTTAATGACTTTTTTGATTGTGTGAATTCAAGTACAAACTTTTTTAAATTTTTTGAAAAATATAATATATATAAAAAAACTTATTTTTGAAAAACAATTACTTTTGCAGAAAATTATTTTTTTGTTATGCCAGCGCATGAATATATATGCCGTACATATTTTATTTTATTTTAATTTCTTACTAAAAGTACTTTATTTCCGAGAGTTCCTTTTTACCACAAAAACCTGCTTTACTAAAAAATTATATTTTTCCAAAATAATGTATTATTAAGCGAACTTTTAGATAAAAATATTAATTTTTACCAAAAGTACTTTTTTTTTGTTAAAAGTGCCCTATTATCACAAGCACATTTCTTGCTATAATTAACTTTTCTTGCTCAAAATACTTTAAATAACAAAAGTACCTGTTTGCTAACTACTTTTATTACCAAAACTGCCTTTATATCAAAAGCGAAATCACATGTTTGCTTTATTGCAAGTAGTACTTTTATATTCCCAAAGGTACCGTTTAACCAAAAGTACCAAAATTATCAAAAGTACCTTTGCATCACAAGTACCTTATTCGCAAGATAACATATTTGCTAAAGAATGATTTTTACCAATAGTACTTTTTTATTGCTAAAAGTAGTTTGTTTTCAAAAGTACTTTTTTAACAAAAGTACTTTTTTAACAAAAGTACTTTTTTAACAAAAGTACTTTTCTAACAAAAGTACTTTTTTAACAAAATTACTTTTTTAACAAAAATACTTTTTTAACAAAAGTACTTTTTTAACAAAACTACTTTTTTAACAAAGGTACTTTTTTAACAAAAGTACTTTGTTAACTAAAGTACTTTTTTTGGCAAAAGTACCCTTTTGCAAATGTACCTTTTTACCGAAGTACTTTTTTCACAAAAGTACTTTTTTGTCTAAAGTACTTTTTTTCCTAAAGTACTTTTTTGCCTAAAGTGCGTTTGTGCCAAAAGTACTTTTTAGCCTAAAGTACTTTTGTGCTAAAAGTACTTTTTGGAAAAGTACTTTTTTAACATAAGTACTTTTTTAACATAAGTACTTTTTTAACAGAAGTACTTTTTTGGCAAAAGTACCCTTTTGCAAGTGTACCTTTTTCACAGAAGTACTTTTCTGCCTAAAGTACTTTTTTGCCAAATGTACTTTTTTTTACTAAAAGTACCTTTTTGCCAAGAGAACTTTTTTTACTAAAACTACTTCTTTAAACTTAATGTCCAAAAAACCTATTTTGCTTAAGTGCGTTATTCATTTCATCTCAAGCAGGAGTGCAGTGTTATCCTGCACTGTTGTCGGATATTATCAATCCTTACAATACCGTATACAAATATTCTTCAATTCAATCTTTCTATACTTCATAATTTTTAGTGTTTGTTTGAAAGAAATGACTCTTAATATTATATTAAAAATTTTTCTAATAATAGAACATATATTTTTTAATATAAAAAAATATGGATACAGGTATTTTTTGATTATTAATATTTTGCTTTATGATAAAAGTACTTTTTCGAATAAACATAAGTTTTGAATAACAATAATTTTTTTTGTGAAAAATTTAGTTCTTAATTAAAGCACTTCCGTGTAAAAGAATATTTTTATAAAATAATAATGCCCTATACTTTTGCATGTTAGTACTTTATATTTATTTAGAAAAATAACATTTTCAAACAAATTTTTTTAATAAAATAATTGCTTTATGAAAGTAGATAAGTTTTTGTTAAGTGGTTTACTATCGTACAATAGCTTTTATTAACAATAGAATAGAAAAATTAGCTCCTTTAAAGAAGGAATTATTTTTAACTACTCATACTAAATTAAATCATTACCAGCTGTTATAAAATTTGAAACTTTAGCCCACAGCAGATAAGTAATTGTACTTTCTAATAACGAATGCTAATATTTGAAAAGCACACTGTAAATTGACTTTATTATTGCTAACCACTGTTAACAAAGTCTAATTAAAACAATTTACATGCAAATAGCAAGAGTTGCATAGAATGCTTGTTATAAATTTCAAATCGTTTTTACCAGAATATTTATATACTCTTTCATAAACTTGCAATTTCCTTGTTGGCAATATTATGCAGAGCTACAGAGTTTATTGCCTTAACTGTTATAAAAATGTTTACTGCTAATTAGTAAAAAAAAGGAACAATGCCTTAAGCGAACTTAGATATAAAACTAAAAAGAAAGAAATTAAATATTGTTTTATATCAAAAGGAAGTGTAAAAAGAAATTATGTTAGCCAGGCATAAACTTGAAATTTATTTCATTAACTGGGAATTCGGGTTCACATTGCTAAATTGCAGTCATTCAATTGGAGTAGCATTTTATTTTTAGAAAACACATGATTGCAATACCGCTGGCATTTTAATATTTAAATTAAAGCAGAAATTGTAAATCATTTTATTTCCAGAATTCATAAATTTTTATACGTTTTTCATTTCAATTATTTTATTATTATCATTTTTTTTTTTGGTTTTTTAATAACCAATTGCATGACTAATATCAACTATATTTGGGTCATGCAAAATAGTTTTTCTTTTTTGTTTTTTTTTGTTTTTTGCTACAGAGTTTTCGCTTTGACTGTGCCTGCAACCATTAAAATTTTATTTCTTGCAACCAAAAATCAAATCTATAATTTAGCAAAAAGCTGCAATAAAATTGAAAGAAAAAAAATGCTAAAAGACAAAATACGTTGGAAAAAATTAAAACAATTTTTTTTTATTATTATTTAACTATTGTAGCGAGAGACACAAACAAAGCAAGTGCATTATTAGCCCAAAAATAAAAACGAATATTTGCATATTTTTCAATCAATTTAAATTACAGGTCATACACATGCTCAGGCGCATTTACACACACATGCTCACAAGATATGTGGATAAAAGCGTTATTTGAATTAGTTGGATCAAGTCGAACTAGGAGAGCTTTTTTAGGACATAATAAGGGCATTTTTCATAGAAAAGTGCAAAAATTTAGGAATTTTTTAGAAAAGAACACAATAGCCCATTTTTTTATTAAAATAAAAATTAATGAAAAATGCACTTTTTTTATCGATTAGGACTCTAAAGACAAATGTAAACAAAACCGAACAACTTTTTTCAGCTGATTTTATTGCTTAACTTTTGTTGCTACTAAGACTTAAGTTCTTTAAAAAAAATAGTTCTAATAAATTATAATTTTTTTATAAAAACTTTGGCAACAGTTCCTTTGAGTGTAATGTAGCGCTCCGCCAAATAGATAAACTACTATTTTCAAATGCACATTTTGTTTACGTGCTGTGTTTGATAATTTGCCAATGTTTGCATATGAAGTCTTTTGCACAGTTTTCGTTATATCATTTTATTTTATTTTTTTAATAAAATGCTAAACGTTCAAGTAACATTTTGGGTTTTTATTTAACCAAAAGGATTTTTATTTGCTGAATTTTACAGTTTTCTTTTAGGGGGCTGCTAGATGAAAAAGTGGTTAAATGCTTGTAAACATTATGAAGCTTCTGGCTTTTTCATTTTTTTCTTCACTAATTATTTTTTATAGCTTGATGTTTTATATAATTTTGGGTTATTATAATTAAATTTGTATTTAACTTTTCCATCACTTGGCCTTCAAATAATAAGTTTGAAAAAATTATATAATATTTTTTTTATAATTATATCTAATAAGAATAATATTAATAATTCTAACAATTGTAATGTTCACAAAAAATACTTTGGAAAGCAGCATTAGCTCCTGATCTATTTATCAGTATCGTAAACTAAATAATTTCAGTAAAGTTCCAAAAAAAAATTCCAAGCAGCATAATAAATATGTTTAAAAATAAAATTGCCAAAAAAAAAAACCGCAAAAATCATAGTAATTATGGCCGTTGTGTTGCGTGTTTGCTCAAAAATCATTTCGATAAATTCATTCTTTTTCACATTAATTTTGCACACATGAATACGTACGTAATACTCTTATAAACGGCCTGGCTGTTGGCTCATTATTTTCTACTCATCGAAATCAAAAACAAATTAGTTCTTTTGAAAAACATTACGTTTTCAATCAATTTTTAATGCTGCTGCAAAGCAAACATACACGCACTGAAACATGTAATTGTAAGCGCCTCCGAGATAAAAGATCTCTTGAACATTAAACCAAACTGATTATATTAAAATTATAAAAAAAAAATAAAGAAAACGATATAAATTTCAAAAAATAAAAAACTAAATTATTTTGTGGTTTCAGACATGCGGGATATTATAAGAGAATTTAGTAAAACAGAAAATAAAATATGCAGCAGTCGTGTTTTTAAGGGCAGAGAGGTTACCAAATTTGAAAATAAACATAAATTTATATCAGAAAACTTCCACACACCTCACACTCCTATTCAGAAATATTTATGTTAAAATATTTCATACGAAAAAATGTTTCCTTATTTGCAAAATCGTTGGTGATTTTTATGAAATTTTAGTTAATCGTAATTTAGCAGTAAAATGAATTTAAGAGGCAACAGTTCTTTGCAGTACATTTACTTGCATCCACAGAAAATGTATTAAGTTATTTGGTCACTTAATTGCACTCCAAAAGTAAGTTATTGTTACATATAAATAATACAGCAAAAATATATTCCGCCTTATTCTGTAACTATTTGTCAATGTCACGTCAAGACAATATCAAAACTGCGACACCGGCAGACCCGTTTTTCTCAGCATTTCATTACTTTTAACAGCCACCTATTTTTTTCTAGGGCTTAAAGAATCGTCAGAGGCTGTCACCATTAATCAGCCTGAATGTAACAGTCCTATTTTTGATATAAAGTTGACGTGACATTGACCAACAGTTACAGAATAAGGGGGATTATATAAAAATGGATTTGCCAAAGGATTTATTCCAAAATCAACAACAATATTTTTAACAGACATTTTCAATTGCGAAAGATAAACCGTAATTAATTGTAAAGGGTGTTTTTTTATAGAGTGACACAAGTTTAATAACTAGGAAATATATTTTTAATATCAATGAAACGGTCTTTATTGGAAAGAAAATTTTATGAATTTAATGGTTAAATATAATTTCTGCCATGTGGCCTTCACGGCTGCCGCATAGAAGGCGCAATCTGGGACACCAATTTTCAGCAACTAACAAAATATTCCATAAAGTGGAAGGACACTAAAAAAATCGTACCAAAAGTGGAAGGACACTCCCAGTTGCTGAGAACGGCAGCGAATTGATTGATTGATTAGAATCATCTTCAATGCTTTCCTGTACAGCGACTACAGCTTCTTCAGTGCGCATTCCTTGGCGTCTCACGGGATGCACGTCTTCAGTACCAGTAAATGTAGTCCGAAAACGATCTATTGTTCTTCGAATTGGCTGCTTTGAAGGATGATTATGTACGCCATAAAATGAAAGAAGTGCTGGATGAGTTAAACGAATAGAACAATTATTTTGATTAAAAGTTTTACCAATTTTCACGCGTTTCTCTGGTGTTGTGACACTCTAAAATAAAACGCTTTACAAACAGAGGAATATAATAAACTTCAATAAACTTTATTTCGAAAATAAACTCTACAACTAAAACATTTTTTCTCTAGAATAATAAAAACGTTGTAGATAATAATTTCCCTAGCACTTGCGGAGCAACAGAATTGTATGGAATAGGTGTGTCTTATATTTTATTAACAATTTCCTTGGCTTAAAAGCACAAAATGGACAACACAATATAAGTTATTTCATACCAAAGATATAAAATAATAATCATAAAAAAAGTTGTAAGAAGTAGCAAATCAAGCGTACACAAAATCATAAACATGAAAAAGTTGTAAAGCCAAACTTTTGCAAAGGCAACCAGTAGATTGAAGGGAGAAAACAAAAAATTAAAAAGGAAAACATGATCATCATTATATTGATCGAATTTGCTACAAGTGTTAGTAGCCAATAAGTAAAGGTATTTGTGTAAAGTACGTAAAATATATTGAATTCTCTAAAATAATACTCATAATAATGCCGACACAGACGCCATATCTTTTTTCATATGCCTTTTTTTAAACATACTTTTTGCGCTAAAGCGAAATGACTTTTTGTATGAGAGTGACTGACAGCTCGTCATTGTCAGTAGGGACAAGTAGCAGCAAAAAACGAAATATTAAAAAAGAAACAACAACATCATCTTTATTAAAAAAAACCACATTACAAAAATAAAATGAAAAAAGCCAGAATAAATAAAATTTTATATATTTTGGAAGCCCCATAATTACACTGTAAACAGTACGAGAGAGAGTGCAAGAGGAATGAAACATGGAAAAACATGTATTCAAACAGCCCTGGAAAATTATCAGAAGAAAAGTTTTTAAGGTTTTTTTTTTTAATTCAAAAATAACAACCAAGTCTAAACCGAGACTCTGTCAGTAGGGACAAGTAGAAGCAATACTTGAAGAAGATCATACAAGAAAAGGATGCACAGGATTTGATGCGCCACGAGAGCTAATACGAAATATTTCCATTCAATTTAAAATAGATCCCCATGCCAAACAGATTTTTGTTATACTTCTTCATTACATTGAAAGCCATTTTCGTTAGTACGAAAATTCTTAAAAATTTGCTAGGACAAAATTGGTTTAAAATTATTAAAAGCTTAAAGTTATTTAAACTCTAAAACAATCACTTTCATTGCAATAAAATTCAAAATAAGATCAAATCAAATTCAGAAAGTTGTTATGGAGAATCATCGAATAATAATTATAAAAGAAGTTGCTGAAAATGGCGGCAAATCGGTGGGCATATCGGTGGCATGGCAGGGAATTTTTTTTTTCTTTTTTAAATTTTGGGGATGACGCGTGTGTCAGAAAAGTTCGTTTAAAAACTATTTTTTTTTTATCTTGGACCAGCACTCAGGGGATGACCCCTATATATGCAATGCATTGCGCTGGAACTGAAAACGAGGGGATAGTATTGAGGGGACAGATTAGGAAAGATGAGAAGATAGACAGTTGTTTTTGTAGCTATTTCAACCTTTTACTTCGCCGGCTAATTTTTGCTACAGGGTCGATGAAGGTGGGTGCCTGTTACTCTGCTTTTCGTACATGATAGTGTCAGTCGCTGCCAATTATGTTCAGTGACCAGTGACTATGCCTTCATCATTGAAACAGGCTGGCAACAACTAACAGAACCACGCACTAATGCTGTTCAGAAGAATTCAACACAATATTTCATGACTCAACGCGGGCTCGAACTCACGACCCTCCGCTTCTTAGTCTCGTTTTCTACTACTTCAACCAACAGCAGCATTTTTAACAATAATAACGTCCCATAATGCTGTTATTTTAGCTAAGAACAACACCGTCATGCATACAATTCACTTAAAGAGGCAATTATTTTCTCTGGTACATCTTTTTCTCAAAAGGAGCGTCATATGGCTGCACTTTTGATGGTATCAATTGGTCGACACTTAAATGAAGGTTGTTTATTTAATTTACGAAGCATGCTTGAGGTCTGAACTCATTTAACACTTTTCGTAAGGGTGGTGAAATACGATGCTGTTGGCTGAAGTAGTTAACACAAGACTAAGAAGCGTAGGGTGGTCCTGAGTTCAACACCGCGCGCAGTTATGAATATTGAGTTAAATTTTTCTAATCAGCATTATTGCATGGTTGTGTTAGTTGTTATCAGCCTGTTTCAGCAACGAAGGCATTGCAATGGTCACTCAGCAATTATTGGCAGCGACTGACGCAATCATGTACTAAAGAGCAGAGGAACAGCACTCTTCTTCGACGGCCTTGTAGAAAAAAAATAAATAAAAAATTAACCGGCGTAGTAAAAAGGTTTAAATTGCTACAAAAAATTCTCTATTTTCTCATCTGTCCCCTCAATACTATTCTTTTCTTTCTAGTTCCCGCGCAATGCATTGCATATGTAGGGGTCATCCCCTGAGCGCTGGTCCAACTCCTACAACAAAAGAACTGTATTTTGATCCCTCTCCTATTTCTGTAGTTGCAACCATTCTGTAGTTCCAATCATCTTAGCAACCTAATAAGCATATACATGAGTACTGATGATCGTAGTGTTGAAACTTCCTAAAACAATGTTATTTTGTTCTGCTCTATTATGAAACTGTTGTGGATGTTCCTTTGGGCTATCAAATCTTTATCATATTTTTCTGTAGATAACATTAGAAAACAGCTGGCTAAGTGTAAAAATAATTGTTAGGGTGTCACATTAGGGTGGTAGGAACTAAGATCTGGAGGGTAAATACAAGAACGGTATATTTGAGGCCAATGACTATTAAAGCAAAACATTGGCAAAACATCGCCATATAACGCTTTGAGATCCGACTATAAATGTAGAAGATATAATGCAAAATGTACTTTGGCGACCCCTACTTTCGGCAAACAATTCTTTTTTCTTTTTTCGAAATCACCTTACAACAATGTTTTATATTCCGTGGTGTACGGCGAACTTTTTTTCGAGAGGCTCTAATGTGCTGTCTTATGGTAGGAACACAACTGGGACGAACAACGAATTTCGTTCAGTACGACGAATTCGTTGGTAAAAATTCGCTCTATAAATTCGTCGTATGAAACACAGTAACAATGAATAAATTGAAATAATGAACAAAAGAAATGTAAATTTTGTTAAAAATCTTTGTAGTCCTCTGATGCTCTGTAAAAGTTACTTTTTGTCACTTAAGCTTTTTTGGCGATTATGGGAAGACACTAAAATACTTCCAGCAGCTACAAAAGTAAAAGAGGTAGAGTCAAATTATGGTATTCAATATCGACCGAAATTTCCATACAATTTAAGTAGAAATTTCGATCGATATCGAATGCCGTAATTTTCCCCCTGAGCTTTTCGATCTACAATTTTGGAGCAATTTTAGTTTATATACAAATTTTAATTGTTCCCTTGAAAAAAAAAAAATTATTTATGTTATTGAAAAAGATTTTTAGTAAACGATAAGACTTTTTTCCCAAAATTTTAATTTTGCTGGATCGAGACAAAAATCCAGCCAAGCAAACGCCACTCTGGCAACAAATTCTAGTTACAAAAAAAGAAAAAAAAAAGTTAAGATAATGTTGTTGCCCTTAAAGTATGTGTACGAATATGTACGTTCTTTTTGTTTTATTGGGAACGTTTACTAAAATAGTTGTTTTTTTCGTATTGTATATTGTTGTTTTAAAAAAAGTATGAAAAAAAAAAACGAAAATGCATTCGATCATACTCATCATTTTTGAAATTGCTTTCAACACCAGTTGACTTTAAACACGACTTGTTGTTGTTGTTATTGCTGTTGTTGTTGTTGTTGTTGCTGTTGTTGCTGTGCTGCAGGAAAACACGTATGTGTGTTCAATATTTTTGGTGTCTTGATGATGTTGCCTTCATCAGTAGCTTGACTTGATTTGGTTTTTTCTTCCTCTTTCATTTTACTTTTTTAAATTAAGTTTGTTGTTTGCTTCAGACATTGTTAATATCTATATACAATAATTTTTTTGTGGTGAGTTTTATTTAGTTGTGGTTTCGTGTGTAAAAATGTCGTTAACATTTTTCATACTGCTTTGTTTGCTAACAAGCCTGAGCAATGTTTGTAAATATTGAATGTTATTTTTGATATGGATGCGTCTTGAGTTCAGCTTTGAGAGGTTGGGGCACTGAAGTTGCAACAACTTTTAATGCATGACTTATTCATTTCCCAACTGTCTGATTTTTATATGAAACAGTTCAGATCTGCTTTATTTATGTTACCGGCGTCTATCATATCCTAAGCAGTTTTTTTCCGGGAAATTAATGTTGCTTAAAACTAAAACTGCGAAATTCGTTTAAAAAATGAAAATACTCACTATGAGCTGTTTCTTAAATTGGAAAATAAAACAGCCTGACACAAAATTATATAAAATTTTTTTTTACAAGATTTCGGGTCTGCTTGCAAATTACTTGTAGCATTAGTGATTCCCTGGCCATCTGCTAAAAAAAATCACCCTATAATTACCACACATTTTCTTTGAAATGGTTATGAACAATATGATTTTTTAATATTATTGATGTTTTATTGTCGTCATTGTTGTTGTTGCTAGGTTATAAAGAACAACGCCTTAAAGCCTTTTACTATATGATTAGTTTGACTTCATTTTTATTTTTTTGCTTTCAGCCATCGTGTTTCTTTCTTTTTTCGTTCCTTTATTTAAGTTTTCTTTTTGAAATTTTTTGAAAAAATTTACCTGCGTTACAAGTTTTTAGTTTAATTTTTACTGAATTTTATTTTTATTTGATTGCTTGGCAATTTTTAAATTTTTTCTGTTACGACTTTTCGTTTAAAAGCTTTTACATTTCATTTCAACAGGATTGTTTATAATTTTTTTCTTTTTCATTTTCTTAATATGTTTTTTGTTTTGTTTTGCCAAGTTATTTTCTCCATTCAAAATTCGTAAATTCGCTGATATTAAAAACTGTTATCTGTTTTAGTTGTAAGTGCATCTTGTTATTCCTTTGGGTTGTTTATTGTTAATTTTGTTTCTTATCGCTCCTTTTGTCTCTGATTTTGGTAGCATTAATATAATTTTACGTTATTTATGGCAGATTAAAATAAATTTAATTTAAAGCTGTTCCGAAAGGAATTTTAAGTTGATTCGCAGAGCAGGTGCATTTACGAAGAAGGCAAATTTATGTTGTGGGAGAAAATTTGGTTGAATTTTGTAATCGAGTTTGCCCGTAAAACGGTGAATGGCTACTTTTTTTTTGCCACAGAGTGAAGTGGCAGAAATTGTCATGTACCGCAAGAGCGTTAGGCCCTCTTAAAGCGACTTTTCTTTATGAAATTTTCACATTTTAGAATAAATTGTATAATATAAAGATTCTCTTAATATAAAAATAATAAATACAATTTGAACAAATTCATTTATTAATAAAATAATAAAAAATCATTTGCAGTCATGCAGATTCGAACAATTTACATAAGAAAGTTCGACTAATAAAAATGCATACATAATATAAAAAATGTTTGTTATTTTTGTATTTGTTTAGGTTTAAGATATTTTCTATATAAAAATGTAAAATCGAATAGATATTCTTTTTGACACAAAACCATATTTATAAAATTTTTCTTAAAAAACTAACCAAAGGCATGGCGAAATGTCTAATGTAGAAAATATATTAAAAAGTATATCATATATAAAACTGATTCAATTTATTTCATTTTTCAAGTTTGCCGGTGAATCCCCTTTTTTGTGGAATTGTTTTTCTTTCAATTCTCTATTTTTGCAACATTTTAATTTGAAATTTTAAACAGCCACACATTCTGGTTGTGTATTTCTGTTAGTGTGCGCAAATCCTAAGAAAGTGTTACCGTTTTCTTCTGGGGGATATGACAGAAATCATCTGGGATTTTGGGGATTGTGGCTAGTGTTTTTGGGAATACATACTGTGTTTGAGTTTTAGCTAAATGATTGTCTTACAACTGTAAATTAAATATTTTATTGCCTTTTATCAATTTATGGTGTAAAGAAATTTCGATCTTCTGCATGTAAAGCGTGGCACAACACCAGAGCAACGCATGCAAATTGTTGAAATTCAATCAAATTTATTGTTCTATTCCTCAAACTCATGATGAACTTCTTCCATTTTATGGCTTACATAATCGTTCTTCAGAGCGGCTAATTCGAAGAACAATAGATCTTTTTCGGACCACATTTACTGTTACTGATATTGTGGATTCCGTGAGATGCCGAACAGTGCGCACTGAAGAAGCTGTAGGTGCTGTACAGCAAAGCATTAAAGATGATCCTAATCAATCAATTTGTCAGCGTTCTCAGCAACTGGGGTTGTGTCCTTCCACTTTATGGAAGGTTTTTTTTTGGTCGTTGAAAATTGGTGTTCGAGATTGTGTCTTCTACACGCCAGCCGTGAGGGCCACATGTCAGAAATCATATTTAAAATTAATTTCATAAAATTTCCATTCCAATAATTGATATTAAAAATATATTTCCTTGTTTTATTATGATTTTAACTTGTATCGCTCTATAAAAAACACCCTATATTTGTGATAATTTTTTTTTTGTTTTACGTTCTTTTTTTTTGTGAAAAAATTAAGTAAATAAAATCAGTAAAATCTTCATTTCAAAATACGTTTTGAGTTAAAGAAATATCGCTGAAAACTTCGTCCTTGCTAAAGATCCTCCGAATGCACAATTTATTTTATGTTTATTAGTGCTAGCATGATTACAAATTTATTATCTTAATTTATATCGGTATGTTTATTTAATTAACCGATGATTTACTTTTGTACCCCCCTTTTTCTATAACTACCTATCAGGGTCACTTACCTCAACGCAAATCAAAAATATTACACTTTGTGTATATGCGTTTTGAAAAGTTATTAATTAGGGCCTCTGGCCATTATTTGAGTCCTAACAAACAGCAATAGAGTATAAAAATATTTACCCAGAAAAACAAGTATTATCTTGATGACACTGGCGATCAGTTGCGGAACTGGATATTAATATCATATAATTTTTCTCAATGAACAATATTTGGGAATACTTAAGAAGTAATTTCTGCTTTAATAATATTTATTCCATTATTATATTTAAAATATTTATGGAACTCTAGTTTTTATCTGCAACAGTGGAGAATAGTAATAGGAACTAAGCTTTTGATTATTATTCAATATTATTGGTCAATATGACACAAATAATGGCAAAAATTCCAAATTACTTTGCAATTCAATTAAATATCTTTGTCAATGTAATATATTGAAAGAAAAAAATCTTTGCATGCTTAACGTTTTGCGGTTTATTTTACATGTCTAGATAAGTAATTCAAATAGTTTCAAATAAATAAATACCTCACGAATAATACTAATAAAATTTTTCTTATAATTGGTTGGCTAATTAAGACTTTTTCTTTTTTGCTTACATTTTACCAATTCCATTTCCTCCATATTAGTGGAGTGCAGTCAGTGCTGCCTTAAGCATTCACGTATTACCGTTTCTACAAACAAATCACTTAAAAGCACCCCACTAATACATTCCCACATGCTCGTATTATAATTTCTTATCTTATTCGAAGGCAAACAAAAAATAAATAAATTCAGTTTAAACATAAATTTTTATTTAAACTCAAGTTATTATCAGCTGTTGCTCACAGAAAACCACTCCAGAGCACAAAAAAAATATATATAAAAAAAATTAAAATCTTACAATTTAAAACCCTGAATATAGTTTAGCCACACAGGAAAAAAAAAAAGTAGTTAACAAAAAACTAAAAACGTTAACGCATACAGACAGATGTTAGTTTTTAACTATACAACACGCATACAGCAGAGCAGGCAACAAACAAACAAACAAACGCAAAAAAAAACTACTCCTTCTTCAGCTGATAACTATGAAACTTGACTAAGAAGAGCTGGGCGAAAGAAATAAATGGAAGAAGAAAATCTTTTATGCAAAAAGCAAAAAAGAAAAGAAAAAAAGGCCTAAACAGGCGCTGAACGGAAAAAGAACACCCAGTTTTAAGAACTTAAAGCTCAAACTTAAGAGCAGCACATCAGGCACTACAATGAGGTAATAGGAGAAGAAGTTGTTGAGGAATAAACTGCTCACGCATGTATTTATTTTTATAAAATAAACTGTAGTCAGGCTAAAAGTTGACAGCTTATGAGATTATTATGTCATGGTCAACAAAATTAACGATTAACTTTCTTAGCTGGTTGGCTAGTTCGTTTCTGTCTTTGATTTCCTTTTCTTCTTTTTTTTCCTTTTGCTTTTGCTTCCATGAGCCCGTTTTCTTTTTTGCATTACGACCTGGCCAAGTTTTGTTTTTATGAGATTTTTGTTAATTTTTCTCTTAGCCAAAGATTCTAATTTATTATATAATTTATTGCTTAGATGTTAAAAACTAACAGCCAACTAATCGCTTAGAAATGTATTAGAAAAAACAGTGCCTCACTCAATACTTAAGGTTTGATTTAAGAACTTTCTTCTTTGTTTTTGCCAAGGCCCCCCCATACAGAAAATATAAAGAAAACTAATGAGTCACTTAATGTAAAAACTAATAATGGCACTTGTTTAAAAAAAATAATAATAATAAAGGAAAAGGTGGCGGTTGGAGAAAATGGAAGGGAAGGTATCCAACAGGTTTTAAAGTGACTGGCTAATAGTTCACAGCAGGCAGAAATATTAGTTTCGGCCCTAAACAAATTAATCCGTGTGAAGTTAAATTTCGATATATATGTATAACCCTAGACACAAACCAAGTATGTTAACAGAGCTCTGTTAGCATGTTAACATAGCGCTGTTAAGCATGAAAAATCCGAGTGTTTGTATTCCAAATGGAATACTGGCCACATTTCTGAACCAACCTGGAAAAAAATTAACGGAACCAACAACCAGGTCCATAGCTTTCATAATATATTAATACTTTGGTATAGCTATGCCCATAAGCTTTGATTTTTCGTACACAAAAACTGTCAAATTTTAGACAGGATATGCCGGGATTCTAGGAAAACGGTAACATGTGGGCGAGTAGAAATTGATTTTTTTTTCATAGCTCTTGTGGTCCTCTATCACGTCCATTGGCTTATATCTGAAATAATATTGGAATTCGAACAATATCAATTTTACTGAGGATTAGTTGTCATAATTTGGCCATTATAAAAAAACGGTTGTCAGTACACATAAGCCACTACCCGAAAATTGTGGCTGAGGAAGTCCGCTGTCTTGCACAAAAAGTCTTATATCTGAAATAATTTTGAAATTCGAATAATATAAATTTTAGTGAGGACTAGTTGTCTTTATTTGGTCATTATAAAATTATTACTGCATCAAATATATAGGAAACTTTAAGTGGTTCTGAAAATTTTATATTAAAAAAAAGAAAAAGGTGGGGTTTTCGCAGGCCACCACATGCCATAATCCGTTTAAAAAATAAAGAGGTGGCGGTACGAGAAAATGAAAGGTATCCAGGTAATTCACAGCAGGCAGAAATATTAGTTTCGGCCTAAATCATATTATCACTGCACAATAAATTTAGCAAATGTTAAGTGGTTCTGAAAATCCAATATTAAAAAAATTAAAATGGTGATGATTTCGCAGGCCACAACATCACATACTCCGTGCTTATGTCCTTATTTATTTTAGTTTTTTAATGGCAGATAATTTATTTGCTTTATGGAAATAAAAATCAAATAAAGATTTTAATATTAAATAAATTGCACTGGAAAATTCTCTAATTACGCTGCTTTAGATCAAATACGAGCCTTTTATTTTATTCTAAGTGCTTACCACGGCAGCCAAAACAATTGGGGCTAAAAGTCCGCAGAAGTAGAAAGAGAGATAACACTATTTGAGATGCCAGGTAAAATAGGAGAACTGCTACAGATTTCCAATTCTTGTACTGACTCCTTGTTCCAACCGAATATCATTCGGTTGCATATTTTCTTAGGACAAAGTTAAATATACAAACCACTTCATCTCTATGCATACTTCCCCTACAGCTCATCATCAAATACAAGCTAGAAAATTATAATTAACTTTCATATACCACAAAGATTTCTTAAAAACACATCCATTATAACTTCTGCAGTACGAATATATGGCTCATTTCTTGCAAAACATTTTACAGCTCGTATTTTAAATAATTATGTAAAAAATGGCATCAAACAGACAATGAAACAAATAGTACAAAGACTTCAGGCAGCCATACACAAATTCTAGATGAGTAAAATTCTTACGTTAATTTTCATACAAAAGATGCATTTCAAACATCATTAATTCACACAAAGACACAAATTTTCTGTTTAAGAAAATCTATTTAAAAAGAAAAACACTTTGTATTATTGGGCACTTATTTCCAAGTCTTGCCAGCATTAACATTAAAATTGGCAGTACTACAACGAAGAACAGCAAACTAAAACATAAAAACCAAAAACAAAAAAAAATAGTTTTGCGTTAGTTGCAAACTAACCAACTATGAAATGGTTGCAACTAAAACCCAAGAATCTATTGGCTTTGCACAAAAATAAGAGTTACACAGCAACTAGTTAGACATACTCGTACTACTCATGTCCCTGTTGTATTTGCCAAAAGTTAGCAATCGTTAGTATTTAAAGTTGTTTGTTAAAAATTGTACCAAATGTTGCAATCACTACCAATTTTGGGGGCTGTTGCTGTGTTCACTTAGCAGGTTTATTCATTGCATCTTACGCTCACTGCTTTGCCAGCAATGCGGCTAAATAAGCCCGCGTAAAGTTGGATTTTAAGCAGAGTAAGAGCACCGAAAGGAAATTAGTTGAATACCATGCGTGGCAAAGTGGCCAGTTAAAAGATGTTCGTTCGTTCATTCTACTATTTTGTTAGCCGTGTTCTTGGTCTGGTATTCGTGGTTAAAATAAAATACATTGTCAATGGGAAAAGAATGCGTTTTTGTGGCCAACAGGTAATTAAATGTTATTTTGGCTTTATTTATGGTATTTAAAATGCAAATAAGGTAATGTTGTTTGCTACGGCAGACATTGTTGTTCACAGATATTTTCATTTTGTGCTTCTACCTAAAAGTCTGTAAAGATTGTTTGTTTGTTTTGTACGCAGCATTTTATTCAAAAATTGTACTAAAATTTAAGAGTTTCTTTTTCAACTTTGAATTATGACCTTTTTAAAACATTTAACCTATTCAAACATACAATCTTCAAATTAAATAAGTTTACAGGCGGTTTCGTAAAATTAGTTTCAAACTAAATAAATTTTTGAAAATCTACCATTAGAAAATGCATATTTTACAAACGTTTCTTTTAATTAGGTAAGAATTATGTCTCGAAAAATACCTTTGAAAAACCCGTCTAAAAGGTGGCTTATGACAAAAAAAAAATAGCTTTGAAAGAGTTTATTTAAAAATATTCTCTTAAAATATTTTTTTATATTATAAAACTTTTAATATCATACACTTCCATATGAATGGAAGATTTAACTCAAAATTACTCTTATAGAAATAAAATGCACCTTATAAATAAGTATCTTCAAAAAAAAGAACTTTTTTCAAAAAAAACATTTCTAAAAAGAAATATTTCTAGAGTCACCTTTTCAAAAGTACCTTTTTCATAAATAATTTAAAATAATATTTTAAAACATCCTTTTTTAAGGCTGTCAAATTTAACAAGTTTTTTTAAATTGTTAATTTTATCAACGGGCTTAAGTTCGAATCTGCAAGACTTCAAACCATTTTTTATTATTTTATTAATAAATGAATTTGTTCAAATTCTATTTTATTAATTTATATTAAGATTGGAATATTAAGAATATTTTTCAATAATCATCAAACCAGCAGAACGGATCAGTACTGATTTCGAGGCCGCTACGCCATCTCATCAGCGTTCTTTGTTCAATTTTTCCACTTTTTGCAAGTGGTGCTAGTTAGTAGGAATATCAACTATTTAACCAATATTTTAACGAAAATTGAATATGAGAAGTTATCACATTCATATTTTTAAGTTATTACATTTTTTTTAAATAGTACTTTAAAAACAGTACCTCCTAAAACGGTAACATTTTTACACGTACTCTTTGGCAAGTACCTTTTTTAATATGTAATTTTTTAAATACAATACTTCAGATTGCGCTAATCAAAAGTACCATTTTAAAAAGTACCGTTTCAAAAAGTACTTTTTTGAGAAGTACATTTTAAAAAATATCTTTTTAAAATGTACCTTTTTAAAAAGTGCCTTTTTAAAATGTACCTTTTTAAAATGTAGCTTTTTAAAATGTACCTTTTTAAAATGTACCTTTCTAAAAAGTAAATTTTTAAACAGTACCTTTTTAAAATGTACCTTTTTAAAATGTACCTTTTTAAAATGTACCTTTTTAAAATGTACTTTTTTAAAAAGTACCTTTTAAAGAAGTACCTTTTTAATGAATACGTTTTTAAAATCTACTTTTTTATAAAGTACCTTTTCAAAAAGTACGTTTCTAAAAACTATTTTTTTAAAAAGTACCTATTTAAAAAGTACTTTTTTAAGATGTACCTTTTCAAAAAATACGTTTTTAAAAACTACTTTTTTAAAAAGTACCTTTTCAAAAAGTACGTTTCTAAAAACTACTTTTTTAAAAAGTACCTATTTAAAAAGTACACTTCTTGTTTTTTTCTTGGACCAGCACTCAGGGGATGACCCCTAAATATGCGATGCATTGTGCCAGAACTTGGAAAGTTGGTTATTGGAAAGAGGATAGAGGGAGTAGTGTTTGTGGACGTTCGATATGAACCTCCCCACGTTGAAATTGGCTGGAAAGACCTCTGCTGGAAGTTATAAAGAACATTTTTTAAAAGTACCTTTTTATAAAGTACCTTTTTAAAATGTACTTTTTAAAAAGTACTTTCTAAGGTACTTTTTTAAAAAATACTTTTCTAAAAGTAACATTTTAAAAAGTACTCTAGAAAAAGTATGCTATAAAAAAGCACCTTTAAAAAGAGTACCATACAAGAAAGTATCTTTAAAAAAAAAAATTAAAAAATACCTTGTGAAAAAGTTATTTCTGTAAAAGTACCTTTTATTATAGTATCTTTTAAAAAGAGCTTTTTAAAAAGTATAATTTAATAGAAAGCATTGAAAAAGGTACCTAGGAAAAAATACTTTATAAAAGAGTAACTGTTCCACAATTACTCTTTAAAAACATCCCTTTTTGAATTATACCACATTTTGCTCTTTTAATATTTTAATTTACGGACTTTATTTTCACAGATCAAAAAAAAAAAATATTCTAAATATTCCGCTGATAATAAAAAATTTTAAATTAATAGAAATTCTTCTAAAAAAAATAATTTGCAGATTTGAACCTAAGCCCGAATAAAATTTCTTGATTCTCTTTGAAACTAAAACTTTATAGTAGAAACGCAGGTTGCATATTTTCCAGAAGATCGTTGCCATCCATTATGGGCCGGCATCAATTCTAACGGTGAGTAGTTCCATTTGATGCAGGTAGATTAGTATTATACAATAGATTGACCAATACAATAAAAAAAATCAGAGATATAATAAAATATTTATGTAAGGATAAGGAGTCATCCCACAGTTTTTTTTTCACGGAAAGTTCACATATATTTTTCAATTGTTATCAGTTTGACAATAAATTTTCCTGCCTATCAAATATATAGACTTTTATTAATCTTGCCATAAATTAACCTCTACACAATGAACAAATTTATGTACACATTTGACTTTTTACATGTCCAAGAACTACTTGTGCACATGAGTAGTAGTGGACTGCAGAGATAACAAACTTGTTCACTTGCTCATTATTGAGCCACATATTAATTGTGTTAAAGCAAAAAGTTAATATTACTCATACGCCAGGCGGGCAGTGTAAGACCTAGAAAAATTTATGTATGCATAAACCACATACACACTAACACATACGCACAAGCAAACAAATATGCAAAATATTCGCAAGTCTATTTAATATTATGAACTCAATTATGCAAGAAAGAAAACCAAACCACACAAAGAAACCCAAAGCAAATGTAAAACAAATTTGCCATGAAATAATATAATGACAGGTGCTTTTTGTTTGGAAACACTCTCGATCAATTGAACGAATACAAAAAAAAAAAAAAAACAAAACAAAATATTTGTTTATGTCTCAAAAACTCTGCTGCATACTTTTGACGCAGCCAGCAGCTGTAAATGAAAACCTCCAACACTCAACAACATTTTGCTTGTAGTGAAATTAAAACGCCAAACATACAAGCTATTCATTCGCCTTAATATGAGAATCGACTGTATAAAAAAATATTTATATAAAATATTTTTTGTTGTTGCTGTTGTTTGTATTTTATTTTCGATCAGATAATAATTGTTTTAAGTTACATTCGGCTGGTTGTTCGTTCATACATAATTTACTCTAACAGCAAAATATCTGTAATTGTTTGCAAATGCCATAAGTCTGTTCGAATGTGAATTTTATACCAAAATTTAAGCCACAAAATAGCAAAAGTATTGGTTACACTGTGTGCTTATTATATTTGCAGTTAATTTTGCAGTTGTTTCAACGTGGCAGGAGACTTTTATTTTCATCCCAAAGATACTGGCAAGTCTTCAACACTTTTTTCCTTCAACATATTAGTTTTTTGTTTCCTAAACACAGTGTCGTACGAGTACACACATGTGTTTGCATAATGGTGATGGGAAATTATATGATACGAAAAATTAAAATTTAAATGAATTTGAACATGCACATAATTTGTTAGTGGAAATTTATCGAAAATTTAGTATTGGCTCGTATATGCGGATTTTGTGTTGCAATAACAACTTTACTCAGCGAAATAGGGGTATAATAAAATATCTGCTGCAGCGAATTGCTATCTTTTTTTATCTCTTTGTAAAAATACATAGGAAATCGATAAAAGTTTTGTACAAAATTGTTGGTAGCACCATCATGTGGTATAACTAATCATATCAAATGCATTAATGACAACACAGAAAAAAGTCCATAATGTATTTTTCAGACCACATGTATTTTGGCAATCTGTCACAAATTCGCGCAATTTGTAAATGATTTTAGGACTATTTTGACGCAAAGGGCTTTAAATGTATTTTTTTAGCAAACAAAATTGCTGCATATTGATACGCCCTACATGCTCCACTAATTACACTGCTCAGCAGCAAAATCCTCCTTTAAATAAAACTATATGGACTATATGTGACAGCGCATAGAGGAAGGGGCCTAAGGGTAAAAATGATAAATTTTCACTTTTCTTTTTTTTTTTGATATGGACAACATCTGAGCATCGAATGAGACCGATCCCATGCCCCAATAGTTTTCCTTCCCAGAGATATGCGCGTTTTATGAAGTGATGGTACACCTAAGATAAACGTATTTAGATCTTTAAAATGGCTCTCTTGAACACAACCGATTTTTACCCTTAGGTCCCTTTCTATTTTGCGCGTCATATATGGATATTGATGCGCAGAATTCGAATCCCTTGTCGGTTTTTTTCCATCAGGTCGGGATTTTTTTTTATAGGCGTGGCAAATTTTTTCCCCTAAATTAGTCAGGTACGGAGACCTTAACTCGAGAACGAGTCTTCGGACTTTCAAAAGTAAAACACCAGAAGATGTGTAGAAAAATTGTATTTATTCTAGTCGAATATAATTTTTCTCTATCTCTTATCGTTTTGGAATTATTCAGAAATTAATGGAGAAAAACATTTTTTTTTCGTGCAAAATTCGTAATTTTTTCTAGTTTAAAAAATGTAATTAAAAAGAAAGCAAATATTCATTATTTTGCAAATTTTTCTGAGAGCTACATATCTTAAAAACAAATTAAGCTGTAAACTATAAAAATCGGTTAAAAAATATTGGATTTTATTGTCAATTTACCGCAGGTATCAAATATTGATCAAATATGTGTAATGCAGCAAACAAAACATCAATAAAGGCCGAGACACATAGAATCCGTCGCCTTTTTCAACTGACAGCTGAGTTGAAATGCATGCCTTCTTATGTGAGTTGTGACATTCAGTACTTCTGCGTCAAAGCAAAGTACGAAAGTTGGCCAACTTTTAACTTTTGACGTACGTTGAATACTTTGACAGAAATCGATGAGTTTTTTAATTTGTTTTAATCAATTTTTTGTATTGTGTGTTCAGCAAAAATTAAATAATATACAAAAAAATTTTATAAAATATATAAATTTAACATAAATAAATAAAATGGGGAACATACAATTGATTTAATATCCGTCAAAAAAGTCTCGGTCTGAAGGCCGAATTCTTCTAAACGGCATTAGTGCGTGTTTGTGTTAGTTGTTGCCAGCCTGTTTCAATGATGAAGGCATAGTCACTGGTCACTGAACATAATTGCCAGCAACTGACACTATCATGTACTAAAAGCAGAGTAACAGCACCCACCTTCGTCGGCCCTGTAGCAAAAAATTAGCCGGCGAAGTAAAAGGTTGAAATAGCTACAAAAACAATTGTCTATCTTCTCATCTTTCCTAATCTGTCCCCTCAATACTATCCCCTTGTTTTCAGTTCCAGCGCAATGCATTGCATATATAGGGGTCATCCCTTGTGCTGGTCCAAGATAAAAAAAAAAAAAAAAGGATGAGATATGTCTCCATACCTGACTAATTTAGGGGGGAAAATTTGCCACGCCTATAAAAAAATATACCGAGCTGATGGAAAAAAATCGAAAACGGATTTGAACTCAGCGCATCAAAATCCATATAGTCCACATAGTTTTATTTAAAGGAGGATTTTGTTGCTGAGCAGTGTAATTACTTGTACATACAGAAAAATGCAGCATTTGTTGCACTTTACTTGCACCAGTGGCATCATTGTACTCTATTGCAGCAAGTTAAGCTCTTTTCGTGGATGAATATTGTTTGAAAATATTGCTAACATTGATCCGGGAGATAAAAGGTTTGCAAGGGTAACCGCTACGTGTCATACGCTGACATCAACATAGAAATAAAAAATGTATGATAAATTAGAATAATTTGCCAGTTGCAGCCTTGTGAATTTCAGCTAACGCTATATATATCCACATAAACCTACAGCAGCTGGTTGCAACAATATATATAAGAATATTTCTCGCCTGTTTTTGATTTTGAATTTTTGTTATTTGCATGTTCCTCCCGGAGTTTATTGGTGCATGATGCAACAATGTGTGTTGTAACACAAAACATTCAATACAATTCATTTTATAGTGACTATTTTTAGTTTCCTTTTTTCACATTCTCAATAGCGGCCATAACATTTTGTTAATGGGATTTATTTGCTGTGCTGCTAAAGCTGAGCAATAACCCGCGGTCTGCAGTTTTACATATGCGGCTTAGATATTTTAAATCTAGCATAAACTTTAAGTTGCTTAACATTTTGTGGCATGACATAACATTATGGTCTGGCAAATGATTTTTTTTCTCTTTTTTGGTTTGTATGTATATTTTACAGCGGGATTTAACTGCAGTTTCATAGTGCTGGAACAAATCAAGACAGTTTGTAATTGCCAGTTT
Organism: Linnaemya tessellans; assembly: GCA_951800035.1. NCBI lineage: Eukaryota > Metazoa > Arthropoda > Insecta > Diptera > Tachinidae > Linnaemya > Linnaemya tessellans. The sequence goes on from OX637533.1 coordinate 130,810,707, forward strand.
TGTAAATTAATACACAAATAAAATAGAAATGCTTTTAAATGGACGCTCGATGATATTTTCCTGCTTTAGAATGTTAAAATTTTTCTTTTTGTTCGCTGCTGCTAATTTTTATTTGCTAAAAACCATATCCTCAATGGCTTACGATATTGTGGCATTAAAGTTGGCCATATTAAAACTTTTAGGTATCAAAACATGCTGGAAACAGCCACATTTATTTAAGCCATCAAGTTGTTTCTCATTTTTTATGATGTTTATACTAAACTAATAACGTTCAGTTGTAGGAAATTTTTAAATATTTATTTGTCTATCTTCATTTGTTTCATATTCCGTAAGCCAAACTCAAACTGCTTTACTCTAATGCTTGTGCTTTGGCTTGTCCAACGTTTGTTGTCTTGTTGCAGTTGCTGTGTTATTGCTGTAACAAATGATGGCTAATATAAAATAAGCGGTAGTTTAATGATGCTGAGTTTAATTGTTAATGGTCAACACATGCGCGCCAACATTGGGTCACTTACTTGCTTTGCGTTTCTATTAAAGCAGTAGTATTTTTTTATTTGATTCTTGTCCAAAATGACTTTAAAACATATTAAATGAAAAATTGTTGAGTTATCAATAGTTTTATTTATTAATTTAATAGACTTATACTCGCACACATTTACAACTACAAGTATAAATGTTTCTCTTGGCCGCCGTCTTAATGGCTCTTTAAAGAGTGTGTGAATATTTTTCGTTAGGCAAAGTTAACAACGTTTGATCACTTTAACAAGATTTTAATATGTTTGGTCTATAAAGATGTTATTGGTAATAAACATAACAATTAACAAATAAATTTTCCAAATGTGATCATTTAAAGCTGGCAAAAAATATGATATATTGTGTTTGTAGCTTAAGTCTTTTGTTTTGTTGGGAGTGTTATAAACATGTTCACAAAAATGTTCATATTACTAGCAATATTTGCAGATTTTAAATTTAGTTTCTGTTTAGGAAAAATAGTGCTTGTTTTAAACAAATTAAGAGGCATTATTAAAAATATTAGGGAAGTCCTTATATATATTTTTTTTGAGAAGTAGGGCCAACGCAATGCATTGCATATATATGCATTGTATATGTAGATTTTATATTTAGTTTTTGTTTTATGCAAAATAAGAGCCACTAATAAAAAATATTAGGGACGTCCTTATCTTGCCTTAATATTGATATCTCTGTATAACTTTGGCTAAACAGTTTCTAAAAAGGGCCCCACCCTAGCAGTTTGTGCTTAAGGGGTTAAAATTAATTTATTTCTAACAAAAAATGTTATGAAAATATTCTTATATATGCTTTGCCGTCCTCTTAATGCGAATACTCTTTCATAAGAAATATCTTTAATTTATTGATTTTTCAGGCCTAAAACATGTTATTCATATAAAAAAGAAATCCCATAAATTTCAATATCCAATAATCAAACACTGACCACAAATTGGCAATTTACTATCGGTTAATAAGATCACCTTCCACAGCGTCATCATCATCATCATCATCATCATCATAATCACTATTAATGTTATTACGTCTCTACTACTTAAAGAAACTGCAAATGCCAGTGGATGAAAAGAAACAAACTGTTTGCAAAACTAAAACCATAAACACAACGCAAACAGTGTTGCAAGTTAAGGAAAAAGGTCTGATGTTTGAGCTATAAAAAGCCAATCGAATTTTTGCACCTTATTAACAACGTGATGAGATTTGTTTCTCGTTTTTTTTTCTGTTTGGCATTTCACAGACCCACTGGTCAGACAGACAGCTACCCAGTCATCCAACCTAATATTTGCTGTTTTTGCGCAATTGTATAGTCTAAAGAAAAGGAAAAACAAAACCTTTGCTGCAAAGAAGAAACGGCAGCAAGTTTAACAAGTTCACACCACAATTTCCTGGCACGTACTTAGCAAGAAATAATAAAGTCGGCAAATATTGTTATTTGCTTATGAACTTATTTCTATAATAAATAAAAATAAAATTCAAACAACAACAAATTGAAGTGAAAATTGTGCACAAACACAAGACAACCAACAACAAGTCATGCCAGACTTGTCTGAGAAATAATTGAAATCTTAAAAATGGATTAAAAATATTTTTAATTTTTTTCCATTTCCATAGAAATAAATAATTGATAAATAATGCACGGGTCAGTCAGCCAGCAAACATTTCATATATTTTTTTCTTTCTGTATTTGTTTTTTTTTTTATTTCTTAGCATTATGCTGTAGTTTAAAAAATAATTTTTATGAAAATATAAATTTTAAGAAAAGAAATGATTTTAATATTATTATGAGCACTAGGCTTTTATGTTATTAATTTATTATTGCATTATTTAAATATTTATTAAAGGAAATTTTAGCCAAATCTATAATTATTGCGTGGCTTCAAGTTGGCCAACTATACAACACGTTCAACTTTTAGCAATATTTTTTAATAGTTTATGACATCAACAAAAAGCTATAAATATGCAAATATCAGCAAATCTGCAAGAAAGAAAAAAATAACTGCCAAATATTATACAAGAGTACAAACGTTTATAAAACAAGTTAAAGTATTCAGATAAACGCAACGTGCTGTATCGTCGGTCAAAGGCAACTCCTTAAAGCCAGTAATACGTACTTAAATGGAACATAGTCTATGGGGTAGACGGTCCGTTGTTAAACGGCTGTCAAAATGTGGCATTCGTAATCGAAACAGATTTAAAATAAATTCATAATTTCGCTGGTACTCTATTTTACAATTTCGCAATCCTTTACTAAGAGAATTGCCTTAGTCATTAAGTTGTGTATGTCACATATTTCAATCGGAATAAATTTCATTTTGTGCTTGCGACTCCGTTCGATTTTATTTTAAACTAGCTATTACCCACGACTTTGTCCGTAAAGATTATGTGAAACTTCAGCTAATTTGTATGCTATGTTAATGCTGTGTTGTATTTTTACTGCATCCAAAGTTTAAAAAGTTATTAGTTTCATAATTGCATATATCCCTAGAAACTTTCGACACTTCAACCCTCATAAATTGTATTGCAAAATTTTCATTTCATCGGATCTCAAAATATCTCTATGCCAAATTTCATTATTACACTAGTAAGGAAAAAATGCAAGTCATTATGAAAACTGCAAGTCATCATAAAAAATGCAAGTCATCATAAAAAGTGCAAGTCATTATAAAAAGTGCAAGTAATTATAAAAAGTGCAAGTCATTATAAAAAATGCAAGTTATCATAAAAAATTGCAAGTCATCATAAAAAGTATAACTCATTATAAAAAGAGCAAGTCATTACAAAAAGTGCAAGTCATTATGAAAAGTGCAAGTCAATACAAAAAGTGCATTATAAAAAGTGCAAGTTATCATAAAAAGTGCAACTCAGCATAAAAAGTGCAAGTTATCATAAAAAGTGCAACTCATTATGAAAAGTGCAAGTCATTATGAAAACTGCAAGTCAATACAAAAAGAGCATTATAAAAAGTGCAAGTTATCATAAAAAGTGCAAGTCATTATAAAAAGTGCAAGTCATTATGAAAATTGCAAGTCATCATAAAAGGTGCGTCATTATAAAAAATGCAAGTCAATACAAAAAGTGCATTATAAAAAGTGCAAGTTATCATAAAAAGTGCAAATCATTATAAAAAGTGCAAGTCATTATAAAAAGTGCAAGTCATTATGAAAAATGCAAGCCAATACAAAAAGTGCATTTTAAAAACTGCAAGTCAGCATAAAAAGTGCAAGTCAGCATAAAAAGTGCAAGCCATTATAAAAAGTGCAAGTCATTATAAAAAGTGCAAGTCATTATGAAAATTGCAAGTCATCATAAAAAGTGCGTCATTATAAAAAATGCAAGTCATCATAAAAAAATGCAAGTCACTGTAAAAAGTGCAAGTCATTAGAAAAATTTAATTAATGTTATAAAATTTTCTTTCCAATAAAGCCTTTGCTTTTATCGATTTCAAAAGAATGCACTTTCCGAATCAAATACAAGCTCGGTTTATGGTCTGTGATATGGCTGATATTTGGTTTTTAATTTTCCAAAATATATTAGACATTACAGATATCCAACAAAATCAAAAAACTATACTATCTATTGTAGGGTATTAACTCCACAAAAAATTGAAAAAAAATCTCATTCAATTCTATGCCTTACCGTACACCACCACCAACTTAAGCCATCAGCCGCACAAACAGACATTTTAAAAATTCTGCCAAAAACTAGATCGTTATTAAGTTCGTTCAAGGAGTATTTAAAAAATATACGAAAAATAAATTTTTTTGCCATATTTTATCTTGTTGCAAATGAATATTACAAACACACTTAAAATCATTATTTTTATTAATTTTCTAAACGATTGAATTTAGTGCAGCTCGCAAATTCAACCGAGTTTGAGTTGATTTTTTGCTTTAGCTAAAATCGTTTTTCCTTATCGCTGGTATTGACCATGTCGGTTAAATCAATATTTAATATCACATAAATTTTAAAATAACCAATACATTCGCATGTGCAGAAACGTTTGCAAATAGCAGATACTGGCACTTAGTTTGTTGGCCGAAGAAATATTTGAATAAGGAAAAATAAATATTAACAAAAAGTAAAACATTTAAAGAAAATTTTACTTTGTACGCTGTGATATCTGCTATACGATTTCATTTTAAAGTAAACTGGTAAGCAACAACAAAACAAATCAATTCAGTTGACTGAGTCACTGCAAAAAATACACTTAGACAAATTTTACTGTTTTTTTTTTTTTTTGTGAAATTCTTGGGTACAGTGCAAAAATGGTATCAGTAAGAATATTGATGATTTTTTATTGAATTTACTGTATTTTTCCTTTTTGTTAGTAAATGAGATAATTTTTCAGAATTTTTTATTATTTTAAAATATACAATCAAATCCAAATAATAAAGTAGCAAGAACTGCTCCTGCTAGAACGATTGGATTTTTTTCATTGTATAGGGCTGACAATCATCCCGAAAGCATAGACAGACGAAGGAATATAAGAAGAGATATTTCGCTTTATTGTGTAACTAGGCAATACCACATCAAGACAATATCAAAAGTCGTACTGACTGCTTTTAACAGCCTCTTTTTGTTTCCTAGGTCTTAACGAATTCTCAAAAGCAGTCAACTGTAGTCAGTTGTGGCCACAAAGAGTATGAAAGTATCTTTTTTTCTATATTGTCTTCACGTGAAGTTGACAAGTAGTCACAGAATAAGGAGATTGTCTAAAACCCCTTCTCGCTCTTGCTCATTAGAAAATCTGAATTACTAAAAGACAGCCTTCATATTGTGAGTCAGGATTACGGAAAATAAATATTTAATAGTTCTTGTAAAATATTGCTTCAAAGTGACTGTATACACGGTCTGTGCTACCGTTGTTTTACTGGGAAATTTCCGGAGATCTTATGGGATTATGGGTATTTAGACTATAGTTCTTGGGAATAGCAAATATTCATATTTTTATTTATTGAAAAACAAACGCAATCAAGAGCTTGTTCTTTTTCCAACTGCAATGACAAACAGCTCGAGTGCAAAACTAAAACAAAGTATTATTATTTTGTTGTAGTTTTTCAAGCTAATTAAAATTTTTATGCTTCAAATTAATATATGATTTTTTATTTTGTGCTAATCTACATACAAATACCTTTCAAACAATTTAATATTTAACTATATAAGTAAACAATAAAATACCTAAAAGTGTACCACAATTACATGTGCGTATTTTTATATAGTATAACTCCACATGCTCTTTTCAAACAGATTTTGAAACAAAAATAAAATGTTTAAGCTTAAAAATCAGAGTCGAATATAAGATTTAGTAAAATTGTTTAAGTTGTTCGCGAGATAGGGGTGCCGAAAAATCTTTTAAAGGGTGCATTTTATTTAGTCACAAAACTCAGGGGCCAAATTATGGCAAAAAATATCGATAGAAATTTGTAGTTATATTATATTTAAACTTCGCTAGGTATCGAATGCGATAACTTGGCCCCTGGACTAATAGAATAATTTATCAATTTTTGATTACTGTGAGTTAGGTTAAGCTAAACGAGAAGTATAAGAGACGTCCTGAAGAGTAAACAGTATACATGTTATTTTTATTTTTAATATTTTTATAAAACTATACTTTCTCAGCATGTGAAGCAATTCACATATCGGGCCATCGACAACAAAAAGATTCTTCTAGGGTGAAATTCGAGTTGGGTTGAAGGACCTTAATTATAATATCCATAAAATCTTAATATTAATTTTTTTACATTAATTTTGTGGAAGAAAACATGTACAAAAATTACAAATTATTAAGATCTCAAGATATTTTACTAAAATTCTCTCAAAATGAAACTGATTATATCCAAAATAAACTAAAAGAACTTTTCAGAAAACCAATTGTTTATGTTTATTTAACAATAAATATTTAGGAATACAACAAATTGTTGTAAAATATATAAATTAAGTAACAAAACAATTTGATGTTTCATCGCATCTGTAAGGAAAGATAACTTGGGTTTTTTGATGTCGTCATTATTAACAGTTTTTTTTTTTTGCCTTCCCCAAGTCTAGTTGGGTTTAATGTCTCCATGTTCACATTTATGATTTTTGTTGTTGTTGTTGTAATATTTCTATAACTCAAATAGTTTTGGCTTATTAAGCGCATTTTGCTATTTAGTTGATTCTGCTAATAGTGGAGTTTTTTCACTTTAATGTCCAAGCTTTCTTGCAATTATTTGATTTACGATTTTTAATATAAAAATAACAGGAATTAAATGTTAAAATTGCGCAAACAAACAAATAAATAGACAGACTTACTCACAGACAAGCAGACAGACAGTTAGACGGACAGACAGACAGAAAACTATAGCCAGCAAAACGCAGACCCGCTTAATTGAACTAAACAAACCAAACATTTTGGCATATTACTTTAAAAAAAATAAAATATATATATGATTTTTTTTTTTGCTTATTTGCTATCAAGCACACCTTTTAGACAAGCAGCCAGCAAACGACGTATGAATATTTTCAAGCAAAAAAAAATAAAAAAAATAGAGATTAAAAGTTTTCAAATTTAAGTGTGCGAAAACATTTATTTCAATATATTTCCAACACACTACGCGAAACATAACACAGCCTCAACACTCATACTCCAAATTACATTCAGATGTAAGTTTGAAAAAATGTTTTCCTTATAAATATTTCTTTTTAATTTAGTTTACTTTTAGACAAAAGTCTGTCTGGCATGTTGCAGTTGTTTGTGTTGTAGCTGCTGCTGCTGCTGCTGTTACAAAAGCAACTGTTGCTGTATTCATTTTAAACTCGTACATTTGGAGTGTGTTTTAATGTTAATAGAGTTCCATTTGATTACGTTCAGAATTTTAATTTATATTTTGTTGGTAGTTGTCGAGACATGTTTGTTTTACATTATTAGCTTTACTAAATTTCAAATTTATTTAAAAGGAATTTTAATTTAATTAATGGTAAAGGATTTGCGATATCAAGAAATATAAATTAGACTGAGAATATGTTGATTGTTTTCAAAGTTAATAAATGGAACAATATCCAGTTTAATATGTCACACCACAACCATTTCAAAGATCTGAAAACTGTGCTTGAAGATTTTGGTATTCTATTCTTTCTATAACTTTCCAAAAATACAGATAAACCTCCAGTTTTTTTAAATAAAATAAAAATTTTTGTCTGGGAGTTTAATTTGAAACAACAATAAAAAAACTCAAATTCCTTTCTGTTTTCTATAAAAAGTCCTAAGCAAAAAATGTTATTTTATTTACAAAAACTGGCAGTTAATTTTGGGGTGATTTAAAAATTTTGATTGGGTAATACAATTTTTAAGACCAACGTTATTATAATGGCAACACTGGCATTATTGCCCATTTTTTACAACACGCAGCTACAGAGCAGTTCTCAAAATAAATAATTCATTAAATGGACATATGAAATTATTAAACTGTTGCACTTTTATACTGACTTCCACTTTTCATAAGGACTTGCACTTTTTATAATGACTTGCACTTCTTATGATGACATGGATTTTTTATGCCGACTTGCACTTTTTATAATAATTTGCACTTTTTGTAATAACTTGCACTTTTTATGATGACTTGCAGCTTTTATAATAACCTGCACTTTTTATAATAACTTGCACTTTTTACGATGACTTGCACTTTTCATGATGACTTGCACTTTTTACAATAACTTGCACTTATTACAATGACTTGCACTTTTTACAATGACTTGCACTTTTTATAACAATTTGCACTTTTTATAATGATTTGCACTTTTTACAATGACTTGCACTTTTTACAATGAATCACACTTTTTATGATGTCTTGCCCTTTTTATGATGACTTGCACTTTTTATATTGACTTTCACTTTTAACAATGACTAGCACCTTTTACAACGACTTGCACTTTTTATAATAACTTGCACTTTTCATCATGACTTGCACTTTTCTGATGACTTGCACTTTTTATGATGACTTGCACATTTCATAATGACTTGTATTATTTTTTTTACTAGTTTCATAATGAAATTTGGCATAGAGATATTTTGAGATCCAAGAAATAACATAGGGTGGTTTCTGCTATTGGAAATGAACATTTTGTTGGAGATATGATATTATTGAACTATGAACATTTTAAACTTTGATACAGTGGGCTTAACAATGCATTTGTTTTTGGCGACGAGTTTATAAGGGGTCAAGGGTAGTCTAAAGTATCTAGGGATATATGAAATTATGAAACTGATAACTAAGAAGGTTTTAAACTTTGATGCAGTAAAAATACAACAAAATCATTCACATAACATACACATTAGATGAAGTTTCACACATTCTTCGCGAACAAAGTTTATTAGAAAACTCTTCACTAACTCCATAACACCCAGTTCCTGGCTAAAAAATAAATATGAAGACATCAAATGATTTTTAAACTTAGACCATAACATCATTTTTTTCATCAAAAGATATAATCACTTACACAGTTAAAATTGAAAAGCAAACTAATACGATTATAAAACATTTTGTATCTCCATATTTGCCCACACATATTCCATATAAATAAAACGTTCAAAGTCTGATCTAATCACCTGACTTCTGTAACCATTAAAATGTTTATTGAACAACCAAAACCAAAAGATCAGCATCAATCGTTAAATGAGTTTAGAAAATAAAATAAAAAACCTGAAATAATTAAATAGTTCGCATAATTAACTCTCCAGCACTCCATCATTTCGTTAGTGGCTGACTACCGATTTAATCAATCAGTATTTGCTGTTTTATGGCATTTTAATATTCTGACCATTTTATGAAGCATAATTTTTCATACTAATAACTTGGAATATTCTTAATAACTGTCTAACACATTCAATTTGCAATTAATTAAATTTGCATTTTAATTGCAAATTCGACTATCAATTCAATATTCAGATGTGAGTACAAGTATTTAGAAGGCAAAATATAGGCACGACCACATGTCGTCAAAAAGTCGTTTTACACTCGAGTAGGGTGTCTGCTACAAGGAGTTGTAAAGACTTAGTGAGTGTGGAAGTTTTAAATTTTATATAATTTATTGTATATAACCGAATATTTGTTTTTTTTTTCATAGGAACAATCTGATGTTCATTTATCACACTCATAAATTTTAAATGCGTCGAAAGTCTGCCAAAGTAGGGCCTATTCCAAAGAAAGGAGAGCCTAATAATTCTAACAATTACCTCTTTCTTATTGTAATTTGATATGCAATTTCCATAAATATTGAAATTACGGCCAATTTCCATATGGGAAGTATTCATGAGGCCAACAACTCACTTAGCGACAAGTAGTGACATGTTCGTAGGGGTGGCTCTACCGACCACTTGCCAAATTTCTTATAGAAATGGTGTCCTTCAATTTACAACATCGGCAAAAGTAAAGCGGTGACTGAGAATGTCATATTGCTCGTCCGTCAAAACTTAGTAACGTGGGATTGATTGAAAAAGTCATTGAAAATGAATCTGTTCTAACGAAACGGACTACTTTTTACAGAAAGAGCCTGTTCCATTACCCGAACAGTTCGTATGAGGAAAAAACTTCCTACAGAGAATTTTCCTGCCTCTTACAACTTCGGTGCAAGTTCAAATCGAATGTTATAAAAGGAATGCATTTTGAACTATTCAAATGGGGACTAAATCAATTGATTCCTTTTTCCACGTCACTGAATTCTTTAAAAGGTATTTACAAAGCAATTGAAATCAACAATATTTTTCTTATCATTTATTTAAGTTTTGTTGAAATTTTAGGTTTAAATTTTATTGTTTATTGTTGTCTTCAATATTTCTTTAGAAAATTATAAGTCTTTTTAAAATATATCCTTCTCAATATTGAAGACAATAACAAATAATAAAAGTTATATTTTCAATTATGTTACCCAGCAATGGACAAATTGATATTGACTACAAATATATTAAATCACTAAGTACATATTTTTTTCTTAAAGATTTAAACACCAGCTGATGTGTCAAAGCAAAGGAATGCACTGCAACAAGTACTTTTAAGGGCCGCTACTGACTTATCTTTGCATTAGCCCTTAAGAAAGAAAACTATAAACAACAACAAAATTGCAGTCTTAAAAACGTCACTTCTTGTTCAATTGAAATTATTGCACGCTTACACAAACCGTTGAAGGAATTTCAATTGCAACGTACATTTAATGTCGCTTACACCCTTTATTGGCGATTTTTTTTCTCTTTAGTTTTTAATAAAACTTACAACTTATGTGTGTATGTGTGTGTGTGTGTTAACCATAATTTGCTCAAGTTTATAAGTGTTTTCTTAACTTTATTATTCGCTATCAATTGATTGTTCATTTATTATTATTCTTTTTTTTTTTTAACTGCGAAGTATCATTCTTTTAGAACCAGGGCTTTTAAGCCGCAGCAAACGACTACGAGTACAACAATAACCCACGCCAAAAATGCAAATAATTGGTTAAATGTAATGTGTATGTACAAGCAAATAAACAACAACAATTGTAGCTCTTTTGAAAAAAAACAGCAATAACAACATAAAGAAATAATAAAAGATATATGCACATACCAATCGGCTTCAGACGACTTATATATTGTGTGCGCGTGACATGAATACGGTTAATATTCAGCCTTATTGTGTTTATCGTCTTAGACCTTCAAATTCGACAAATTGTAATAGCTTAAAGACAAAAAAAAAATTTTCGTTAATCTATTACAAAAAGTCGAATCTGAAGGCGAAAAACGCCAATCACAATAAGGGTGATTGTCTTACTTTGTATATACGAAAATGGTCCCAAAGTAACATGAGACACTTCTTGGCTCGGAGCATCTGAATTTGAAACCAAAAATGGTAAAGGCTATACAGAGGATTGTCAGGGCATGTATAATTTCCACATCATTAATATGCGACTCTATAAAATATGTAAATTCTGGGTCCTTGTGAATAGGATCGGCGAATAATCAATGTTCGTCTGCCCGAGTGTCTGTACACGAAATTGGTTTTTCGAAGCCCCAGATAATCCAAAGACTTCGGTACCTCATTGATGTACTAGAAATTAGTCCTAAATGAATTGCTATTGAAAATCAATAAACTCCAAATTAAGGATTCAGAGCAGTTGCCAGATGAAGTAAATTTTTGCTTTTTGTTAATTAAAACTATTTTATATAGCAAGCAGAATTTAATTGTTATTCGAAATTATAAAGACGATTCCAGGGTTGGACAATTGAAACTTTTTTTGGTATACAAAATTAACCAACTAAAACAAATGATTTCTTCTTTCTTTTGAATTCTTTTGATTTCTTTTTGAAAGAAACTCACTAATAATAGAAATCAGTAAAACAAAAAAGACAACTCCAGAGCTGAAAAATTTAATAATACAATTTATTTAATATTTTTTTATATTTTTTTTTTTGCTAATCAAATATATTTTATGTTTTAGAAAGAACGAAATTAGTGCTGAAGATCTCACAGATCAAAAACATGATGCCAGGGTGGTTGGACTGAATGTGTGTCGATGAAGAGTATATTAAATTCGACACAGCCAAATATAGCAAGTTTATTTTTGATAATTAATAAATAGTACTTCCATTACTTAATATTAATAAATGAGATAAAAAACAAGTAAAAACGTTATATTCGACCGGGTCGAATCTTAAATACCCTCCAAATATTTAGTAAGTAAATTTAAAATGTTTAACTTAGTGGGACAGAGTTCCTTTATATAATATCGTACGTCAACGCCCACTAAAGGGGGCGATGTTCAAAAATAGACAATGACATATTTTCCACAGACGAACGTATGGGCATTGCTAGATCGTCTTAGACTTCACCACTGATCAAGAATATATTAGCTTTATGGAGGGTATTAAAACTGTAATTTGGCGGGGTCACTCTGGCAAGGGCTGTGGGGGAGACATTTCACCTTTGTCATAAAACTCTAAAAATAAATGTTTGGTATAATTATAAACAAAATTAAAAAAAAAATTATAGGGTCATTTAAGGGACAAAGGGGGTGGAGGGGGTAGGGCAGAGTAGTACCAGGTTACCTCTCAGCTTCGTGAATGTAGGCTTAAGTAAAACAATTTTCTAAATTTTTACACTATTTTTGGATATAATAACGCCCACTAACGGGGGCGTTGTCCAAAAAAAATTTTTTTTTAAGGCTCCAAGTTTAACGCGTTGGACCTTCTTTGACATAAAAATATATCATTTGCTTAACAAAATTACGAAAAAAAACTTAAAAAATGAGGTTGTTTTTTTAGAGGTTGGTTTAGTTCTTCTTAGGGGAACTTTTTCCCCTCTTGCCCGATTTAGCCCATCTTCGAACTTAACCTGCTCTAAGCTTTAATATATATTTATGCCAAATTTCAAGAGTCTAGTTCTTTTCGTTTGGCCTGAATCGTGATTTCCACAGACGAACGGACATGCTCAGATCGTCTTAGATTTCATCACTTATCAAGAATATATATATAAGTTATGGGGTCTCAGACGGATATTTCGCTGCGTTACAAATGGAATGACAAAGTGAATATACCCTACATATTCTTTTTTGGAGGGTATAATAATAAAAACCAAGCGAGATATTTTTGAAATTTTTATAATTTGAGAATTGAACTCGGTCCTTCATGAATCCTAACAATCTTGTAAATAAAATTAATAATTTAATAACAGTTAGTTATTAATTTTTATTCTTAAGTGTTCCTATCACTTTAACGCGCACCTTATTTTGTACAAATAAATGCGCTCGTACAAGTTTCAATAAATAACTTCATATGGGTGCAGCCATTAAGTACAATAATATTACAAATATAATAACAACAAACACAAAAAAAGTAATAATAATAATTATTTTAGAATTTCCAACCACTTTGATATTGTTTTCATTTGAAATGTTAATTTTTTGCTGCTGTTTTTTGCGTTTGTATGTTTCAGTTTAATAAACTCTTTAATAAAGTGTAGTTAATGTTGTATGTTGCCTGTCAAAAGACTCCATGTATTTGCTGTTAAATAAATGAATTAAATAAAATACGAAAAAATATCTACTCCGAACAGCAAGAGAAAAAATTGTTGTTCGAATTAGAAAAACATTTGAAATTTTTATAAACTTTTAATTAGTAAATAATTAATTGTAGACATGTGTTTTGTTGTTTTTCTTTTTATTTAATTTTTTCTGCATATTTTTGCTGAATAAAGTTAACAAAATGTTTTGCAAATGCTATTTAGCACTTGCTGATGATGTGTGAAACAGAAATGTGAACACAAGGGACCTGCTATGCAAAATGATGGCAATAATGAATTTTCTACAAACTTGCGGCCATAATTGCAAGATACACTACAATTTGATTTTAAGACGTCACAAAAGAATGTCTGGCTTTTCGGGTCGTTGGACTTTTAGGTAGATACTATCAAAATATTTCTTCCTTCTGTATTAAAAGCTAAAGGAGAGTTTTTAAAATTTTGAATATTTCTTTTTTTTTTCTTCGGGGGAGTAGTTTTCTTAAGTTTCAAAACAGTACAACGTATTTCAAAATTAAACTTAAAGAAAAAGTAGGATGAAACTCTATCTTCCTGCCGTATACTTTTTTCCTTTAGAAATGTGCAAAAGTTCATGATAAAAAGATATATATTTTTTTATCTTGGACCAGCACTCAGGGGATGACCCCTATATATGCAATTCATTGCACCGGAACTGAGTTGATAGTATTGGGGGGCAGATTAGGAAAGATGAGAAGATAAGCAGTTGTTTTTGTAGCTATTTCAACCTTTTACTTCGCCGGCTAATTTTTGCTACAGGGCCGACGAAGGTGGGTGCTGCCAATTATGTTCAGTGACCAGTGACTATGCCTTCATCATTGAAACAGGCTGGCAACAACTAACACAACCACACACTAATGCTGATCAGAAGAATTCAACACAATATTTCATGACTCAGCGCGGGCTCGAACTCACGACCCTCCGCTTCATATTCTCGTGTTCTACTACTTCAGCCAACAGCACCCACACTTTTAAAGCCAAACGGCCAAAATTTGTATGACATATTTAACGATTGGTCAGTTCCTTTTAAATCGATTTATCAAAGAATTATATTCAATGATGAAGCTCACTTCTGGTTGGATGGATGATTAAAGAACCAAAATAGCTGTATTAGAACCATAGAAAATTATAATTAAAAAGCACGTTATTTTAATCTTGTATTATGATTTAAAATTCCGAGGCACTTAAGAAATTCCCGATATATTAAATAAAATTACAGTAACTTTAATTCATCTTGAATATATTCAATATTTCTCTTACTCTATTTAATCGGCTGCAGACTATAATTTTAGTAATTTGCCACTTGAACGATTTGTCAATTAATAAAATAAGCCACAAAATATGGAAATATGTATAAACTTTGATTGCTGGTGTTAAATACAAGATTTAATGGCTCAATGAGGAAGTTGTTTTGCTTTATTAAAATATATTTTTATTATTTGTAATTGCAAAAAAAAAGAAAGAAAAACAGTTCATGTTAATATCCTCATAAAGAAATAGTGGTTAATATTAAATAAATTAGTAATTTTAAAGACTTGGCAAAGTAATAAAAATAAAATTGTTGTTAATAATGGATTTTTTTAGAAAATATTATACTGGTTTGATTTTTAATTTATAGATATCAGATATTAATAACGTTAACCTTTTACATAAATTTGAGTTTTTATAAAAATTTAGATTTTTTATGTAAATTGTTAATTTTTCAACGGGCTTAAGTTCGAATCTGCATGACTGCAAATTATTTTTTGTTATTTTTTTATTAATACATGAATTTGTTTTTAAATTCTATTTATTATTTTATATTAAGATTGGAATATTAAGAATATTTTCAATAATCATCAAACCAGCAGAACGGATCAGTACTGATTTCGAGGACGCTACGCCATCTCATCAGCGTTCTTTGTTCAATTTTTCCACTTTTGCAAGTGGTGCTAGTTAGTAGGAATATCAACTATTTAACCAATATTTTAACGAAAATTGAACATGAGAAGTTAGATTAGATTTTTTTAAACAAAATTTTAAGGTTTTATAAAACAAATAAAGGGTCCCCCATCTATCGTTTTTTCAACTAGTGCTCATTTCGTGAATGGTAACACTTAGCTCATGTCTGATTTGACAGATAATTAGTTTTATCCTACCGCTGAACGAATATCGTTGACCATCCAATGCGTTTTCGCTTCGCTAAGTGGGCCTGCGATCGACTTACAGATTATCATGTATGTGCTGTGAATCGCACGATTGTCGAATCACATGCGACTTGAAAAACGCCAAATTTTTTTGAACGATTTTGAGCGATTGCGAACTCCAGCACACCAATTTTGTGACTTCAAATCGAAAACGCTTTATTTCATGCGATAAGCGATTTCCATCACATGCCCGTATGCCAATTTTGCCAAAAAAAAAAAAACATATTTTCAGATGAAGCTCATTTTGATCTTGGCGGGTATGTAAACACGCAAAATTGCCGCATTTGGGGCACAGAAAACCTGCACGCATACATTGAAAAGCCGACGCAACCAAAACGAGTCACTGTTTAGTGCGGATTTTGCTCCAGAGGCATAATTGGGCCATTTTTCTTCGAAAATGAGCAACGAGTAGCCGTTACAGTCAATGGCGATCGTTATCGGGTCATGTTGAACGAATTTTTGTTCACAAAAATTGAAGAGGAGGATATTGGCAACATTTGGTTTCAACAGGACGGCGCTACGTGCCACACAGGCGAAGCTACACTCGATGTTTTGCGCCCTGTTTTTGAAGATCACATTATCAGCCGCAGAGCTGATGTCGTTTCGTCACCTCGGAGCTGCGATTTGACACCGTTGGGCTATTATTTGTAGGGTGCCGTCGAAGATAAGTGTTACGCCGACAAGCCAGAGACAATTGACGCTTTAAAGGACAATATTCGTGAAGTCATTGGTGAAATACAGCTGCACACAATCGATAATGTGCTTAAAAATTGGACCGATCGTGTAGGCTACTGCATGGCCAGCCGAGGCAGCCACTTGAATGAAATTATTTTCCATTATTAAATGGAAGGATTGTACTTTGAAATAAAAAAAGAAATTTGAACAAATTCATTTATTAATAAAATAATAAAAAATGATTTGCAGTCTTGCAGATTCGAACTTAAGCCCGAAAAAATTAACAATTTGAGAAAATATTCAGTAGTTTTTTTATAGCATTTTCAAGAAAAAAGTTATTTAGTGGACCCTTTATATATTGTCTTGAAGCTCAATAGCCTTTACAAAATTGCCCTTTACAAAATTTATTTTTCCCTAGAGTCAAGAAAACTTTTTTAATCCAAGCGCCAGCATAGAAACCTAGAAGGATATTCACCGTATGTGTTGTTTAGAATAATATGTTTATTTAGACTTTAAATTATTTAGTTAAACAAGTGTAAACGTTTTAAAGGAAAAGGAGTGTTCTCCTTAAGCTCAAAAGAGTATTTACGGAACTTATTTCTCAACAGCACCAAGAAACTTTTGTTAAATTAAATGAGTCAATTTATGGTGTACATCACAAGTGCAGTCATAGAAACTTAAAAGTGCATTCACCGTAAGCGGTGTTATGTTTTCTAATTTTCTAATGGTACTTTTCCATACAGACTTTTTTAGAAAAATATTTTCTTAAAATAAATTTTGTTCAAATATGTAGTTCTTAAAGAAAATATATTTTAATGTATTTAAAGTTTTAAATTCATTATAAACACAAAGAAAATAGTCTTGAAAATTATGCAAAACCTGTAATTGTGGAAAATCGGAAAAGAAGTTAATAAAATTATTTGCTTGATTCAAACACTTGGCTTAATAAAATTGCCACCAAAATTCAAAAAACCAAATAAATTCAAAAAACTTATATACAATTTTGTTTCTACAAAAACTATCATTACAGACAATTTACATGGGTTTTTTATTGAATAGACGATTTTAATACTCAAATATCGAAGTCCTTTTTGTCTGTGAAGATACTTTAACTGAAAAAAATATAAATTATAATTAATATAAAATAACCTAAAAGCTTAAACAAATCTATTTACTATTAAAAGAAAAAAGGTTAAAAAAATTAGACACAAGAATCATGAAAAAAAATATTCGAAACTTGTCAAGCCAAATGCATAAAAAATATTTCATAGGCTTATAATCTTTTTATTTGGCAAATTTCTAGGCAAAATGTGTCAAATAAGCAGTTTATATTTGTATATATATTTTTTTTAAATTAGACCTTTAATAAATTATCCGTTAATTTATGTTAAACGTTAATTTTATTTAAGCCAAATTAAATTTTAAAAAAACAAGTTTGTGTCTTAAGTCTTTTGTTTACGAATGCCACTTTTTATTATTTTATTTTATTTGTAAGTATTTACCAAATTAAATTATTTTATGTTGCGATAAAAACTACAGTCAGCATCTGCCTGGCATTAAGAAATAGCGATAAAACCCAACATGCTGAAAGGAAAATTTTTGTATAGAAAAAAATAAAAAATAAATTTGTTTTAAGCTGAATTTTTTTTTGCCCAAACTTAGACCTTTAATATTATAAATAAATTAACTATTAATTTGTACTAAACGCATATTTTATTCAAACCACATCAAATAAAAAAAATTAAACTAACAAGTTTTTGACTTAAGTCTTTCGTTTACAAATGCCACTTATTTTTTTAATTATTTTAAATTATTTTATGTTGCAATAAAAACTCTACACTTAGCATGTGCCTGGCATTAAACTTTCTCATATCCTCTACAAAAAAAAAGCGAAAAAACGCAACATGCTGAAAGGAAAATTTTTGTATTAAAAAAGCAAAAATAATTTTTTTTTATACAACATATTAAAGAAAAACTTTAAAAAGTAATTTCTTAAAACATGAACAACATTTATATAATGACCAATTGCAGCAACAGCAGACTTATGTCTGGATAAAGTTATGACTTCAGTAAAGAGATAAAAAAATTAACACAAAATCTTAAGTGAAGGCATTTTTTTCTCCTTTTTTTTGCTAGCCAAAGCTAGTTTTCAACACGCAGCTTATTTTTTTAAAACTAGCCAAAATAAATGCTTAAGCAGTCAATAAGGAAAACAAAGTGGGCAAAAGTCTTTAGCAAAAAAATTTAAGTAAAATGAAAAGATTGAACAAACAAGGTGACAATTAAACGAAATGTTAAATAATATTGGAAAATTAAACATTTAATTGCTGTGGAAATATGCTAGATGATAAATCGAAGTCAGAAGTATAATAAAGCAGCTGATTTTATTAGAGGCCAGGGAAAAATAAATATATTTTAATTTGTGATTTCAATTTTGAAATTATTTTAATTAAATAACATTTTTTTTATACCCTCCAAAAAGAATTGGAGGGTATATTCACTTTGTCATTCCGTTTGTAATGCAGCGCAATATCCATCTGAGAGCCCATAAAGTATATATATTCTTGATCAGTGATGAAATCTAAGACGATATGAACATGTCCGTCCGTCTGTGGAAATCACGATTCAGTCCAAACGAAAAGAGGAAGACTCTTGAAATTCGGTATAAATATATCTTGAAGGATAGCACAGGTTAAGTTCGGAGATAGGCTAAGTCGGGCAAGAGGGAAAAAAGTTCCCCTAAGAAAAACTAAACCAACATCTAAAAAACAACATAAATTTTAAAAATTTTTTGTAATTTTGTTAAGCAAATGATATATTTTTATATTAACCCATTTCGTCCCAGTGTTCGATTTTTCGAACAGTAAATTTTAAGCATTTTAAATTTTTTTTCTCTGTTTGGGAAAGACTAAGAACATATCCTTTTTAAAGAAAATTTAAAAAAAAGTTTTGAAAAAATTTTTTTTTTAAAATTCGGACATCTGATTCGTACTCCCTAGTGTAAAAATGTAACAAATTGTTTTACTTAATTCCTTAAAAATAAAATTTTTAAGCTTTAATGAGGAAGCTGAGACGAAACCTGATACTACTCTGCCCTACCCCCTCCTCCACCTTTATCCCCTAAATGACCCTATAAAAAATATAATAAAAATTTTTAAAGTTTGTATATAATTATCCCAATCATTTATTTTTAGAGTTTTATGGCAAAGGTGAAATGTTTCTCCCACAGCCCTTGCCAGAGTGACCCCGCCAAATTACAGTTTTAATACCCTCCAAAGAGAATTGGAGCCCATAAAGTATACATATATATTCTTGATCAGTGATGAAGTCTGAGATGATCTAGCCATGCCCATTCGTTCGTCTGTGGAAAACACGATATAGTCTATTTTTGGACCCCGCCCCGTTTGGTAGGCGTTAACGTACGATATTATATGCAAAAATAGTGTAAATATTGAACAATTTGTATTCCTTAAGCCTATAAGAAGCTGAGATGTTGTCTGATCTTGCAGAGGTGTAACGTCTCTCCGACTGCCCTTCCCGTAATGACTCTGTCAAAATAGAGATTTTAAATTGGGTGCAGAGATGATCCTAAAGGAACTCTGTCCCATCAAGTAAAACATTTTAAATTTACTTACTAAATTTTTGGAGGGTATCTAAGATTCGACCCGGTCGAATATAACAATTTTACTTGTTTTTTTTTATTCTTTGTTAATGCAGTTTTTTTTATTCACTTTGTTGCATGTTTTCCAACAGAATGTACACTTTTGAAACATTCCTTTATAATACGTGAATACCTTGATTTTAATGTTAAAAATTCAAACTAGCAATTGATATTGGCATAGTTTCTAAAGTCCATTATACAGAGGAGAGAAATTTTCAGCTACAAAAATGGAAAGTTGTTCTTAAAAGCCTGTTGGCCTTTTCCAAAAAAAATTGTGCATTACTCCAACACGAAAATGTATTATATGTGCTGAGTAATCGTAGAAGTAGCAGGTGGTTTTTTGCATTAATTGTACAAAAATGGCATCCAGTTTTAATAACTTTTTTCATTGTACGACATCCCGATACCATTTAGTTTTCTAAAAATGTCACTTGAATACGTCAAACCACTAACATCTGGAATTTTATGGAAATCAATTAGTGGCGTATGTAAAATCGCAATGAAACCGATTTCAAAAACCTTATAAATTAAAACAAAACAAAATTAAAAAAAAAAAAAGCAAAACGCCAAAACCTGAAGAACAGGAATATTCATTAGACATTTAATTAATAATAAACTTTTTTTTTTCGCTTGAAGGCAAAATTTTTAAGAAAATTTACAACACTATTATGCTATTTTACCAGCCATAAAAAATGATAATGCCTTTTAAATGACTTTTTATCTTGCCTTCGTTATATGACTTTATCGCCATAAAATAGTTTATTAACATTTATCTCTTTATCTGTTTCATTTTCATTGCAGGTTAGTGTCCGCAATATGGCCATTTGAAATTGATTATTTTAAGTTTCGGTGACTGCGTTTTGTTTTCAAACCACTTGAGTATTTCAAATATTTTTTCCCCCCCATTTACGTGAGTATTAAAAATTGACACCTTTTCTGTAAAAGTAACAGCAGTTTGGTTATTTTGGCCAATAACTGCCAAAAAGTAAATTGTGCGAAAATCTTTTTTATATTTAATTTTTTGTTTGTTTGTTATTCTGGTATTTGACAGCAGCACATGCAACATTTCAAATTTGTTTTCAACACTTGAAGGAATTTTGTAATTTTAATAAACAATTATTTTATTTTTTTCATTTTTTATTTCTTATCTATTATTTTAAGGGGCAGGATGCGTATTAGTGACTTTTTATTTTGACTTCTGAGTGATCACAAGTGTTTTATTGCATATTTTTAATAACATAAATTTTAATTTTTATTTTGACTTACGGCTCCATCAGTTTTGCTAAAAATATTTAATAAAGTTACTTTCACATTTATCAGATATTTAATGAAATAAACGTAACCACCATTTTTTGACAAACATTTCTATAATATTTCATATATGTGATCGTAAAAATGAATCGATAAATGATAAATACTAAGTCCCATATTTATAAAAATATAAAACGTATTTGAAATCTGTTTTAAGAAATTTTGTATAAAAAATTTTTATTAAAATACATTTCAAACTCATTTTAAATTTTATGAATACCGGGGTAATAGTCTCTTGAATTTTTTACCAAATGGACACGTGATCATTTGAAATATATATATTTTTTTTAAATTGTAAAAACTTAAACCCGAAATATTTTGTTACACTTGTTTCTTCAAATATTTGATAGATGTGAACGTAGCTTAAGATAAAAATTAATATGGGCCGCATTTGACTGGGGAACAATGGCGATGCAGTTGAAATGGCGACTTCAGCTGACATGGAAAATTTTCGGATAGAATTTAAAAGTTTTTCCTAATTTTTTTATTATCTAGACGACGTCCGAATACTCAGCTTCCTTTCTTTAAATAAAAAAAACAAGCAATTTAATATAGGAAGTTGTTGGTGGTCCTTCGAACCAACAGAAAAACTGCCTTTCATATAGGAGAAAGCATTTTTTTGTTTAAATCGGACCAGCGCTTTGGGGATGATCCCTACGTATGCAATGCATTGCGGCGGAACTAGAAAGAAGGGGGTGGTATTGAGACGACAGATGAAGAAAGATAACACTGTACAACACAAAAAAAAAATATTACAAGGTCCGACCTAAAAACTTATATACCCATTGCAGAACGCTATAAAGGCAAAAGCATTCATTCGCTTATTGCTGAAATATGCTGGACATTGTATGATAATGAAGTGAAATTGCCTAGAGCTAAAAAAAATGTAATTAATGAATACTTCCTATCCAAAATTGCTTTCGAAGGTAAACTAATAGAGATATTAGTGATTTTTAGTTAAATTTGCTCTTTTTTAAAAGAAGGACAAAAAAGACCCATACCTTGAGGAGTTAGAGGGTTAACATATTTTACAAAAATGTTCTCCGGGACATTTTACATAAATTTCCTGAACTCATTTTGTACCTAAAATGTAAGGATCACATGGATTCTTATGCTGATTTACAATAAGAATGTGCCAGAGCTGGGAAACTTTAATGTACCCTCAAATGAAATTCAAAACGCCTCTATCAAAATTTTTAGGTCGGACCTTGTTATTTTTGGAAAAAATTTGATTTTGTTGTACAGTGTAATAGGAACCACATTTTTGCTTTCAATTCCCTTGTGTAATCATATTTCTAAGCGCCATATTGTCTGATTCAAATAACATTTGAATCTTTTTCTATAAAAAAAATCGACAGACTGTAACTAAATTTTAAAAATATCATTTACAAAAGTTTCTTAAACATTTCCAAGTCGTCGTCTATGACCTTAATTTACAGACAGTCTCATGAAACTTGAAACAACTCAAGCAGGGGTTTCTCAAGCGTAACGAAAAATCTAATTAAAGATGATTTGAAAGCGTAATAATCAACTCAAATTTAAATCGTTTTTTTTTTGTCTTCTACTTCTTTAATAAACAAAAGCTGGGAAATTAAACACAAAATATGATTTAAAGTATAAAATAGCTCTCAAATGATGCCATAGAATTCCAGCAAATAAAACATTTCAACTGTGAAATACAAAACAATTGCTGTTTATTACAATAAAAAAAAAGAAATACATAAAAAAAAAATTCTGACATATTTATGGGCGAGCAGACCGTCAAAAATAGAAATGCCAAGAAACATGAATTTTTTTTTTAATGACATTTTTATTAAGAAATTCATTTCATTTCCTTTCAGCCAGCAAACATTTAAAAAGAAAACATAAATAATTTCTGGTTAAATTGCTATTCTGAGTCACTCTGGTGCTTTAAATAAATTTAATAAAATGCAAATTCCCATTAATATTTTACTATTTTTATTTTTATTAATTTTTTTGTTGTTGTTGCTCTTCTCCTGCCTTTCACACTTCATATCATCATTTGTTGTTATTTGCAAAAAGCCTCATAATTCTTTCATTGCTCAGCTAAAACAACCAGCCAGTGGTTTGTTGCTTTAGTTGTTGTTGTTGCTGTTGTATTAGAATATGACGCTGAAGTGTTGGCCAACGTGGCAAAAGAACATGCATACCTACACATCAAACATAAATCAAAATAAATTCATACTCTCCGCATCTAATGTTGTAACAAGATAAATTAAAAAGCGAAAAAGTAAATGTATTTCCTTTTTCTTTCGTTTGTAAGTTTGGGAATTTAACACCTTAAAAGAATCATTGAGGAGTTAATATGCTATTGAACGAACATGCATAACTTATGGCCATAAATTGCTTGGCTAAAGATTGAACAAATTCAGTTGTTTTTTTTTTTTTTTTGTTGTGTTCTTTCGTCTATCGAGTTTGAAGCTTTAAAACACACGATTTGCTCTTAAAAATAGTGAAGACTGTCAAAAGCAGGTAGAACCGATGCACAGCACATTCATACATTGTATAACAAGTTATTTTTTTTAATTCCCATTTTTTTATATATTTTTTTTTTTAATGAAAACTCGTGCTTTACATTTCCAAGTGTGTGTATTTGTCTAAGAATCTATGAGTGGTGTTCGCCTGAAAAGATTAATGTCTAGATATTAGGGATGAATGTTTTTAATTTTGTTTAATCTACATGTTGCGGGGCAAAAGAAAAAAAGTTATAATGAAATATATTTAAAACAAGAAACTGCTGTTAAATATGTTGTTACATGCAGTAGTGGCTTCAAAGAGGAGCCAAATTAGAAAAATAACAAGAAGCATATGGAGAAGGAAAACTGAATTTACGAGTGTGAATGGTATAGCAACGGTATCAATGAGCAGCCAGCACTGGGCCTAATTATTTCCAGTTAATTGTTCTCCTTAACAATTTAATGCACAGGTTTAATGCAGCAGCAGTGCATTGTGCTTCATTTGAATCATTAACGGAAAGCAAGATATTATGCGAATTAATATAATTTTTTTTTCTTAAGCCCAAAATTAACAATTTACATTACAAAGTTCGACTAATAAAAATTCATACATAATTTAAAACATTGCGGGGGCACGCGCACTTGTTCATTGTAAATTGACAACTAAATTCAATTACTTGAACATAAATAACAAAGAAGCTTTAGCTATCAGCAGCCGATGGCTCTGGAAAAAGCGAAAGAGATACATGGAATATTGGGAATATTAATCGTCAGGGTTGGGGAATTTCGTACTAACCAAAAAGGTAATAACTTAAAAAATATGAATGTGATAACTTCTCATATTCAATTTTCGTTGAAATATTGGTTAAGTAGTTGATATTCCTACAAAACTAGCACCACTTGCAAAAGTGGAAAAATGGAACAAAGAACGCTGATGAGATGGCGTAGCGGCCTCGAAATCAGTACTGATCCGTTCTGCTGGTTTGATGATTATTGAAAATATTCTTAATATTCCAATCTTAATATAAATTCATAAAAATAGAATTTGAACAAATTCATTTATTAATAAAAAAACAAAAAAAAATGGTTTGCAGTCTTGCAGATTCGAACTTAAGCCCAAAATTAACAATTTACATTACAAAGTTCGACTAATAAAAATTCATACATAATTTAACATTTTTTTTTCTTAAGTGGGGACAGCCCCCAGAGAATGTTCCTTATATATGCAATGCATTGCGACGGAACTATACAATACAAAATGTTATTACAAAGACAGTTGAAGAAATATGAGACTATAGGGGGTTTTTTTAACTAATATAAATTTTTACTTGTTGACTGATCAATAGTTTTATTCATTAATTAAATAGACTTATACTTGCACACAACTACAAGTACAAAGTAGAATTGTTTCGCTTGGCCGTCTTAATTGCTCTTTAAAGAGTGTGTGAATATTTTTCGTTTGGCAAAGTTAACAACGTTTGACCACTTTAAAATTTATAGCTTAAGTATTAGACATTTTTGTTTTAAATTCGTAACGACATGATAAATATTCCAAGGCGCAAAGGAAAGTCTTAATTATGTAACTGTGGGTGCTGTTGGCTGAAATAGTAGAACACGAGACTATGAAGCGGAGGGTCGTGAGTTCGAGCCCGCGCTGAGTCATGAAATATTGTGTTGAATTCTTCTGAACAGCATTAGTGCGTGGTTGTGTTTGTTGTTGCCAGCCTGTTTCAATGATGAAGGCATAGTCACTGATCACTGAACATAATCGGCAGCGACTGACACTATCATGTACTAAAAGCCGCCTTCGTCGGGCCTGTAGCAAAAATTAGCCGGCGAAGTAAAAGGTTGAAATAGCTACAAAAACAACTGTCTATCTTCTCATCTTTCCTAATCTGTCCCCTCAATACTATCCCCTCGTTTTCAGTTCCGGCGCAATGCGTTGCATATATAGGGTTCATCCCCTGAGTGCTGGTCCAAGATAAAAAAAAAAAACTTATATAGCAGAGCAGATGAGGTGTTTCCGAAGACCGCAACACTTTCATCACCAGTACTCATGTGTATTTTGTTTGCCACCACTTATTAGGTGGCTTAGTTGCATATGATAACAGTTCTTATTTATACAAATTTTATTCGGAATACGAGAACTCTATCAACCTGGTGGTAACATATTTTTGTTTTAATAACCGCTTTGCCGTTTGATTATTTTCTTCATATCCCATTTTTCTGAATGAAATATATTTGTTCGGCGTTTTTAAAGGGGTGGCGTTGTATCTTATTGACAACATAATTTCGCAGTCTCATTTAACACAATATAGCTTATTCTAAAACTATTTATGAATGTCACTTCAAGACAATATCAAAACTAAGACCCGTCTGTAACTATTTTCTTCCGCAATTGATCATTTCTAGCTTTTTCTGGCTAGAAAGTAGTCCAAGGCTATCGGAGAGAGTTAATTTTTCTCTACAAGTTGTAGGTAACTGTCCCATTTTTGGTATTCTCTTGACTTGACATTGACAAAGATTTACAGAATAAATAGGATTGTCTCACTTGGTTTACTTCAGCTGTTAATTTTTTTATTTGTATTAGAGACCTTCATTATTTTCTGGGCAGAAATTTTGGGATATCTGAAAGTGCTGTTGGCTGAAGTAGTTAACAAAAGACTACGAAGAGGAAGGTCCACTGTTCGTCTCCCCGCTCAGTCATGACTATTGTGTCGAACGCCTCTGATCAGCGTGAGTGCATGATTGTGCTACTTGCTGTCAGCCTGTTTTAGTGATGAAGGCATAGCACTGGCTGCTGAAGATAACTGGCAGTGATTGACACTGCCAAGTACTAAAGAGCAGAGCAACAGCGCTCTTCTTCGACGACCTAGTAGCAAGAAAAAATTTCACTATCTTCTCATATTTCCCCATCTGTATCCTCAATACAATCCCCTCTTTACCAATTCAGGCGCAATGCATTGCATATGTAGGGATCATCCCCTGAGCGCTGGTCCTATTCCTCAAAAAAAAAATATATATGTATAGGGACTTCCCTAATATTTTTAATAATGCCTCTTAATTTGTTTAAAACAAACATTATTTTTGTTAAACAGAAACTAAATTTAAAATCTACAAATATTGCCAGTAATATAAATAGTTTTGTGAACATGTTTGTACTGCTTGCAACAAAACAAAAGACTTAAGCTGCAAACACGATATTTCATATTTTTTCAACAAACATATTAAAATCTTGTTAATTTAATTGAATATAGATATATGAATGTTTGTTAAAACAAAAATACTTACATATAGTTCTTTTGTGCTATCTAAAAGTCGTTACTGTACTCACAAAACCACTCAATTAAAAGATAAACTATAGCATTTTTTTTTTTGGTAATGACATTATGCAATATTGGCGACTTTTAGCTCAAATAACTTTTAACAGGATGTCTACAAAAATCAGCAAAAATAATACACAATATATTTATTTCACCATATCATTAGCATAATCAAAAGACTTAAGCAACAGGCCTCCCTAACAAATTTATGGCCATTTTCTTCCTCGCTTTATTTCATTTTACAAAACTATTTGCCCAAAAACAGCCAAAAATTATTGCTATTGTTTTTCTATTATTTATTTTAAGGCCGAAAACATATAATAAAAATTACATAATTTTCAAATTTACATGAATCTAATATCGTACTACACAATATCTGCTCAGTCTTAAGCATATAAAACAAAACGAAAATCAAACCAGAAATATCTAAATGCCCTTAAGTGTTGCGGCTTAACACATAAAAAAACACACACACACACACAGATTTTCATTTTCACATGTTTATGTGAGTTTTCAAGCCCCAAAAAAAAAGACACGCTTAAATTTTGCATGCCGCCTCATGCACACACACACACACACATACACATGCAACGCCTTTCGCTTATTTCTTTAGTTTTCAGGCAAAAAATGGTGCTTGAATATGAAAATGCAAGCTTAACAAATTTAAGCGAAAGCGTTACGTTTGCATCTATGAATTATCACTAAATAATAATGTGTAATATTTTAACATGGTTAACGATTTTTTTTTTATTTCTGCTTTGTAAAGAAATAGAAAATCGAAACGCAATCAGCACTTAGCATATACTTAAGCAAATAAATTACCAGACTGGGCTGCCAGCCTGCAGTAACTTGTTTTCAGATAATTTCATTACTTGAAATTTATGGTTTGTTTTTTTTTTTCTTTCCACACAAGAAATCCATAAAAAAATTAAAATAAACAAATTATTAACTTTCTTTTTAAAAAGAATAAAAGCTACCAGATTTTTTGGTTCTTAAACTGCACAACAAAAAAAAAAAAAATTTGCATATCAATAACAAAAAAAAAAAATGCTTTATATTTAAGCAGCTGTTTGGCTACCTTTCGTCACCGTTTGTGCATTTGTGTGTAGGCAACTTGCTTCACTTTTAGCCATTAAGACTGACTCGTACTTTTTCCTTCATAACACTCGTTAAACTCATTTGACTGTTAAGCCAAACACAAAACTTGTTCTTCTTGATTGTTTCATAAATAATACCTTTATGTTGCACTTAAAATAAAAATGTATTAAAAACAACGACACCGAAACGGCACAACAAAAACCGCCACTTGCGAATTGCAGCACGACACAGTAAAAAGCCATCAAATGTAGCTACTGGTGTTTATAAATTGGCCATAAATTATAAACTATGAGATGTGGGGAAGTGACTCAATGAGAATGAGTGAATTCAATTTTGTCAAATAATACTGCAACTTTACTTAACGCGTCAGCATTTACAAAATGCTGCATAGCAAAAAAAAAAATAAAAGACATAAATTTAAAAACACAAACAAGAACAACAACATTTAACTAACAAATTAAAAGTGGCCAACTACTAAAAAACAAAACAAACACATAAATGCACAAATTTTGTGTTGTTATTTGCTTAATTATATAAAATGCCTGCATATAAAAAAAAACAAAAGAAACTCATAATATTGCCGCCAAAACAAATTATTCGAAATTAAGTGTTAAAATTACTCACAAAAACAAAAGACTTAGGCAACGAACTTGCTTGCAGTAATATTTAAATACTAACGAATTATGCACACAAACCATAATTAAACAAAAGCACATTAATTATGCAAAAAAAATATATATATTTTAATTAAATAATCTCCCCTGAATGCAACGCATTAATTATTTTAAAAAAATATTTTTCAATAAATAATAAACACGTATTTTTTTCACTGCAGCAAAACGTATTGAAAAATGAGAGCAGTCAAAATACAAAAGACTTAAGCAACAAACTTGCTAGTAAAGCTAACAATTATTAAGACAAATTGCTTTAATACAATAGCACTGACAACATGCATTTGCATTTGAATAGCTAAAGAGACAGGATTGTATTAAACAAAAATGTCACAAGATCAATGAAAATATTATGATATGCCAGTACAGCAATAATATTTTTAATTATGAATATGAAATTAAATGCATGGGAGTAAATAACACAACAATATATTAATGACAATTTCAATGACATTTTTCTGTAGGGCCAGCACTCTGACCATGACGGAGGATAGTATTGAAAATACAGATTGAAAAAGGTGAAAATATATTTTAGCGTTTTACTTTTCCGGCTAATATTTTGCTGCAGGGCCTACGAAGGATACTGTTACTCTGCCCTCTTAGTATATGATAAGTGTCAATCCCTGCCAGTTATGCTCAGTGGCCAGTGCTATGCCTTCGTCACTGAAACAGGCTGACAACCACTAACGCAATCATACACTAATGCTGATGACAAAAATTCTACACCACATTCAACATTAAATGCGCAGTCGAACTCAGGACTTTCGATTCCAGAGTCTGGTATTAATCACTTCAGCCAATAGGAGTGCTATTATGTCTCTGTAGTTCAATAAGCCTTTAAGGAATATAATATTATGTAAAATTTTATTCGCAACTTATTTCATATGAAATAATATTCCCGGGAAGCTAATAGAAATTAATTAACTAATTTAGATATTCTCAGTGCCAATTCTACTTAAAACAAAACATTTAAGAGGCCGATGGAAAAGGGACCTGTTGTAGACTTAAGACACAAACCTAATATAATATAACAATAAAAATTAATATAATTGCTTTGAAAACAATAGGCAACAATTATTTTAATATAAGTAATAATATTGAGTTTGAGGCCTTTTTTTATAAAATAATAACTTTTATTTATTTAAGTTCAGTATTATTATTTAAATTAAAAAACTTAAAGGCCAAAAAATTATTGCAATATATAACAATTATTTTAAATTTCAAATTGATTAAATGTTATCCGTTAATTTATTTACTTGCTTAACCCACAAGTCTGTTATTCTCAATGAATATTAAATATATATTTTTAAAATTTGCCAAACAACAAACGACTTTGAATCAAGCTCAAAGTGTAAATAATTTTTTTTTGTTTTTCTAATTATAATAATAAAGCTAATTTTTAAAACACATAATTTCAATTAATATTAATTAAAATCACTCAAGCTTTTCTAAAGCTGGCGACTATAAAATATAAAAATACAAAAATATATAAAACATAAAAACTACGATGTGTTAACGACTGCTACGTACTCGTAGCAGCAGCAAAATGTAATAAATTAAATTAGCAAAACAAAAAAAAAAAAAAAGTCGCTACAAGTAAACAACTAACAACACTTAAAGAACATTTTAACAACATGTCTGATTAAATGGAGACAAAAGCAATCAAGTTTATTTCAGTTTCATATATAAATTCTTTTTTTTTTTGTATATTTTCTTATAAAATAAAAATGCAGGAATACAAAAATACTTGTAGCACTAAAAGTAAGTAAAAGAAAAACACATGTTAGTTAGACTTTAAGTAATAAATTTTATTTAATTTTGTGTGTGTGTGTGTTTTTTTTTTATTTTTATTTATTTTTTTTGCAAGTGAGAGAAAACTTGTGTTTTTGTTGGCAGTTTATTCCTTAAGGAATAATGCCACAAAGCTTCTGTTATGGCCTGGCTGCTGCTGTCTGAGTGTCTGTTTGTCAAAACTGATTATGATTATTTTATGTGTTTCACTACAAACATACACACCTCCAGCGACGTCCGTGTTTGCTGGTATATTTAGTGTTTTAAGAAAATATTATTACGGAAAATATGCTATACAGAGTGCCAATGTCCACCTACACTCTAGTTGTTGTGGCAGCAATTTTATGTGTTTTGTTTTTTTGCTGCTATTTTTAATGAAGACCATTAATAATTGGCTGCCCCGTTAATATTTGTAATTTGCATTACCAACTTGAAATTTTTAGCTGGGCTCAAGTTCAAATCCTTGAACTTATAAATTTCTTTTTTTATTAATAACTCGAGGGGTAAATTTATATTTGATATAAAAAATAGTTAATTATCATACTACGACCACGAAACCATAAAAACGGTCTGTTAACTTTGTAATAAAAATATGTTATACCACTTTGCTTAACATAGACATGAAAAATAATGTGGACAAAATATTAGCAGCTTAAACTGCCTCATATTATCATATTCTTTATATTTGCCAAGACTTAACAACTTCTCTGGGACAAAATCATTTATTGCTTAAGCAAAGCGCTCTAAATATATTTAAACTTAAGCTTAAACATTAAGCTGCTTTACCCATTTTGCGCACAGTTTTTTATAATGATTTACTTTGATTTTTCACTTTCTCCTAAAACAGTTTTCATTTTCCTTTTTACAAGACAGCCGCAATGTTTTTTTTTTTTTTGTAGCTACACAACCAGTAAAAACTTTATTACCAGCACATATACACCATGTACATATATTACTTTTACACCTTCCAGTAATGATTATGGCTCCATACTCTAGTCCTAACATGTGAAAATCAGCTTGTTACCGAAAGTAGTTGGAACTAAAAATTACACATAACATTTTCATATTGTATCTTTATCTGCACTCTTACTAAACACAACATACACAATGGACACTTAACATGGCCAAAAAAAAACATATTTGAGAGAAAAGAAATAATAAATAAATAAGTAAAAGATTATGAAGTTAAAACATGAAATATCATTGAATTTAACAAGACTAACAAATATTTTTTGTGTGTGTAAGTTTCCAATTTTTTTTAATATTATTTTTTTACAAAAACTGAAATAGGAAAACTGGATATATGGTAAAAATCTTGTGGTTGCTGTTAACAAACTGCAAGAGCCACCAGAAGCATAGAAAAGAAACAAAAAGGAAAATAATCATAAATAGAAAATAGAAAAACTTATTGATAAATCAACATTTACAATATTTGCATTTTGAACATTTAAAAAAAGCCTGCGGCTTAAAAATAAGCCTATATATCTCAGTTAAGCGGTCAGTAGTTTAAAAGTGTGTTTTGTATAAATCAAATACAACTCAATAGAACGAGTCAACTGAATTGTAATATTAAATTCAAGTCCAAAAATTTTTTTAAATTCATGAGAAAATACTGCAATGACACAAAGGAAAGTCAACGTTAGTTTTAATTATGAAACTTACACAGCAGAGCAGATGAGCTGTTTTCGAAGGCCGCTACACTTTCATCATCAGTACTCATGTGTAGTTTTAATTGTTACCGCTAATTAGGTGACTCAGTTGAATATGATAACAGTTTTTATTGATAAAAATGTTATTAGGAAATTGCATACGAGAATTATATTAAACCGATGGTAACACTTTTTTTGAATTTAACAGTCTATCTGGTATAGAGAATTTTTTTAACTGCCTGAGAATTTAAATTCGATTTTTTTTTTTTATAATCTCATAATCATGTCACTTATTTTGAGAATATGCTACGAGTTACTTGTAATCAAATTACTTTCGCAATCAATCTATTGTAAAGGGCGCTATATAATTTTTTTTTAATTCGAAGCAGCACTCAGGGGGGACCTCTACACATGCAATACATTGCGCCGGAAGTGGAGGTTATTGAGAAGACAGATAAAGAAAAATTTTAAGATAGAACATTTTTTGTGCCTAAGGAAAATCGGCACTATTCTTCTGCTCTTAAATACCCGACAGTGTCAATCACTGGCAGTTATGTTCAGTGACCAGTGCTATGCCTTCATCACTGAAACAGGCTGATAACAACTAACAGAACCATGCACTTATGGTGATCAGAAGAATTCGACACAATATTTGTGACTAAACGCGAAGTCGAGCTCTGAACCCTACTCTTCATAGTCTCGTGTTAATTACTTCAGACAACAACACCCTCTGAGCACACTATTTACATTGAAATTCGAAAGCAATTCCTTTCGCATCACATTGCAGAGTAACACCTCTAATGATTAGCTAGTTATTTTGGAAACAAAAATGCAATGTCTTTGTTTAAAATACAGCAATTTCGCTTATTCTATAAACCAGTTAACCTCAAATTTGTGGGTGCTGTTGGCTGAAGTAGTAGAACACGAGACTATGAAGCGGAGGGTTGTGAGTTCGAGCCCGCGCTGAGTCATGAAATATTGTGTTGAATTCTTCTGATCAGCATTAGTGCGAGGTTGTGTTAGTTATTGCCAACCTGTTTCAATGATGAAGGCATAGTCACTGGTCACTGAACATAATTGGCGGCGACTGACACTATCATGTACTAAAAGCAGAGTAACAGCACCCACCTTCGTCGGCCCTGTAGCAAAAATTAGCCGACGAAGTAAAAAAAGGTTGAAATAGCTACAAAAAAACTGTCTATCTTCTCATCTTTCCTAGTCTGTCCCCTAAATACTATCCCCTCGTTTTCAGTTCCAGCGCAATGCATTGCATATATAGGGGTCATCCCCTGAGTGCTGGTCCGAGACAAAAAAAAAAAAAAAATGAGCTCCATCACCGGACAGAGCTATTTGATTAAATGCTCATCTTCGTCCAGCTGCAACGGAGGCCTATCAGGGAAATATCCCACACAATCGTGTAAAATTTGGTATGGGCCCAAATTTTAAACGATTTTATGGAGAAGTCAACTAAGATCGTTATAAAAATTTCCACGTAGTCGAAGGACAAAGACCAACAATTTGAGAACGACTAAGGAATCGACATTCCAGAGTCTTGCGCTACATATTTCTTTGTGTTGTTTATTTTTTGAAAAGACAAGAGTAAAATTAGTGCTAAAATGAATCATCATTAAACGAATTATTTACTAATTTTTTTTTTAAGTAAATTTCCGCAATTAGGAAGGCATACTGAATTGAAATATCAACTCATTTTGAAATATCCAGACAACAATTCAAACCAACATTTAAAAAGATCTACAGAATTATGGCCTAATCCATAAAAAATAAATTTCTTATTTGGCAATTTTCGTAAAAAAAATATGTAAAATAACGATGTTAAAAGCATTAAATATTTTTTATGAAGTAGGCCTTTATAATTTTAAATTAGCTTAGAATTGTTTAGGATATGATAACATTGAAGAATTCAATTATTGTTCAATATTTAATGATATCGTAACATTTTCATATAGTGATCAGTTCCGTATATCACTTTTCTTACATAAGGATTTAGCACAAAATTATATTAAACATTTTGAAAAATGCATTTAATTCCTTTAAACTGCTGTCAAAAGTATTTTGCATTTACGCATGCTAGCGAATATCCGAATAGCTTTTGTTTGTTATAATAAAATACACACACACACAATTCTTCGCTCTATGCAAACTCCTTCAATAACATGAAAATCTCATCATTTAAACACACAAGTACGTATTCATGTTTTTCTTAAACTATTATGACACAAAATTGTCCAAATCAAGCACAAGCATGCAGTTCCTACCAAAGTAGTCAACAGCAGCAACAATAGTATTCCAAAACTTTACGACCCCTCTCTCCTGTTGCTTCCAGCTCTTGCAGACAGACTAAAGTGCAACGCTATAACAGTTAAACCATAAGCAGAGTAAAATTTGAATAAGAATTCATAAAGTGCTTTGAAATATTTGGGGAATTATTATTGTTTTTTTTTATCTCTATTGCATTATTTCTCCTAGACTTACAAGGCTTTCTCTCTCTCTCTCGCTCTCTCTTCTATTTGGCAGTTTTAGTCATGCGTTCGATGAACTTCCAAAAACATGTTACAAAAATAATTAAAAAAAATCGTTCCTTTTCAGTTTTGTTGTTGTTGTTTGTGGCAGTAAAAGCATTCAAAATATATTAAATTTTACGATCAAACATTTTTGTTGCATACACTTTTAGAAATTAGTTTTTTAATATTATATATAAATATATTTTTTTTAATTGGAATCAGGGATGGGACATACGATACGTGAATTATTTATGGCTAGAGAAGAAATTTCGCCATGACTTCTGGTGATCTTCAGAAATTATAGAAATACTAGAATATATGTATGTTTAATCAGGGATAAAGAAATTAAAAAAAAAAAAAATCAAAAAAGAAATAGGAAAAAAATTTTTTTTAAATATTTTTACCGCGAATTGGCATGATTGCACGTACGGAAGGAAGCATAATGAATTCTAAAGAGAACACTTTATTGTATTTGCTGCCAGGTGAGTGTCTGTACTGAACCATGTGTCTATGCTATTTGTTTGTGGTAGAGGTTTTCAATGTTGAATATATGAAATTCAATATTGAGTTCTTTTCGACTTTAGGGATTCTATAGTTGTTTTTATTATGCCTTCGTTAAAATCGCTGAAAGCCGATATATAGATTTGCCATACCGGGAGTAATTGGCACAATATTGTTATGCGGCCATAGAAAATATATTTACTTTCCAAAGCTCCCAGAAAAGCTAGAGACTTAAATTTGAACTGATATATTGAAAATAGTTCCAAATGCATTACTATTGAAAGTCAACAAAATTCATAATACGGTTCCAGAATTTTATACCAATTTTTGATAGATAAAAGTAACCTGCAAAACATAAATATTTGTGTATTCAAGAAGAACAAAATCACAAAGAAATTTCTAGGGTTGGACATTTTTTTTATTTTTTTTTTTGTACAAAAAGTAAACAACTACAGCAAATTTTTTTATTTTTTTTTAGATATCAAATATATCTGATGTCTTTAAAACAAATTAATTTATGCTAGGAATCAGAAAACACCAAAAGAAGGCTCCAGAGCTGAAAAATTTAAACTTATTTTGGAATATTAAAGTAACTAAAAAAACTAGAGTCCCACAAAAGCTACAAAATAAAACAATTTTTGGTCGCCCACATATTCCCGTTTTCCCATGATCCTGGCTTATCCCCTCTAGAATTTTACAATTTTTGTGTACAGAAGATCAAAGCTTATCGGCATAGCTATACCAAAGTATTAATATACTATGAAAGTTATGAACCTGGTTGTCTGTTACATTAATTTTTTTTTAACGTTGGTGCAGATATGTGGCCAGTATTCCATTTGGAATACAAACGCACGGATTTTTCATGCTTAACAAAGCTCTGTTAACGTACTTGGTTTGTGTCTAGGGTTATAAATTTATCTTCCTTCACATGGGTTTTAGTTTTTTGTTTAATAAATTGTTCTAATCGCATGTACTCATTAAGCTATGATCATCTTCCCACATATTATTTAGACATTTAAGTTCGGAAATTATTTCTATTATTGAAGCTAAAAATTTTGAAGAACTTAATGTCAAATGGCAGTTTTTAGTACATTTTATAACATTTACCGTTATTCAAATATGATTTTTCTTCATTTTATATGAAGAGGATAAAAAGGAAACAAACAGCAGAGAAATATTGAAAAATAATTTTATTAAATTCTGCCATGAATACACAGAGTATGTGACAGAAAAAAGTAGAAGCTTAAAGTTTTGTTTTGTAACACGTTTTAATTTTTAATATCCACATTTTTTTTAAATATATTTTTTACTTTTAATATATATGGACTTGTATTAATGTTTTATTGAAAATTTTTATACTTGAAAAACAAGTAGATAGAAACCATTTTACCTTGAAACTCTAAGGAATCCATATTTTATTTTTAATTTGATTAGCTTAAAAACTACTTTTATGATATTTGGAAAAATTTATATTCATTTGAGTTTTCCATGCCTGTTAAATGTTTGAACAAATGTCCACTGATTTGCTGGACCGTTTAATAAATGTTTCCACTATAGATCTCTTCACATCTCTCCCCAAAAAGGGGATCATTTGTTTACGGCAGTGCACAGTGACTCTAATTTTGCATTCTGGTGACTAGTTTCTATTAAATTTATTTTAAAGCAATTTCTATAAAGGAACTCTAATTTGTAATCCCAGTATTTTGTCGTAGCCATTTCGTTATATCTTTCATTATTTTACACCGCCAGCTGCTGTTGGCTGAAGTAGTAGAACACGAGACTATGAAGTGGAGGGTCGTGAGTTCGAGCCCGCGCTGAGTCATGGAATATTGTGTTGAATTCTTCTGAACAGCATTAGTGCGTGGTTGTGTTAGTTGCTGCCAGCCTGTTTCAATGATGAAGGCATAGTTACTGGTCACTGAACATAATTGGCAGCGACTGACATGATCATGTACTGAAAAAGCAGAGTAACAGCACCCACCTTCGTCGGCTCTGTAGCAAAAATTAGACGGCGAAATACAAAAGGTTGAAGTAGCTACAAAAAAACTGTCTATCTTCTCATCTTTCCTAATCTGTTCCCTCAATACTATCCCCTCGTTTTCAGTTCCGGCGCAATGCATTGCATATATAAGAGTCATCCCCTGAGTGATTGTTCAAGATAAAAAAAAATGAGGGAGGATGCAGTAAGACACTTCGTTATACATAATATTGTCAGTGTTCGTTAAATTGTGTACCATTCCTTCGCAATTTAAAAACTGCGTCATCAATTAACACAATCATGCATTAAAGCAACTCACTGAAATTTGATTCACGCATCGAAATTGGTAGCACAGACCTCAAAATATCAATTTGGC
The DNA here is from genome assembly GCA_951800035.1 of Linnaemya tessellans. Lineage (NCBI taxonomy): Eukaryota > Metazoa > Arthropoda > Insecta > Diptera > Tachinidae > Linnaemya > Linnaemya tessellans. Next base: position 130,848,488 of record OX637533.1, read on the forward strand.
AACACAAGTTTTCGATTCCAGGGCGTCCTCAGCCATCATAGCTATCTTACGGCTCGTTATAGCGACTTTTTTGACCGGTAATAGAAGACTATGGTCTGAAGAATATATGGCACCTACAATGAGCAAAACAATACAAGCGAGTTTTTTTATAGTATGTGAATTTTTCAGAAGGCGGATATTTTTTTTTTCTTTTTTGTTGGATTCGTCAAAGACCGTGTGTCTACATGGATAAATCCTAACAACTGGATAAATCCTATCACAATTAACAGTCGTCCTGTTATTGCAAAAATACCAACTGGAATATGTTGTAAAGTAATCGAAAGCCACCTGGAAAGGATCGGCTGATGGAATCAATCTAGAGACGATAATTTAAATGAAAATGTATCTCGTAAGTGATCCCAAGGTCCAAGCACTACAGTGAAATGAAAATTTCATCTATATCATCAATTTAAATATATTTCAAAATGCTCCACTGTGCAGTGCAGTGGCTAAAATAAAATATGCGTTGGATTATGAATGCGTTTTTGTTTTGTTGGTGTTGTTGTGGAGGATTCCTGTTCAAATGTTGTAATAAACAGTACAATCTATAATTTAAGTTGTTGCTATTGTTGTAGATGTTGTTGCATTGTAGCCGCGCACTGCTGCAATGTCGATTTGTTATTATTAATGCTATTGTGGTTGTCGTTGTTGCTGTTGTTGGTTTTGATGATGGATGAACGTAAAAATTCGTGTTCAAACACTTTTCTCTTTTATATTCCTTGTACAAAATTGTTTATCTTGCAAGAAAAATAGTTACTTGGTTGTTGTTGTTGTTGTTTTGCTAGGCAACTCTGCCAACGAAAGGCTTTTTGATTTTAATTTTTTCTCTGTTAAAAGCTGTTTGCAATTGAAAGTGGGGAGTGTTGTAATCATCATATCAGTATGATGTTTTTTTTTTTTGTCTTACTGTTGGTCACTTAGAAAATGGTTGCAGGAAACAAACAAAGTGATGTTAGAGAAAAAAAATATGTATAGAAAACGTTACCACAAAGAAAAAAAACATTAGGGTCGTCTTAGGGTATAGTTTGTTTCGTTGTTGTTGTTGTTGCTGTTATTGCTGGTGTGTTGCTAACATTCCATTTTTGTGTTTCCTAAAAGGTAATAATGCGTTTAACATGTTTTTATGTAAAACTTTTTTTCTTTCTTTCTTTCTTCATTTCATTTTCTTGGCTTGAGTTGGGGAAAAATATTTTCAAATATGCTTAGAGATTGAAAGCTTTTCGTGTGTGTGTGTGAATTTTCCTACCTCGCTTTCGTGAAAACCAAAATGAATTTTTTTTTTTTAAAGAAAAGAAAAACTAATCTAACAAACAAGAAAACATGATTAGATACACGATTATATGGTACATAACTGCGATTAACAAAAAAAGAACTCAAGTTGGGGCATGAAAGCGAATGAATGAATGGATGTTGGATTTTTTTTTCAAGTTATTTTAATGGAAAAAGAGCAGATGTTGTTTTTTTATAACATTGATTGAAGGCTGCTAGTGATTTGCTTAAAATGTTGAATAGATCTCTTTTTAAGGAGAGCCCATGAAGTGGTTTTAATTTGTAACATATTAAACTGAGCAGTTCTTAAGAGCAATTTGCAAAAAATGATTTAATTGCATTCTTTATTTTTTTAATAAAAAACTATTAGTCTTTACGATTAAATGATTTAGGAAAGTTTAGTTTTTAAATTTACAGAAAATATACCAGCACAAATTACAAATTTGGCCAAGAAAAAAAAAAGATGCAAAATATCTAGGAGAAAGTAATTAATGCTGGGAAAGCTATTCTGCAGTGCGATGCGATTGGAAAACTGATCGTTATATTGAAATACTAAAGCAATTCGATTTTCATGGCACTAAAGAGTAAAACCCTGGCTTTCTTTAGCATTCACAAATTTTTATTAGCTTTATCTATTTATTACAACTTAAAGCCACTGAAAATGTGTAAGAAATAATTAATTGAAAGCTCATTGGAAGGTGTAGTGATCTATGAAGACAGCATGTTGTTGTAAATTGTTTTGATATTGTGCAAATTCTTAAATTCTACTACATGAATAAAAAAAAAAAAAGGAATACTTTAAATCCTTAAAAAAAATATAAAGCTGTTAGAAAATCATTAAAGATTTGCACAAAATAATTAAAATTCGCATAACGACTTGACGAAGTACAATTCGATTTGCAAGCTTTCAATTCAGTCTTGATAATTTGAAAATTTAAATAAAATAATGGGGGGATTCACACTGTAGTCATAAAGTCATAAGTCATAACATAATAGCGCAAAATATATGACTAGTGTGCTATTCAAACCTTCATAACTTAGTGTGCTATTTCATATATCGATCAGCTGATAAGATAACAACACATTTGTAATTAGCTGTTATCAAAGCAGAAGAAAATTAATACAATTAAAGATGAATCGTCTAAAAACTGAATTTCTATTTAAAATTATTAAATTTGTCTTCTGCTGCACAAGAATATCTAAATTTGTATGTATAAACTAAAACAGCTGCTGCCTTGATATGAGCTGAATACATTTTTTTTTTTGCGGCGGCATACAGAAAAACGTTAAGCGGCTGCCAGCCACGTAAGTTAAACGAGAACAATTGTTCACTTGTGTATATTTAGTTCTTGCGATTAAGTTCTCTTTTATTTTTGTATGTTATAAAAATGTAATTTAATGTACAGACATGTAGGTATGAATAGTTTTTTAACCATTTTTTATTCGTAAATCATAACGGCGGCAAACATATACTATCGCCGTTTCACCTAAAGATTTTCAGCCGTTCGACTCAGATCTCTAGAGCTATTTTATGACAAAACAAAAACATACCTGAAAGATTGCTATTATTTTATGACTTTTTTCTTTGCAGCACAACAACAACTTTTTTAAACTAGTCTGAAATATTATGACAATATGACTAAATAGCACACAGTGTGAATACCCCAAATATGTATTGAATTTTTCGTATATACATTTTGTGAGTTTTATATCTAGCTTTTGAATTTTTTAAACACGCGGCAAATACAGAAACTAACATGCTGTATTGAACGTGACTCTTGTTAATAACATGATATTATCTGTGCTGTACTAAACCTTACTTTTAATGTGTTTATATTCGGCTTTAAAACGAAAGGAATTAGTGGTTACTGGCATACTATTTTTTTAAAGTTTAACAGCATTTTATAAAAAAACGGTAGCATTATATTTGAAATTAATTACTTTTGCTTCTTCATAGCGAAAGTAAGTTAAGACGATCTTTATCAAACTCTAAACTTTCTCCTAATCTTTTCTTTGGGCTTCAAAATAAATTTTTAATAAGTTAATGAAGTTTTACAAGTTAAATTGAAATATTTTGTTAGAGTAACGGTCCATACATTTTTATATATATTTTTATAAACGTACACAACATTTCATAACAACCGAAATGAATACTATTCAACAAAATTTTAACCAAAAATTCCTTAAATGTATAACATACGTCTTATTTCGTTTGTTTCAATAAAACTGGGTAACATTCAATACAATGCTTTTCTTAAAGGCTTAAATGAGTAATTGTAAAGTGTGTTTTTTTTAGAGTGTCACAACACCAGAGCAACGCGTGCAAATTCTTGAAATTTTTAATAAAAATAATTGTTCTGTACGTCAAACTCATCGTGCACTTCTTCTATTTTATGGAGTACAAAATCGTCCTTCAGAGCGGCTAATTCAAAGAACAATAGATTGTTTTACTGTTACTGATACTGTACATCCCGTTAGGCGGCGAAGAGTGCTCACTGAAGTAGATGTAGCAGCTGTACAGGGAAGCATTGAAGATGATCCTAATCAATCAGTTTGTCACCGTTCTCAGCAACTGGAGTTATGTCCTTCCACTTTATGGAAGATTTTTTTAGTTGTTGAAAATTGGTATTCCAGATTGCGTCTGCTACACTCCAGTCGTGGCGGCCACATGACAAAAATCATATTTAAACATTAACTTCATAAAATATTTTTTTTCAAAAAAGCCCGTTTCATTGATATTAAAAATATATTTCCTTGTTTTATTATGATTTAAACTTGTGTCACTCTATAAAAAAAATCACCGTATATTTATCAGAAAAAAATTTGTGTACCCTATTTTTACCGCAATATTTCGTGTGAATTGAAAATCAACTTAAAAATATTGAAGTTTAATAAATAAAAATTTTAAACATTTTACAAAAGAACTAAATAAATTAAAGATCAATTAAAGTTAACAGAAACTGACTAAAAATGTTATCCTAATAAAGAACACTTTAATATATAATAATTATACGCATTCACGAAAGTGAAAAATAAACCTTTCCTTATTTGAACTTTTTTTATATCTTAATGAGCAATTGAAACAGCATTCAACTTTAATATAACATTTCCTACATAAATTCTTAGTTATTGATACAAATAAACGTTTCCATTCTGACAACTCTAAAGCTGAAAGTAAAAGTGTGTTTGCGATGACAGCAACATCCTCTCGTCAACATTCAAGTTTGTGATATTTTTACACAAATAATCATAATTCGATTAAAAAAATTTTAATTACAACAACCGGCAACAGAAGAAAAAAATACTTCGTGTAATGAAGTCCTATGGCAGTCCCCCAAAACCGTAGCATCGTTCCCTCTGCCCTAGAGTGTTGGAAAAAATAGCCAACTTTATCTGAATTCCTTCTCTTACTTTAAAAAAAAAAAAGAACTATAAAATGAAAACCAGAAATTTACATACAATTTTACAGCATTTTATAACGCATTTAACGCAACTGCCGGATATTAACGAAATGTTATAAATCTCATTTTATAAGAAATTTTTAAATAATGAGTTAGATTAAATATGCATTTAACTCAAGCTTAAGTACGTTTAATAGAAGTTTCCTAATGCCATTTATCTTCCTCATAATAAAAGCCACATCATTAATAGTTTTCATTTTCTTTGCATGTACTTTGGCGATCATTATGACAGGAAGAGTTTGTTGTGGAACAGGAGAAACAAATAAAAAATATTATTTCAGAATTAACAAACATTTTTCAATATTAAACAGCCAGCACGTCAAATTTTATCACAAACGGTTTTGCTTGATAAGAAAACGTCAAAAGAAACGGCCATTTAAAAGGCGATTCTTTTGCCACTCGGGCACACAAGCTGCGAACAAACAAACAAAAAAATAAAAATCTTGCACACAAATATTTTTTTTGTATAAAAAATTAACTGCATTTGATGATGCCTTATAACTGCAAGAGGTGTAATAATTTTAGTAACAATGCAAAACAGTCAGCCGCACTAAGCAGCAGTTTGCCAGTTGGCCAAAGATATATTTCAACCCAGTCTTGCATTTCTTTAATAAGAGCAGGAAAAATATGTAAAGCCCACGTAGAAAGATGTAATTTTGTTATTTTATTTTTTATTTTTTTTTGCATTCAAATAAACAACATAAAGGTGTTAATCATTAATAAAATGTGCCTCATATACATTCACAAAAAAAAAAAGAAAAAGAAGAAAAAAAAGAAAGGAAGAAAAACGCTTCTTAATTATTAATGATGTCTGGCTGGCGTGGTAGCAGCAACATTCTGTTCTTATTTAGAATATTTATAGGCAAGTGCTAATGTTCTTCAAGCATAAGGAAGTCTATTTTTCTACCACATAATAGCTGCCTGGCTGGAGTGTGGTGTCCCTAGGGTAAGAGTTGTTGGTTGAGCCCCTTAATCTGGGATCTGCAAATTATTTTTATGAATTTGATCAAAATCTAATTTTTATTAAGAGTGAAATATTTTGAATTTTTGGTTATAATCATCAAACTAGCAGAACGGATCAGTACTGATTTTTAGGCTGCTACGCTTTAATAAGTGGAAAAATTGATGAAACGCTGATGAAAAAGTGCAATTCATTATAAAAAGTGCAAGTCATTGTGAAAAGAGCAAGTCGTTATCAAAAGTGCAAGTCATTATAAAAAGTGCAAGTCATCATAAAAAGTGCAAATAATCATAAAAAGTGCAAGTCATTATAAAAACTGCAAGACGTTTTTAAAAGTACAAGTCATCCTAAAAAGTGCAAGTCATTATCAAAAGTGAAAAGTCATCATAAAAAATACTAGTCATTATAAAAAGTGAAAGTCATTACGAAAAGTTCAAGTCATCATAAAAAATGCAAGTCATCATAAAAAGTGAAAATCATCATAAAAAGTGGAAATCATTATCAAAAGTGCAAGTCATTATAAAAAGTGCAAGTCATCATAAAAAGTGCAAGTCATTATAAAAAGTGCAAGTCATTATAAAAAGTGCAAGTCATTATAAAAAGTGCAAGTCATTATAAAAAGTGCAAGTCATTATAAAAAGTGCAAGTCATCATAAAAAGTGCAAGTCATTATAAAAAGTGCATGTCATTGTAAAAGTGCAAGTCATTATAAAAAGTGCAAGTCATTATAAAAAAATTCAAGTCATTATGAAAAGTGCAAGTCATCATAAAAACTGGAAATCATCATAAAAACTGGAAATCATCATAAAAAACGCAAGTCATCATAAAAAGTTCTTATCAAAAGTGCAAGTCATTATAAAAAGTGGAACTCATTATAAAAAGTGGAACTCATTATAAAAAGTGCAAGTCATCATAAAAAGTGCAACTCATTATAAAAAGTGCAAGTCATCATAAAAAGTGCAAGTCGTCACAAAAAATTGCAAGTCATTTTAAAAAGCGGCCTCGAAATCAGTACAAATTCGTTCTGCAAGTTTGATCTTTATAAAAAAAATATTTAAAATATTCCACTTTTTATAAAAATTAAAATGTGACCAAATTTATAAAAATAATTTGTCGATAACAGATTCGAATTTAGGGCCTGTTAAAAAAATAAACTTAATGCTAAAAAATAATTAACTGAACAAGAAGTGTATGATCCTCTTATGCGAATTAAATTTACAAAAACAATTTTTTTTTGTATTTTTCCCCTTGTTAGCTAAACAGAATGAAAAACTAAAAAAAGCCACCAGCAATTGTTTAATTGACAAATCTTTCTTTGTTAGTTCTTTTTTTTGTTTCCCAAAATGGTTGTCGTTGTGGCAGTTCGTTATTTTTAGTTTATTTTTTTTTGCTAAACCCCACTCAAATCAAATGAAATCAAATGAAATGATTTTGGGCTAATTACCCTTTTGTGGTAACCTAAGATCATGATGTATATACAATGACAACAACAACAACAACCAAACATAAATATATATAAACATTTAAAGCATTCAAGCAGTTAAGCATCACACTAACTGCAAGAAAGAAAAAAAATTGCAACAAAAAAAGATCTCTAACAAAAAAAAAGTATAATAAAATAAAAGAAGCAAAGAAACAGCAGGAGTTTAAAGAGTTTCATTAAAATTAAACGTTTTAAACCTTTAACACACATTTAGTTTTATTTCTCTACTACTTCTTCAAGTTGAAGTTGTTATTTTAACTTCTCGTTTTAATTTAAATTTGCTGCTGTGGTTGTTGTTTATTTGAAAATGTGCAAAAATGTTATCTTCGTCACCAGCCAGCCAGCCAGCACCAGCTCCACACCAACCACCGCGATACCCGTGATATGACCAATCTCCAGACGTGCACACTCACATGTGCTCTTACATATTGTCTCAGTTGGCCACATTATCTGTCAACAACATTTAAATTGCTGTCTGTCTTTTTGCTTCTTTTTTATCTTTTTTTTTTTTTTTTGTTTTTGTATGTTGATTATGTGTTTGGCTGTTGGTTTAAAATTTAAAATCTGTTTTGTTTTCTTATGCTTTTTGTTAATATCAAATAAAAGCAAATGATCGCTTTTTTTTGTAAAATAATGTTTTCAAATTTTAAACGGACGCCCACCATTTGCTGTAGTTTTTAGCTTAATTTTGTGTTATTGTTGGTGTTGTTGTTGATTTAGTTGGCCAAATGAGTTCAAATAAAATGTTCAAAAGCAACAAGTTAAAAGGCAAAAATGAGATGTGAGGAGGACATTTGTTACGGTTTTCAGTTTTCATTTCAGAGGGTTGGGTGGAGGGTTATGAACAGATATTTTAATTTGAAATTTCTTGACAGCTTTTAAATGTTTTATATTCCCTCTTTTGGCATAATGATTTTGATATTTACAAAAGGCTTGTAAAATTACTGCATACTTGACTTTGACCGACTAAATTGGGACGAATTAAAAAAGGGTGTTGGTAATTTAATAGTGAAATACTTTCTAAATACAATTTTGTCAAGGCATTTTGGTGGCATTTGTACAGATTTGTTTTGCAATTAATCAGGAGTTGTTGCACTAAAAGTGATTTTTACAAGTGGAACAAAAGTTCAACTTATATTTTTGTTAAACAATTTATTTGTTTTATTGCAAATAATTGGCCTTTAATTTTGTATAGTTGTCTCTGGATGTACATATTTTTATTTTAAAGCTTCCTTTTTTATTTTGTTTACAGTAAATTTTTGAAGCTGCTTATTTGAAAGCTGTTTTTTAAATGTACTTCTTTAGGAACCTTTTCTTATTAATTTTTAAAAGTAATGACTTAAAAAGTACTTTTAGGAAAATAATATTTTTTATGGTAAAATGTTTGATCGCACTTTGTAAAATGCACTTTTTATAAGGTACTTTAACAGGTACTTTTTTAAAAGGTACTTTTTTAAAAGGTACTTTTTTAAAAGGTACTTTTTTAAAATGTACTTTTTTGAAAGGTACTTTTTTAAAAGGTAGTGTTTTAAAAGGAACTTTTTTAAAATGTACTTTTTTGAAAGGTACTTTTGAAACGTACTTTTTTAAAGCGTATATTTTTGTAATATATGTACTTCTTTTTAAGGTACTTTTTTAAAGGTATTCTTTTCAAAGATACTTTTTGAAAAGTACTTATTTAATATGTAATTACACACTTTAAAGTTTCTTTTTGAGAAATACTATTTCTGAAGACAATATTATTAATTGCACTTTTTAAGAGGTGCCTTTTTAATTGTACTTTTTAAAGGTTCTTTTTTAAAGTATATGTTTTCGTAATATGTGTACTTTTTTAAAAGTACTTTTTTAAAGGTGCTTTTTTAAAGGTACTTTTTTAAAGATACTTTTTTAAAGGTGCTTTTTTACACATACTTTTTCAAAGGTACTTTTTTGAAGGTACTTTTATGAAGGTTCTTTTTTAAAGGTACTTTTTGAAAGATCCTATTTTAAAAGTACTTTTTAAATGTACTTTTTAAATGTACTTTTTAAACGTTCTTTTTAAATGTACTTTTTAAAAGTACTGTTTAAAGATATATTTTTATAACATATGTTTTAGTAACATACTATTTTAAGGTACTTTTTTAAAGACATATTTTAAAAGTACTTTTTAAAAGTACTTATTTATAAAGTATTTACTTTTAAGGTTCTTTTTGAAAAATTTAACTTAAAAAAATTATTACTTCTTTTCAATGCACTTCTTTTAGAGGTACTTTTTTAAATATATTTTTTATAAAGGTACTCATTGTAAAAAAAAATTGTTATGGCACTTTGTTTAAAGTACTTTTAAAGGTACGTTTTTAAGTTAAAACTCTGCTCGTTCTTTTAAAGGTTTTTACAGCACTTTTTTAAGGTACAGTTTTAAAGGTATTCTTTTTAAAAGTACCTTTTTAAATATACTTATTTGCGGGTGCTATTTTAAGCTTTTTTCAAAAAATGCAGTTTTTTTGACATATAAAAATTTTATAAAATTGTACTGTTTAAGATGTATTTTTAAGTATTTTTTTTTTAAATCATGAAGGGTTGACTTCTCTTTTTTAAAAAGGCGGTTGTCTGCTTTTCTTATAATTTTCGAACAATTTCAAATGATTTAAAGTATTTCACAGGCCTTATAATCGCTTTTTAATTTTACTAATTCATATAGGGGAACTTACTTTAAAAACATATTTCCTCTTCTTAAGTATCAAAATATTGTTCAATTGATTTCTTATACCACCAACAACTAACTTTGATGATGGCATATATTGTTGTTGTTGTAACATCCTTCTGACACATGTTTCTTATGTGAATTCTTCTGTTGCTGAGTATGTTTTCTTCAAAATGTTACATGTCAATCATTGCGAACGTAAACAATGAGATTTTGTTTGATCATTTTGATGGATAATAAATCATGCATGTCATGAGTAGAGAAACTGCAGGGGTTTAGGAAAGACCAAATCGACTTACCTGTTTGAAGAAAAAAGAAAATAATTAAAGCGATTAAATTTACAGGCAAACTAATTACGATATAAGACATTTTTTTATTATATGAAATTTTAAATTTAAAAATTCTACAACTATTAAGAAGATGTGTATGTGTATTATTTGTTAATATTGTTTCCTATTTAGAAATAAATGAATTTAGGTATAAAAAAGTATGACCAAAGATATTTTTAATGCTGTAGCACTAGAGCAAAAATTCTAGTTGTTAACTCATATTGACTTTTTAAAATATAAACTGCTTCGAATAGTCATAGAGAAAAAGATAAATGTATTGCTTGAAATTTTTTAAGGTCATATATAATTATTATGTAAGCTGCTTTTAAAAATTCTTAATTTGGATTTTATTTACTCTCAAAACTTCCATGTATTATAATTAAACAAAATTACAGCAATTTATTTAATAAAAATGTTTCTGCAAACAACTGAAATTATCATACACAAACTTTTGTTGCATTCAAACGTGCTGTCGGTGGCTGTTGATGTGTGCACAATTATTTAGCCTGCTAAATATTTTGACAACTTCATTTGTAATCCGCAAAAAATGAAACTTAAAAATAACTTTAAGCTGCCATTCATTTTATTTTAACGAGTAGAATTCAAAATAAGTTCCAACCCCTTCACAGTACGAGTATATGTTTGGAATTTTAAATGAAAATGTAAGTTTGCATACGTAAAACAACAAGAAAACATTTTGAGAGAAAAAAAAATAATGCAAATAAATGAAAAAGAATTAAGAAGGCAGTTTAAGACAAAAGTGTGTTTAATAAAAATCAAATAATTTGAAAGCCAACTTTTTAACAGAATAATTACAACTTCAACCATTCATTTGAAAAGTGGCAATCATTTTCTTGCAAAGACAGCAGCTGCAATAGAAGTCGAAGGATGGTTGCTTAAATCATAGTCCAATGATTTAATAGTCAAAAAATATTATGTATATATGTATATGTACTAGCTTTTACCCTCGACTTTGTCCGCAACGAATATGTGACACTTCAGCTAATGTATATGCTACATATGTCAATAATGTGTTGTATTTTTATTGTGTCAAAGCTTAAAACGTTCTTATTTATCAGTTTCATAATTTCTTATATAACTAGAAACCCACCCTTAACCCGTAATAAAGTCATTGCCAAAAACTAATGCATTGTTAAGTCAACTGTATGAAAGTTTAAAATTTTCCACAACCCTTGACCACTTAATAGGATCATTTCCAAAAAAACACCCTATGTTATTCCTCGGATCTCTAAATATATACACACCAAATTTCATTTAAATCGGTTCAGCTGTTTGAGCGTGAAAAGGTAGCAGAAAGGCAAACAGATAGCGTTATTTTAATGTTAGTAAGGAAAAAAAGTGCAAGCAATTATGAAAAGTGCAAGTCATAATAAAAAGTGCAAGTCATTGTAAAAAGTGCAAGTTATTATAAAAAATTCAAGTGATTATGAAAAGTGCAAGTCATCATAAAAAGTGCAAGTCATTATAAAAAGTGCAAGTTATTGGAAAAAGAGCAAGTCATTATAAAAAGTGCAGGTCACTATAAAAAGTACAAGTCATCACAAAAAATGCAAGTCATCATAAAAAGTGCAAGTCGTTATAAAAAGTGCAAGTCATCATAAAAAGTGCAAGCCGTCATAAAAAGTCAAGTCTTCATAAAAGTCATCATAAAAAGTGCAAGTCATTGAAAAAAGTGCAAGTCATTATAAAAAGTGCAAGTCATTATAAAAAGTGCAAGTCATTGCAAAAAGTGCAAGTCATTATAAAAAAGTGCAAGCCATTATAAAAAGTGCAAGTCATTATAAAAAGTGCAAGTCATTGTAAAAAGTGCAAGTCATCATAAAAAGTGCAAGTCATTGTTAAATGTAAAAGTCATTATAAAAAGTGCAAGTCATCATAAAAAGTGCAAGTCATTGCAAAAAGTGCAAGTCATTATAAAAAGTGCAAGTCATTATAAAAAGTGCAAGTCATTGCAAAAAGTGCAAGTCATTATAAAAAAGTGCAAGTCATTATAAAAAGTGCAAGTCATCATAAAAAGTGCAAGTCATAAAAAGTGAAAATCATTATGAAAAGTGGAAGTCATAGACATTATAACAAAAATTAAATTTATGGTTAAATAATATATATGAAAAAATCCTGAAATTGTGTCTTCTTTAATAGCTTCTGATTTTTTTTTTTGCGGCTCTCGGAAAAAAACTCTACTTAATCACAATTTATTATCTGCAACTACTTCGGATACAAGAATGTTAAGTTTAGATAACAAATATTTAAAGAAATAAAATAAACCCGTTATTTGTGAAATAGAGGAAACAATTATTTGGCACTAAGAAAATTCAATATATATTTTTCTTTAATTAAAACTGTTTAACATTAATTTAATTTTCGATCATGCCACTAAACTTATATTTATTTTTAATAATAATTTGTAAATAACTTTATTAAAAATGCAATTACCAAACAAACAAACAAAAAAACACATGCAGGTTTTTCTACGATTGTAATCTCACAAAAAAGGAGCGCAAAACAAATATTTTCTCAAACTTACATACAAAAATTTGTAGGCCAACATGATTTTTTTTTCATTTTTATAAATATAAAAAGAATTTTAATTGAAAAATATAATAATAAACTAAAATTGCTAATACGTGGTCAGTCAAAATGTTACAAAATTTAAGCACAAACTGAAATCTTAAGCCAAAATCGCACACATTGTTGAAGTTGGTTGGCCATTTAATTTTTTTTGTTTATTATTTACATTTTTTTTGTCTTTTTTTTACTGACATTTAAACAAATTAAATATATAGTTTCTTCGCCACAAAAGCTTAACATTAAATTTAAGCAAACATTCAATTTACATCAAACACACAATTTTTAAAGTCAAATGTTAATAATGATTATTTTAATCTCCAGTAATGAGCCCTCCAGAAGGCCATTAAAAATTGTTTTTATTATTAAATTTTGTAATAACATGTTTTTTGCTTCTATTAATTTCATCATTTTATTTTTGGACTTTCAGGTGGCCGCCAATGACCCAGATTGCGGTGTTAATGCCATGGTTAATTACACTATGGGAAGTGTTGACTTGAGGACACTTAATGTGTTCGAAGTACGTTCGGCTACGGGAGAAATTTGCATTGCGGGAAATTTGGATTTTGAGAAGAAACAGGTGTATGAATTTCCCGTAATAGCCACGGACAGAGGTGAGTTCGCATTAAAAATTACTTCTTTTGTTTTCAATTGAAAACAGTGTTAAGAAAATAATTATGCATTTTTATACATAAAGAAAAAATTCATTGCGTTTTTTATTTTATGTGGCAATAAGTCTCTACAATACAGAAGCACATTTGAATTTTTTTTTATTGTTTTATTAATATAAGAATTTTTTTATTCAAAGTCAAGTTCAAGTCTGCAAACTAATTTTTTTTTTTTAGAATTGTTGTTAAATTCACATTTTTTTATTAAGAGTGGAATATTTAGATATTTTTTTCTCAAGCCTGACTTTTTACTGCTTAAAAAAAATATATATTAAAATTCAATTTGATAAGCACGGAAAAAAACATAATTTTTAATTTATAAAAAAATATTCTAAACATTTCACTCTTTACAAAGAGCTGAATTTAATAAAAGTTCTTAAAAAATAATATGCAGATTGTAGATTTGAACCTTATTCTGAATAAGACATTCTTATCTTTATTATAATATTTGTAAATGCCGGCGTCTGTCAACGATTTGTGAAACCGAAAGAAATAAAGAAAGAAGTAGTATAATTTACAAGAGCGTGGATTCATTCTTAATTTTTTTTAAAATTTTTTTTGTGCCCATAACCGATCGGTGATGTTAGAGCAGCGTGAACTGCGGCATCGATTTCCAAATATTCCTCCTTTAACTTTTCTCAGTCTGGAAGCACAAAAGATCTTGCAGGGTGTGGCTCCCCTAAGACTGATCGTTCTGTCATAGATATTGTAGCTGTGGTCGACGAAGTAACCGAAGACGAAAAGCCATCTATCACATAATCCCATTCAAAGTGTGTGCACGTCAGTCCATTTGTGTGAAGATCCACCCTCAATCTGAAGTGGATGCTACTGAGTTGACTACCGTCAGGAGCAAGGAGTCATATTTCTGTTTAAGCAGAATCAGAATCTGAATTTCTTGGCCTCAAGAATCCCGCGTGTGAGACACGAAAATCCATTTCATCCACTCAAAGTCATCATGCGATGCAGCACTCGCGCAGGAAGATTGATTCGGTTATATTTTTTAAGGACGTCATCGTCAATACGATCAATATTGCTGTCGAACGCTACAGGTCTATGATAAATGACGTCTTACTGCCCCGAAGTTAGATGAAAGAGCCTCTTGGGGTATTTGGTTTCAATACAGCAGTTTCTCCAATGCATTTTGTGAAGGCAGATGGCCTAATAACAATCACAGACTTCTTTCTCTGCTGCTGTTTGAAGTGGCGGAGATGGCCCACCAATCCCCAGACAAGCGCAGTACTTCCAGATATAATCCGACAGGAGTATGCGAACAATTATTACTGGACAAGTTGTCAAGGGTATATCTACACTTACTGCAGCCAGTTAGCGGTTATCATATCTTCCATTTAACATTATAGATTTTGGTACAAAAAATTTCAACCACCATTAAAAATAGTTTTTTTTTATTTAGTAAAAGAGTTACCAACGCCAACGGGTAAAAGGTCTTTAGGAATCAACTTAAAGAAATAAGGAATAGAATTAAAGGGTGTTGAACGGAGGGTCCTGAGTTTAACCACGCACTCAGTCATTAATATTGTGTCGAATTCTTCTGATCAGCAATAGTTGCATAGTTGTGGTAGTTGTTGTCAGCCTGTTTCAGTGATGAAGGCATTGCACTGGTCACTGAACAATTATTTTCAGCGACTGAAACTATCATATACTAAAGAGCAGAGGAACAACATGATCCTTCGTCGGTCCTGTAGCAAAAAATTCGCCGGCGAAATAAAAGGCTGGTACAGCAACATCGTCATCTTTCTTCATTTGTCGTGTCAATACTATCCCCTTCTTTGTAGGGCCATCCTCCGAGTGCTGGTCCGAGTAAAAAAAAAAAGGAATAGATAGTGACTTTAAAATCATCGTATGAATCGTGTATAATTTAAAAAAAATCAGAAAAATGGGACATGAAGACAAATAATCAAACGGTAACACGGGTATTGTAACAATAACATGTTAACATCAGGTTGATACAGTTCTCGGATTCTTTTTCACAATAAAATTTGTGTAAATAGGAACTGTTATCAAATTCAACTAAGCCACCTAGTAAGTGGTGACAAACACAATACACATGAGCACTGATGATAAAAGGGTTGCGTCCTTCGAAAACAGCTATTCTGCTCTGCTGTGCAAGTTGAATAACAAAAACTGATGTTGACTTGCCTTTGTGCTTTGGAATATTTATCATGTCTTTCTGAGATTTAAAAACAAATTTCGAACAATTAGCCTATGAATCTTAATTCAATTTAATATAGCAATATAAATGTTCGTTAAAATTCTTACTACATTAAATAAATATTATTTATTATTTCCATATTTACATGAAATGCATAAAACTTGTATTTTCTTTGCAGGTGGTCTCAGCACTACGGCCATGATCAAAATCCAATTAATCGATATCAATGACAATCGACCGGTATTTTATCCCCATCACTACAATGTTTCGTTGCGTGAGTCTGCCTCTGCCACAGTCTCAAATGTGCCCATTGCCACGGTATCAGCAACGGATCCCGACTCTGGACGTTTTGGTACCATCACTTATCGCATTGTTGGCGGCAACGATGCAAGTTTATTTCGTCTGGAACGTACAACAGGAGAAATATTTTTAAATCGTCCCAATATGCTGTCGGCACGTGCTCAGAGTTTGCATGTGCTCAATGTATCGGCCAGTGATGGCGGTGGTTTGCGGACGCTGCAGGATGCTTTTGTATATGCAAACATAATTGATGCCACACAACGGCCGCCCATATTTGAAAAGCTGCGCTATAATTTTTATGTAAAAGAGGATGTTGGACGCGGCAGTGTAGTGGGCACGATTCAAGCCACCAGCTCGGATACGGGTGAGTAACGATTAAGATACAGTTTTGTTAATTAGTTTAGTTTTAGTAGAATTTAAATTTACTTTTTTTTTAAATCGAAAATCATACAGTAGTTGGCTTAGCAAATTCCAGAGAATTATTAATAAAATGTTTTTACATTCTCTATATAATAAAATAGTTTTATTTAATTGTCCATTTCTGTAAAACACAACTTTAAGAAATTCAAAAATATCTGTAAGGGATACAGATTGTAGTGATATTGCACAATACAGGATATACAGTTTTTTTTTCAGGTACAAATATCCTTGAGTTTCTTGTTTGTGTTAAATGAGCAGATTTTGTGTAGATATTTTTTTTATTTCTTCGTTCTTTTGGTACGCTCATTGAAGCAAAAGAGCATTCATTAATTCAATGATTTGGAAAGAAATATCTGAACATTTGATTGACAGCACAGACAATTTCTTGTTGCAGCACAAGCTTCTTCAAACAAATTTTAAAGATTTTTATATTCGATTTTAAGCAGATTTTTTTCCTTTTTAGTATTTTGTTGTTTTTGGTGCTGTTGTTGGGTAGATGGCTGTTTTGTTTTCTTGAGTAGTAGATGGTTTAAAATCTTAACGATTTATATGTTTGGTTTTTGTTTCATTTAGCTTGTTATACATTTTAAAAATTGTTCTTTATTTTTTTTTTTTTTTTGTCTTACTTTTTGCCAGGTTTTGGGTTTTGGCCTTTTTGTGGTTCCTTTTTGCTAAATATTAAATTTGGCAGTCTGTTGGCTACAGCATCATGCTCGTTTTCCTTGGCCCTTGTTTTGCGGTAAAACCATTTGAAAGCTAAATTTCAACAGAAATTTTTATATAATACTTCAAGGCATCAAAATAAAATACTTGAAAGTTTAGCAGCCAGTAAAATAAGCCAGAATACGAAATGACGAGTAAAAAAGGCACAGTATTTGAGCTGCAAATAAACCATTTTGTTGCATTGTTCCAAAACGTTTTTCATGATAGTCATCATGATTTTGTACAATTTAAAGTCGTCGCTGTATGCAAAACCTGGTGTTCTTATTTCATGTTGCTTTTAGTTGCCATTTTTTAAGTCACTTTAAGGTTTTTTTTCTGTTGGAAATTGATTTCTTTCTTTATTTTCTAAAGAATTCTTTAGTGTTTCAGGAGTTTATTCGAGAGCTCATTTTGTTAGTGTTGAAATGCAATTTACTTCCTTACTTCAGTTCAGTTCAGCTCAAAAGTACTTTTTCCTTCAACAAAATATTCTTTCTATTGTTATAATGAGATTTTTATAATGCCATTTGATTCTTTTCGTAAATCAATTTTAATGATCCATTTATTCCATGTTGAATTGCAGTCAAATTATCAAGTGTTTTGCCGAAATGACAGTTGAATTTTTTTGGTATCTTCTCCTTGCTTTTATATTAATAAATCAAATATTGTTTTCTTTTAGCACAGGCAAATGAACAAAAAATAAATTTTAAAATATACAGTGACTAGCATAAGTGGTGGGGCTTTAAAAAAACTTTCAATAGCTCGTTAATATGGTTTCATGCCTCAATTAGAATAAAGAAACTTAATTCTTTTCACGAATTTCTCTTTCATTTCTTTAAAATCATCTGACTATAGCAATTCTATAAAAAAAAAAATTATAATGCTGCTGTGCATAATTTTAATAAAATTGTCTTCCATAAAGATTTATTAATTATTAATATGATCATGCTTTTAAATAATGCTAACACGTCCAGTGCAAGATTGGGCTTGCATGATCGTGTCTTAACAGCTAACCAACTACAGTGAAACTTCGATATAACGAATTCCAAGGGAATATGAAAATACTTCGTTATAGCCATTGCTTCGCTATAAATATAGCCAGCAAAGCCTTGATGTAACGAAATATGAAGAAATACGAAAAAAATTCGTTATAAGTATAGTTTTCTGTATTAAATTTTTCATTATTCAATTTCATGAGATAAATAAAAAATAGAACATGTTGCTATAATTTTATTCTTACTTCTTTGTATAGAGGCTTTTGTAAGAGTATTTCGTTGTATAGAGGCTTTTGTACGAGTACTTCGTTGTATAGAGGCTTTTGTAAGAGTACTTCGTTGTATAGAGGCTTTTGTATAAGTACTTCGTTGTATAGAGGCTTTTGTACGAGTACTTCGTTGTATAGAGGCTTTTGTACGAGTACTTCGTTGTATAGAGGCTTTTGTAAGAGTACTTCGTTGTATAGAGGCTTTTGTATAAGTACTTCGTTGTATAGAGGCTTTTGTAAGAGTATTTCGTTGTATAGAGGCTTTTGTACGAGTACTTCGTTGTATAGAGGCTTTTGTAAGAGTACTTCGTTGTATAGAGGCTTTTGTATAAGTACTTCGTTGTATAGAGGCTTTTGTAAGAGTATTTCGTTGTATAGAGGCTTTTGTACGAGTACTTCGTTGTATAGAGGCTTTTGTACGAGTACTTCGTTGTATAGAGGCTTTTGTACGAGTACTTCGTTTTATAGAGGCTTTAGAAATGCGCTTATCAATACATTTAGACTTCGCTGTTTTATAACGGGACTTTACCATTTAGGATTTATTCTGATTTCGTTATATTGAGGCATTTGAAGGAATATTTCGTTATAGAGAGGCTTTTTTACTCAGAATTTGTTCGTTATAGCTATAGTGTATTTTTGTATGAAAAACTTCGCAATAAAGAGGTTATCTCAAGGGTCTCAATAAAACATATGTTATATTAAGTTTTTCGTTATAACGAAGTTCGTTATATCGAAGTTTAACTGTATTTTCAGTTTTTATAAAAATATAGGTGCTCTTTTGCTGTGTACAAAAATACCTCTTATTAATTTTTAATCAAATTCTAGGCTCGAAAGTCAGTGAGATTTGCTAGTTTAATGCAATAGTTTTATTTTATTGTCACACAGTGTAAAGTTTTGAGTTTTCGTTTTGATTTATTTTCTTTCAGCCAGTCGCAATGCAGTTCATTACACTATCTATTCAGGAGATCCGGAAGGCTATTTTTCCATTGATGAAAATTCAGGCAACATCAGAGTGGCCAATGTTTTGGATCATGAAACAAAGTCACAAGTCCTACTCAATATAAAAGCTGCCATGGGTCATAATAATTATCAAGGATACACGCAGGTAATTAATAATTATTAATACGCAACAATCGAGTATTTTTTACTGGTAAATTTTTTTTGAGTCAAACATTTTATAGTGGAATACATAGATATACGAGGTGTGTTCAAAAAATACGGAGCATTTTAATATTTCGCAAGACACGTACATGCGTGAACTTTCAGTTGTGGAAAAAAATGGTTTAAAAAATTTGCATTTGGGAAAAAAGACGATTTTAAACGGAGTGATAGAATATTTACAAGTGATATAAGATTTTTAAGGAAGGTTCTGCTTCAGCACCTCAACAACAAAAATCAAAATGTTGAAAAACTAAAGATTTTTATTATGGAGGAAGGGCCAATCACCATTAGAGAAGTTGCTGACGATGTCACCATATCGGTTACCTCAAGTCAGGAAATTTTTTTTAGAAACTTTCGACTTGAATTTTGTGATTTGAAAATTTTTCAACTATTTGTGATTAAATTTTCAGTGTACGATTTTTATTTTTAATGAAAAATTGCCTCCATAAAATCTTTTGATGATTTATTTAAACAGAAACAATCGGACATTAAACTTTTTAAAGCTGCACTAAATTAAATTTGTTGGCAAAATGATCTACTGATTTATTGAGAAGCAGACAGACTATTAGAAATTCTTTCTCAACGTTTTTACATACTTTTATAAAAAACACCAAGAAATAAATTTCTATGAAAGTCATCAAATATTAAACATTAATTTCATATAATTTTCTTTTCAAAAGAAATAAGAAATAAAAGAAATTTTGAATGCAATTAAAAGAATTATATGAAACAAGACAATTTGAATTATTTTTTATATGCAGAACAAGATACGCTCAATACCAAGTTAAATGCCTTTTAGGCACTATAAAACGAATTATTTTTTAAATATAAAAAATAGGTGTTACTAAAGTATCACGACATGTTTAGTACTGGAACCAGTTACAAAATACCTTAACTAGGGCATGGCAATGAAAAGAAAACTTCTTGAACTATAATTTTACCTTTTAAAATTTTTCACTCTAAAATTATTACACAACAAATTATCCTAACAACATTCTTTAAAATATCCTTCCAGGTTATTATAACAATTGAAGATGTCAACGACAATGCACCCGAGTTCGAGCAATCCCTAATACGGATATCAGTACCAGAGAATTTCGAGCTGGGCAAGACATTGTATGCAGTGCATGCTTCTGATAAAGATGGCGGCAAAAATGCTGATGTTTCGTATGTCTTGACAATGTTAACAACGGACACTTTAAACAATGTCACGATGTCTGGTGGGGCAATTGCATCATCTGTGGCTGGATCAGTGGCCGGTTTAGGAGGAACATCTTCTATGAAACAGCAAATAACAAATCTAAGCTCTTCGCCCGCAATGCAGCTGAAACAGAAACTTTTAAATGATCCAGCTACAGCAACCACAGCAGCCATAGCAGCTTCGACAACAGCAACAACAACAAGCACAATAATAAATCTGCAACAAAAACAGCAGCAGATATCTGCATATGGTGGCAAAATTGTTGTTGGTGGTGGTGGTGGTGGTGGCGGTGGCAGCAGCATTAGTGGCAGTGGCAATGTTATGGATTCTATGTTAAAAAGTCTTTTCGCTATCGATGCACGTTCGGGCCACCTAACATTGTCACGACACTTAGATTACGAAACTTCACAAAGACATACGTTAATTGTCACTGCCATGGACGCTGGGCAGCCACGTTTATCAAGCAATTTAACTATTGTCGTGGAAGTACAGGATGTCAATGATAATCCGCCAGTATTTGAACGTAATGAGTACCATGTAAAAGTGTTGGAATCAATGCCAGTTAATTCACAGGTAAGACGCAAAAACATAAAGTCAACAAACAAACAAAAAAAAAACAGAAAAAAATAAACTCGTACTAAAAAGATGGGCCAGAAGAATGAGCAGAGAGAACAAACATCACAAATGATTGTTAAATGAGATGACAATAAGAAATGTAACGAATTAAAAAGAGAGAAATAAAAGGAAATTTATGCAAAATCAAAAGACTCAACACACAAATCTAGCAGACTTTTTGGCTTTTTTTTGCATCAAACTTTTTAGCGGTTGCCTTTCAATATTTCATTAAATCCTTATAGATTTATTTATTAGCCATTATTCAAATGCAATTTGTTATTTATTACACAAATAAATACTTAAGCAACAACATTGTGTTTTAAATACTCGTATTAAAATGTTTATTAGCGATTTTGTACACCAACAATTTTGCTTAAATTGTTTATAGTGCCCACCGCCTCTTAATTTGTTTTCCATTTTCTTATATTTAATTTCCAATTTTATTATATTATTTTAAATGTTGTTGCGGTTTTATTACATTTGTGTAGCTTTGCGCGAAGCAGACATGTCAACATGTCGCATATACCAAGTCAATCACCAAACAATGCTAAAAGCCCAACAATTTGAGTGATTTATGTTAGACAGTTTTTTTCTTTTTTTTTTTGCTTCCATCTCTTCAACATTCTTTTTCGATAATAAAACCAGGCAAACGTTTGCTTGCGTATTTTTTCAGTGTTGCTTTTTTATATTAATAGAAATAAAAAAAAAAAACAAGAAACAAATTGTAAAAAAATGTATTCAAATGCCGGGGTATTGGTTTCAATTGATTTGGTAGTGATGTCGTTTGGTTATAAATACATTTATACGGGGTTTTTTTTATTCTTCTAAATTAAAAACCAGTAGGCTGGTTGTGGCTGTTGTTGCTGTCTGTCTGTCTGTCTGTCTATGCTGTTGTTTCGTTAAAAGCCAATGTCATTTAATTATGAAAATTTATTATTAAATATAATTAATAATTATATTTAATTAAGCAATCATTAGAAAAATATCATAACAAATTGCTACAATTTTATGATATGTACTCGTACTGTACGTGTACACACTTGTAGATATAAATGGTTGCTTAAATACATCATCGAGCTGATTTCTTTTTATCTAATTAAAAAATTCTTGTGACAGTAATTAAGCGCTCGCCTATGATTTGCTTTAGTATCAGGTGAACATTTAAAGCAAAAAATTAACCATAAATTTATTGAATTAATTCCTGGTATTTGATTTATATTAACTGTAACCGCCAATTAAAAATACTTGTAATATTCCTGGCGGATTTGAAAAGTTTAAAAAATATAAAATAAAAAATAAAATAAAAATCATTTCTATTTTTTTATATCTCTTATTACAGTACAGATAAACAAAAGACTTAAGACACAAACTCACTTATTTACTATATGATAAAATTTTTGGAAAGAATTTCAAAGCCTTGATTTGCTACGAATTGTTGCAGTATGAAATAAATTACATTGAATTATTATTTTTTAAATTTATTTCACGTTTTGCAAGGCACCTGGGAAACAGTTTAATTGTAGAAATATTCACATTAAAAATTTGAAAATTATTGGGAATCTTGATTTTGAATATAATACTGGAACTACCTTATCTGTGTCCGTAAAATACGATAAAAATTATTTAGATTTTTTGCACCACAAATTTTAGTGCAGAAAAACAAAAGACTTAAGACACAAACTCGCTAATATGATAAAAATTTTGGAAAGAATTGAAATTCTTTCCAAAATTTGATGTTTTTTTTATCCCAAGGGATGACCCCCCATATATGCAATGCATTGCGCCGGAACTGAAGACGAGGGGATAGTATTGAGAGGACAGATTGGGAAATATGACAAGATAGACAGTTGTTTTTGTAGCTATTTCAACCTTTTTACTTCGCCGGCTAATTTTTGCTACAGGGCCGACGAACGTGGGTGCTGTTACTCTGCTTTTAGTACATGATAGTGTCAGTCGCTGCCAATTATGTTCAGTGACCAGTGACTATGCCTTCATCATTGAAACAGCCTGGCAGCAACTAACACAACCACGCACTAATGCTGATCAGAAGAATTCAACACAATATTTCATGACTCAGCGCGGGCTCGAACTCACGACCCTCCGCTTCATAGTCTCGTGTTCTACTACTTCAGCCAACAGCACCCATTGTTGCATTGTTGCATTAAAATAAATTACATTGAATTATTTTTTTATTATTTTTAATTTACTTCATGTTTTGCAAGCAACCTCGGAAACAGTTAAATTATCCAAATATTCACATTAAAAATTTGAATCTTGATTTGGAATATAATACTGAAATTACCCTATTTGTGCCCGAAAAATATTGCAAAAACATATATGTAATATTCCTGGCGGATTTGAGAAGCTTAAAACAAAACAAACAAAAAATTATAATTTTCTATACCACAAATTTTAATGCAGGAAAGCAAAAGACTTAAGACACAAACTCACTTATTTACTATATGATAAAATTTTTTTAATAAAATTTTTAAGCCTTGATTTGTATCAAAATTGTTGCTTTCAAAAATAAAATCCCTTAAATTATTATTTTTTTTAATTTATCTCATGTTTTGCAAGCGACCTGGGAAACAGTTTAATTATTCAAATATTCACATTAAATATTTGACAATTATTAAAAATCTTAATTTTGATTTTATAGAATATAATACAGAAATTACCTTCTTTGTGGCCATAACATATAGCAAAAACATATATGTAAATGATAAACTTGTTATATTTCAAATAAAGAATAACAGCGTAACAATAAATTTTTTTTTTAATTTTAACAGTCTTATAAAACAAATTTTTGTATGAAACTTTTTCCTATTCACATGTTATAAATCAAAACAAAAAGTTTTTGTGAACTTAAAACTTTATTTAAAATTAAACCAGCAATTCTTAGAACATTTTTACAGCCAATGGTTAATAGCCATAAGACTAACAATTCTGGCCTTAATCAAATAGTTAATGTCTGTTTATAAAAAAGCCTATTCAAGACCACAAAATACACTAAAAAAAAACTTAAAAATTTTTTTTTGCTAAATCAACGATCTGCTGCCATGTACTCAAAGTGAAAATTTGAAAGTCACTTAACCCCAATTTGGTTAAATGAAATAAGACAAACACACAACAGCAAATAATAATGATTGCACTATAACGAAAAAAAATAAAACAAAATCTTAAGCAGCCCTAACTTTCCTTTGGCTAATTTTAGTTATTTTTTTTTTCTCTCTCTCCTACAAAACTTTAATATCTTCTGTTTGTATACGTTTTAGGCTTCAAGTAGAATGAAAGTTCCACTTCATCATCATCCTCAACAACAACAACATCATCATCATCATGTTAAGACAAACTTACTGGTAACAGCTTCAGCTTTGAAAGAAAATAACAGTTACAGTCAAATATCAAATACACGACAAATCCTTTTTCTTCGCATTTCTAGACACGATTTTAATCGCTTTTATGTTGTATGAATGCCAACTATTTTATATTCGTATCGTTGATTATGTTTGTATGTACGAGTATTATTTTATTTTTTTTTTGTATGAAGGGGTTTATAAAACATACGCCAACGGTCAAAATAGGTTAATTGTGGAAAAAGGCAACAGAGAAAAAAATCGAATACTAAAATACATTTTACAATACAAAAATAAGCAACTACTACAAATTTAAATAACAGCTTGAATTGTTGGAGCAGAGATTAAAATTTTAATGGCTTATAGATCTGGGAAAATACCCTACAATGGACAGGAATTTTTTTTTAGAAATATTGTTTTGTAGCTCTATAATTCTCTTATGATTTTTATGAGAAAAAATTCTTGTACTTTTTTTAGAAACATAAGGAAAGAACACAAAACATGATGATGATACGTTTGTTAAATTTCTAATAACAGGATTTTAATTTGAAATCAAACCGACTTTAACGTTTGACTATGAATGCGGCCCTAGAGTTTTTGCATATTTTAAATACGAAAAATAATTTCAATAATTATTTTTACCGCTGGAGGTTTTCTAAGACAAAACATATTAATTGTTGTTTATACGAGGTCTGTTCAAGCCAAATATATGTTCATCTTTTTCAAAAAATATGTATTTATTCCTCAACTTCTGTTCACCAACTTTTAGCGAGAGTTTCCAAACATATATTATATATTTTTTTTTTGCCGTATGAAGATTTAATTATTAAGTCCTTGCGCACTGTAGGGTACTTCAAAAATCCCACAAAATGAATGTAGTGATCATTACAGCATATTTTTGTTAAAAAAAAATTTCCTAATACCACAACAGCAATGATTTTAATAAAACTAAGCAAATTTGCAAAAATTTGTGAAAGTTTTTGCTCGGCCATCGTAAACAGTACATTTAATCAAAATAATAAAGAAAATTTAAATGTTGAAATGAAAATAAAATAACACAGAAAAAAATAATAATAAGTAAAAAACTAACAATCCTCTTCTTTTTGCCGTTTTCCAATGTCTAATTTTAGATTGTACAAGTGACAGCTGTAGATTTGGATACCGGCAACAATGCTCGCATCACCTATCGCATTATCAGCAACAGCAACAACAACAACCAGCAGGGGAATCAAACCCTCATAAATAGCAATAAAAATAGTAAAACAAATAAAAGCAACAGGAACACTAAAACCAGCAACAGCAATAGAAAATTGCCAAACACCTCCTCCCCTTCATCTGCCACTGCAGCTGCCTCCTCCTCCTCTAGTAAAGCTGCTGCCGACGCTGCGTCATCCGAAGAAATTTCACAAATTTTTGGAATTTATCCCAATAGTGGCTGGATTTATTTACGTTCACCTTTAGACCGTGAAACACGTGATCATTATGATTTGACGGTGGTGGCCAGCGATAATGGCAGTCCGCCTGCCCAAACCAGCACACGTGTCTTGGTACGCGTTTTGGATGCCAACGATAATGATCCACGTTTTTTACATTCATTCTATGAGTTTTCAATTGAAGAGAATATGAGTCGTGGCTCCTTGGTTGGCGTTATTGGTGCTACTGATTTGGATTTGGATGAAAATGCGGCCATCAGATATAGTTTATTGCCGGCAAATAGTTCGTTTCAAGTTAATCCACTTACGGGTAAGTAACAGTTTGCTTATGGCCTCTTGACGAACAAAAAAAAGAAACACAATAACAGTGTCAGGTCACAAAATAAAAACAGCCACACTTAAGTAGGTTAATTTCAAATGAATGCCAAAAGTTTAACACAAATATTTATGGTATGAATGAATGAAAAGAAAAGAAAATACAATTGCATTTGGGGCCAACACAAATTCATTATAATTGTTAATATTCTTGGGAAACGAAATTGTAACTGCTAAGCGCTAATAACATTTTATTACAATTGACTAAAAGCTAATGCTTGCTTTAAAACTATTTGAAATTGAAATTTACTTCTAAGTTTGGAAATGTTTTGGGAAACTTGTTTAAGCCATAAAAAGATTTTATTACACAAAAAGCTTTTGTAATAAAAGTCTTAATAAAAGTGTTGTAAACTAATTAGATATTGCAATAGCCAAAATAACAAAGAGATCAATTAAACTGTAAAACTTCGTCGCCTATTAAATTAACATTTCAAAAGATCACAGCAAACTTTTATAGTTAAATTAATAAAGTTTTTATTTAGCACTAAAATCCTAATGCTGCATTAAAAGTCAATGACTTATTTACATGTAAACGAGCTTGAGTAGTGCAGAGCTGTCCAAATTGGATATTGGTCTTAGACTTGAATTAAATTGAATTGAATTGAAGCCAATAATTCACTGTTTCATTTATACACTTGCAATAAATCGTAGAGATTTCTAAAAGAAATTATTACTTATAGACATATCGTCACCTAAAATTTCAAAGGCCGCAACTGATGTAAAATTTAATATAAAATTTTTGGTTGAAGAGGACCCAATTTACAAATATAAATTTATCTTATAAGCTTTTTTCGACCTTTTTCTAATTTAATGGACTTCAACAATTATTTCAGTCTAATGTCAACTATTTGACACAAGAAGCGCATATGTCTCATTTATATATTTTTGCACAAAGCTATGAAATAAATACTCTTATACAAAATTTCTGATAGTGAATCTCTAGATTTGTCATTCTATGTGTAATTCGCCGAAAATTAATATGAGACCCCAGAAAGTATATATAAAAACCCAAAAAAATAGCTCCAGAGCTGGAAATTTTTTTTGTAGTATTCGGAATATAAAAAAAAATTTTAGTTGTACCTTCTAAGGGAATATAAATTTGTAATCGATTAAAAATATGATTAAAATGCAGTATTCAGAATACAAAACAAAATTTAGTTATACCTTCTAAAGGAATATAAGTTTTTTAACGATTAAATATTTTTATCGATTAAAAATTGTTTCCGACTAATTTTTTAATCGATTTCATATTTTTAATCGATTAAAAATTCGATTAAAATGCAGTATTCAGAATATAAAAAAAAATTAGTTATACCTTCAAAGGGAATATAAATTTTTAATCGATTAAATATTTTTAATCGATTGGAAATTCGATTGAAATGTAGTATTCGGAATATAAAAAAAAAATTTTGTTATACCTTCTAAAGGAATATAAATTTTTTAACGATTAAATATTTTTAATCGATTAAAAATTTTAGTCGATTAATTTTTTAATCGATTACACATTTTTAATCGATTAAAATTTTTACTTGTTTAATTTATTACATTTTGTTCCTTGATATTTTTAATTTCAATAATTTATTTTTAACTGTCAATTAATTTAACATATTTTTTTATTGTGTAAACAGCTATTACCAAAATTTTCATGTTACTTGTTAGCCCCAACTGATACAAAATAAATATTAAAAATTAACGATATTATTGCTAATCAAACATTAAACGAAAGTGACTTCTTTAAAAATAGAAATTAATAAACAACAATCTTAAAAAAAACAACAATTCAAAAATTCATTTAACAGATTTCTGTCCAAGAACAAGACAACCAAATGCGGCCACTCCTAACTGAATGATTAATGTCTTCACTAAATGCACAAAGAAAATTATAAAAATAAAAAAATTTTAAGCAACCACTGAGATGGTGCACTTAAGCCAGCAATTGTAAATTGTATAATACAAACAACAACAAAAATAAATTAACATAAATTGTTGTAAACATTAAATTGAGGAAAACTGTATGGCAGTGTGGGAATGTAACAGTAAGCGTTGTAAAAATGCAGAAAAAAATTAGATAATTTTACACGATGGTCAATCGTGCATGTTAATAATAGAAAAAAAGAAACGAGATTCTTAGAATTTGCTGAAGTTTTCTGTTACAAAAGAATCATGCATTTTGTATTTTTAACTCAACTTCATTTAAGACTTAACATATTCAATACAAAGTAATGCAAACATAATATGATTGGGAAATAAGTAAATGCCTTAACAAACCAAAATCATCTGTCAATATTGTTTGGCTTCTAAGGAAAGTAAAACAAACATTAAGCTCAAATTCATACAGCTATTGGTATGATTATGAGAGATTCGACTATGGCTGGTGGTAGCCGATTCCATAGCCAAATTCCACCCCATCTTTTAACAAACAAAAAATAGATATCCATTAGTTAGCAAATCTCTATTAGCAGGTGTGACCAAAGTCATTCCTACTCTCACTCATAATTAAAATATTTTTTCCAATATTTACAGAAAAGAATGTGTGTAATTCCAAAAACTCAAACATTCATCATTATTACGTATTATCGATGAGAAACACATTTTATGTTGCACATTGGCAGCACAACTAAACATGATCACTTCATACAGTTGCTTTTTCTTCTTTTTGCAATAAAAACTTAAGAATTTCCTTTTAACATAAATTAATGTCACTTTTGTCTAACCATACGTTACATCAAACCCACAAAATCATTGACATTTTTAACAACTCACTTAACCACAATCTATAAAAGAGTAGAGAGGGCCATGCACACAAACGTCTGCTATTAGCCTAATACACTTGGCTTAAGAAAGAAATCAAATGCAAAGAAAACAAAACAAAATCAATCTCCTTTTCGACACAAAATAATATAAAACGTACAAACATTTGCCAAGATTTAATGGAACTCACTCTCATTTTACTAGAAATACTTGTAATGCATACACGTACAATTTCCAAACCAAATGGAAACATGCAGAAACTGGCTCACTATTTTTGCCAGAGCGGAGACGAAGACAAGGAATTGAGTTAACAGGACCAAAACATAGGTCAATCATTATAGATGTTTGTGGTAGAATTGTGTGTGGAGCCACACTAAATGTTCAACTGTTCTACTTTTGAAAATGACTAACAGAGATATAACCATCTTAAGCTGCACAACATTTAAAAGAATCAAATCTTAAAGCGTGGCAAGTTTAAAGCTACAGCCAGCCACACTTGACAACTGATTGCCCAAAAATGCGTAACCACTAAAAACTAATGAAACGCCTGTCATATCAGATAATTGTTCCTTGGGCTAAATGGTTTCCACTGCTATTTTATTTGACGCCACTGTCTATTGTTTATGTATGAAAATGTATAAAGTATTTAAGAGTATTTAATGGTTACGCTTTTTGAGGCAAATATTTGATAAGTGTGACCACACCTTAAGTGACCACATCAATGATCATTTCATTCAATAACAGCAACAAAACTCTTATTGAAAACACCTTTTTTTATCTTGGACCAGCACTCAGGGTATGACCCCTACATATGCAATGCATTGCGCTGGAACTGAAAACGGGGGGATAGTATTGAGGG
This sequence comes from Linnaemya tessellans, assembly GCA_951800035.1. Classification (NCBI taxonomy): domain Eukaryota; kingdom Metazoa; phylum Arthropoda; class Insecta; order Diptera; family Tachinidae; genus Linnaemya; species Linnaemya tessellans. Next base: position 130,878,574 of record OX637533.1, read on the forward strand.
AACAGATTAGGAAAGATGAGAAGATACAGTTTTTTTGTAGCTATTTCAACCTTTTTTTTACTTCGCCGGCTAGTTTTGGCTACAGGGCCGACGAAGGTGGTTGCTGTTACTCTGCTTTAACTACATGATAGTGTCAGCTGCCAATTATGTTCAGTGAGCAGTGACTATGCCTTCATCATTGAAACAGGCTGGCAACAACTAACACAACCACACACTAATGCTGATCAGAAGAATTCAACACAATATTTTATGACTCAGCGCGGGCTCGAACTCAGGACCCTCCGCTTCATAGTCTCGTGTTCTACTACTTCAGCCAAAAACACCTTGTATTATAACAATTGATTACGCTTTAGGAGGCAGTCACGTGACTGGCTTACGTGACTGTTCACGACGGACAGGCATTCAATGAGAATCTTGGTGATTATTTTTTGGCAGACCACTACACTCGTCTACGGCAGCCTACGCCTTAATTAACAAATTTATTTTAGCCTAGATACATCTGATCAGATCGCCTAGATAGATCTTTGATAGCTCTGATAGGTCGGCCAGTAAATGGCTGGCTGCCAGACAATTTGTGTCTCGAGACATGTAAAGCTGGATATTCACAGAGAAAGTGGAAAATGGCCTTTCCCCTTCTTTTTTCACGACATGCACGACGGAGTTCGTTGTAGGGACAGGCATATCCCACTGGTAAGTACCTTCATGACTGAGTCGACAATATGATCGCATGGTTCCTATTTATTAATTTTATTGATTGCCTATTATTGTAACAAGGCCATTTGTTTCCAGTACTAATCGGCCTCAGCTTTTGTATACCCTCCCAAAAAGAATTGGGGCTTATGTTCAGTTTGTCATTGCGTATGCAACGCAGCGACATATTCATCTGAGGCCCCATAAAGTATATCTATATATTCATGATTAGTAATGAAATCTGAGACGATCTAGCCATGTCCATCCTTCCCCCCGTCCGCCTCTGGAAATCACTATTCAGCGCAAACGAAAAGAGCCTTGACACTTGAAACTTGTTATAAATATGTATTGAAGGATATCACAGGTCAGGTTCGTAAATGGGCTGAATCGGGTCAGGGGAAAAAAAGTTCTCCTAAGAAAACCAACCCAACCTCTAAAAAAACAAGATAATTTTTAACAATTTTTTTTTGTAATTTTGTTAAGCAAATGGTATATTTTTATGCGCTCCAGCGCATTACACTTGAAGCCATAAAATAAAAAATAATAATTTTTGGACCCCACCCCCATTAGTGGGCGTTGAAATAACATTTTACATGGAAAAATAGTGTAAATATTTAAAAAAGTTTATAATTTAAGCCAACATTCCTTAAACATTGAATTATATCCCCACCTTTCCCTCTAAATGGCCCTATCAAAAAAAATTTTACTTAATAACCCCTAAAATTAACTTTTTCAAATGTGCGACGTCTATCCCACGGCCACCCCCGTAGTGACACCTGCAAAATACATTGTTTATTTACTAAACATTTGGAGGGTATTTAAGATTCGACCCGGTCGAGTATAACGCTCTTACTGGTTCAGACCAGTTTAGTTAGTAAAATGTTACCTTCATATATTCAACTCATACATTTCGTCATATCAAACACTCTCTACAGAATAAAAAAAAATATATACATACAAGAAACAAACAACTTATTTTAATGAAAAATATATTTACAATTGCCACATAGGTTTGCAATATAAATGAAAAAAAAATTCAACGAATTTGTGACTCCAATAATAACATTTTTAATTCACAACCACTAAGCCCAACGACTATTTTTCATACATTTCACTCTTTTACATTTTTTCAATACAAAATAAAATAGTAAATTCCTACAAGGCTTTTAAAAAAACCAATCTTTCTAGCCAGCGTGTGAGTAAATATTCTTTTCTTTCTCTTAATTCAAATATACTCGATCTATTGAAAGGCTAAAAAAGAACCTGTTGTTCATTATGCCCAACACAAAAATCACAAAATAATAATCAAAATAAAAAAAAGCTTCTAGAACAACTAGATGATCATAAAAATTAATACCATCTACAACAAAAACAACAAAAAAGAAAGATTTATTTGCACAGAGGCTTTTCTCAATTCTTTCCAACTCGGGTTTTGTAGTCTTAAAGTTTTTTTTTATCTTCAAAATCAATTCTTTTATTTTTCTTTCACTAAAAATTTTCCTTAGACGAGTATTTTCCAATGGCTTTAGGCTGCTACAAAAGACAGAAAAAAAATTATCTTGAAAATATTTATAAAAGCAAAGATGTAAGCATGATAATTGTGCAATACTCGTCCATAGAGTTCCAAGAGCAGCAAAGCAACTAACAAGCTCCAACAACAGCTAGTGAGTGCTAGTAGTTCGAACAACAACAAGAACAAGAAGAACAGCAACTAAGCAACAACATTTTTAGCGCTGTCAGCTCATCCGTCAATTGTATGTCTCTTGCGATTGACATTTAGGGGCCACTGAAAAACTCTATGGAATTGATAACTTGTATTAAACTGGAGTGTTCCATGTAGCAGCAAACAGCAAATATTTAGCAATCAATTGCTTAACTTTCATTGTTGCATATTGTGGAACAATATTAGTTGCTGGCAATATTTAACCAGATCTCTGGCATAATATGTTGCACAGAGGCATTTATTTAAATATACAATTTATGTTAATCGCAGCGCTTCTTAAAAATGTACTCACTCGACTCGTACACAAATGAAAGAGATTGATTTGGAATGATTAAAATCCATTTTATTTCTTTTTTTTTCAAACAATCTATTTCTTTTTATCACATTAAAGTCAAGATTTTCTTAACGGATAAAATAGATGAAATGAAATAGAATAAATGATCAAAGAAATGTAGAGCATTTCCAGTTTAAACATCAAATTCAGAGAAGAAAAAAAATTGTGGAAAAGGTTACAGCACAAACGGGTATTATTGGCAGTTAATTGCTATAAGGTTGCAAAATAAATGCTAATGAGTGACAGAAAATAATGAAAATGTATCTGTTAGACGAGAGGAAAAGGTATTTTAAGATTGATTAAAGAAGCTTAAAAATTGTTATTCGAATTAAATTGTTTGCGCGATTAAAGCTTATTGAAAAAATGCTATGAAAAAACTTTTTTATTAATATGATTAATAAATTATACTATTAACCAAAATATTCGGCGACCTCCATTATTAAATAATCTATATTTAGAAAATTACGACCCTTATTCTGTAACTATTTGTCAACGTTACGTCGAGACAATATCAAAAAGACGTTTGTACTCTTTTTCTTCGGAAACTGACTATTTCTAAAAGTTTCCTTTTATGTTCACGACCTTAGGGGGTAATTGCAGGCTGTTAGAGTAATCAATTGCTGTCTACAAGAAGAGTTAGAATGAAATGATAAACAAAAAAATTTTTTTATATATTGCAGTATTCGAAATACAAAAAATAATTAACCTTTGCAGGGGAATATAAATGTTTAATCGATTAAATTTTTTCAATCGATTAAAAATTTTTTTCGATTAATAATTTTAATCGATTAATTTTTAATCGATAAATTTTTGTTATTGATTAATTTATTACTTGTATTTTTAATAATTTCCTTTAATATGTCGATTAACTAAAGATATTTTCATGATTAATCGTTGCCGATTTGTGCAGCAAAACCGCTGTACACATATAATAATAGCAAACTCGTAACTGCCTGTGCTTTCTCTACATTAAAATTTTGAAAAATTTAATCGATTAACTTTTAGTCGGTTAATTTTTAATCGATTAATTTTTCGTCGATTAATTTATTACATCTTGTTGTTTGTTATTTGAATTTTTAGTGATTTATTTTAGTCTATCAATTAATTTAGCGTATTTTCACGATTAATCGCTGCCGATTTGTGCAGCAAAGCCGATGATATATGTACATATGTAGATACATATGTACATATATGTATAATCCTAGAAAATTCGTAACTACCTGCGCTTGCTCTAGATGATTAGAAAGGGACATTTGAAATCGATGAACATTAACAAAAGTTATATTATGTGTCAAAGCTTCTGTTTATAATACGATTGTAACTTCAATGATTTTATTGTGAAGAATAAAAAAAATTATTTATTCCCTTATATATTTTAGTCTAATAAATTTTTTTTTATTCCAATAATTTTTTTTTTTTTTGTGACCCATATTTATGAATCTGTGAACATTAGGAAAATATATTATACAATAAAGTTATTCACTTTTTCATTTTAATTAAGTTTCAGTTTTATTTTTTTTCCTCCTACTCCTTGTCTCTTGAGATAAAAGTTTAAAATTAATCGCCAAATTTTTTTTATTTCTAATAAACACCTGATTAGCAATAGATTGTTTTTCTAATATTACCAAAAAGATTCCTTTTTAATGGAATAAAATTTTTTTAATTTAAAAATATCCCGATTAAGCATATTTTTTAATTAGTAAATCATACAATATTTTTCTTATAAATTTTTTGCAATCGAATAAAATATTCATTCAAATAAAATATTTCATTCGAATAAAATTTTTTTATATTATTCAATATATATTATTTAAAATTTTTTATTCAGACTCAAGTTCAAATCAGCCGTTTAATTTTATTTTTCAAATTTACTTTAACTGAGTGCAATAAAACAAAAGTTTTTGAATTCATCTAGATTAAAAATAATTGAAAAATAAAAATAGTTTCAAAGATTAAACGAATACTTTGCCTAAAATATTATAAAATTAAACACTTTATATAAGAATAAATATTCTACAAATAAATAAATCAAGTCGAGCCAAAATTAAATTAAATATAAGAAAGAAAAAAATATTATTTAAATTTACACCCACCCCCAGTTAGAAAATCATTCACTCTCTATTTTGCTTTTGTTTGATTTCAGGTGAAATAACGACACGCGAGCCTTTGGATCGTGAACAACGTTCTGTTTATGATTTAGTAGCAGAGGCTCGCGATCAAGGCATACCGTATCGTAGTTCACGCGTCGCTGTCAAAGTCCATGTAACCGATGTCAATGACAATCAACCGAAGATTGTTGATCCGCAAGAGGATGTGGTCAGCGTACGTGAAGAGCAGCCACCAGGTACTGAGGTTGTGCGCATACGTGCTGTCGATCGTGATAATGGGCAAAATGCATCGATCACTTATTCGATATTAAAAGGTCGTGATTCGGATGGCTTTGGTCTGTTTAGCATAGACGCCAACACGGGTGTCATACGTACACTGGTCGTGCTGGATCATGAAGAACGTAGCATTTATCGTTTGGCTGTGGCAGCAACAGACGGTGGCAATCCACCAAAACAATCAATACGTTTGCTGCGTGTTGAGGTGTTAAATTTGAATGACAATCGGCCAACGTTTACCAGCTCAAGTTTAGTATTTCGGGTAAGTGTTTTCTATTCTTTTTTTCGCTTTTTTTTGTATTTCAGTTTTTGTAGGTTTTTATCTAAATGCCTCGGCTGTAGCTGAGATAGAAGTATGGCCCTTTATTTCTTTTTACAGCTATTATCCCTTTAGATTTGTTGCCTTTGAAGGCTCTTGAAGTTGCCAACTTTTCTGGCTTAAGGGGAAAGTACGTAGAAACAAAACACCAAGAATGGCAGAGAAAAATCTTATAGCCCACGCCTGAATGCATATTTCCATCGCTAAACAGTCAGGTCTTTAAAAAGTAAAACATATGATGTTAATATGTACATGTGTATTTCTGTGTTGTGTGTATGTTTGTGGTTTTATTTAAACTAGCAATCTTGTCAGTAGTTAGTTGTTGTACATAGAAGTAGTTTTCTCGGCTCGTTTTCCACTGCTTGTTTTTCCTTATGGAATACTGTCTTTTTTAGGAAGTCATGCCAATGTCTTGTGTTTGTCTTCTTCTGTATTATTCTTTTCAGTTGCAGTTGTTATTTCACACAATATTCAAATTCTAAGAATTCTATGCTCGAGTCTTTTACGCTTATACTTCCACTTGGGTTTTTTTTTCATTTTTATATACATATTACAATTTATTTTCATTTCGTTTTTTAAGTTTTTTTTTGTACAAAAAGTACGAATAACAAAAACCAAATTGCAACATTTTAAGTAACCATAAGTATTAAGACTTGAAAGGTTGTGCTGTAAGAGAAAGAGCGAAGTTGAGCAAAAATAAATATATTCGTGATCTTTGACTTTTTAATGCATGTGGACTGTTTTTTAACGAAAATTTACACTCACATACAAGGGATATTTAAATATTTTATAAAGCCGGGGATGTGTGCTAAGTGCTGTATGCAAATTCCACTGGGAATATATCACAAGAAAGCTAAGTAGTTTTCTTAGAAGCTTTAAGTAACACTGAAATTTTCATAGTTATTGTGATTGTAAAATAATTATTGCAATATGTTTTAAGACAATAGGTTCGAAATGCTCACATATGAACAATTTTGCCGCACTGCACAATCTTTGCCACGCATTGGGCGCATGCAGTGGAAAACTGTTATCAACAATCAGCTGAACACAAGTGTCGCAAACAGCAGTTTTTACAACTCTAGATAGAGGAAACCAGCGGGGCCTTATAAAACACATACATATGTATATGTTATTTTACACATTTTATTCGAATAATAAAATTAAGTCCGGCACTTTACATAAATTGGTTTTATTACAATTAATTTATTCGAATAATTTTATTCGAATGAATTTATTCGAATAATTTTATTAGAATGAATTTATTCGAATAATTTTATTCGAATTAATGTATTCGAATAATTTTATTCGAATTAATTTCTTCGATTATTATTAATCTTATCTAATACTATGATTTTATACGAATACCACTATTTAAATAATTTTGCTCAATATATATTATTCGAAAAATTTTAGTCGAATAATATTTTTTCCCAATAGTTTAGCATTGAATAATTATATTATGATAATAATTTTTGCATATTCGTTTAACGTTATTATATATTATATTCTAAAGATTTTGTTTAAAAAAATATTATTCGAATAATTTTATACTATTATTATTATTATTATTCGAATAATATCATAAAACGATAATGCTTATTATACTGCTATGTATTATTATTCGAATAATATCATAAAACGAATAATGATACTCGTAAGTATTATTATTCGTATAATATCATAAAACGAATAATGATTTTGGATCAATTTTATTTAAAAAAAATCTTATTCGAATAACTTTATACTAGTATGTAGATATTATTATTCGAATAAAACGAATAATGATTTTCGATCAATTTTGTTAAAAAGATATTATCTGAATAATATTATACTAGTATTTTCATTCGAATGATATCATGAATTATTCGAATAATATTATGAATGATATTCGAACAATTTCATAAAAAAATATTATTCGAATAATTTTATACTAATACTATTATTCGAATAATATCATGAATCGAATAAAGCTATTGGAACAATTTTATTATTAATTTCATATTAATACTATTATTCGAATAATTTTATTCGGAATATATTCGAATAAAATTAGTCAACAAAAATTTTTACCGTAGCTTAAATTTCAGGTATTGCATTTAAATAAAATTTGCAAAATATTGCTGTTCAACGAATTTAGTGATATATTTTATTCGAATATCTTTTTTTATAATATTGTTACAAATATTATGAAAAATCACTTCAAATAGAAGGAAGGGCACACATATCAAGCAAAAACCTGAGTAAAAATTATCAAATATTATAGCGATGGGTTTTATATCCAGTTCAATTACAAATTCATCAACTTATTAACTTTTTCGAAGAATCCTTTCTCGCCGGCTAATGTGAAACTTCCCTTAATACAAAAGTTCTTTATCTAAAGCATTTTTATGTTTTTATTTTTCACTTATTTATTTATGCAGCAACAGAAAGAAAAGAAAAAAAAAGCAGACAATATATGATTAAATAGCTGCTCTGTTTTATTTCTCAGATACTCGTAACACTAACTACTGACTACGCTAAACAAAGCAACTTAAAAATGTTCTTAGCAAAAACTACTTGTACTTTAGTTGCAACAGCAATACATGTGTGACAATGATTTGTAGCATCACGTGACAAATGTTAAATACACGAAAACTAAAGAGGACAAAAAATAAATTCAAAAGTTTTTCTTACCAAGAAACTGGCAAACAAAAAGAAAAAAAAACATCCTGTTAAAGTATAACAAAAGAGTTTGCCGCTTATTTGTTTTAGGATTTCAAAAGTGGCAAAAAAAAGGAAACTCATTTGTTTGTGGCAAAAATGAAGGAAACTGACTGAAATAATAAATAAGCAAGAAAAAGTATAGCGTGGGACTTTAGTTTTATTAAAAACTTAAAATAATATTAAAAAAATTATCTCAAAAAATATTTAAAAAAAATTACTTTGTTAAATGAAATTTTTTATTAAATATGATTTTAATCAGCCGAATATTTAAGCAGTTAGAGAAGCTTTATTTGCCGAAAAGTTCTGTTATACGGGCATTTCCAACGGTCGGAAGTATGATGTTTCAGAATACAGATATTTTCAGCCAATGTTTTTTTTTAGAAATTTTTTTTATATTTAAATCATTGTAGTTTCTGACTGTTGTTATACATCTGATGTTATTTAGTTGTTTAGTTTTATTATTTTACTCACGTTTACATTTCGCACATGTTTTGCATTTCTTCTTTATTTAGTTTTAAGTTTAAAGATTCTTTAGCATGAGTTTATTTAGTTTAAAGATAAAGGTTAAGAAATCATATTCCGTTGTTAATGCAATTAACTGGATATTGTTGTGAGAACAAAAACAGTTAAAAGCACTTTAGCCGGCAATTTAATATAGAAAATACCCTAAAGGAAAACGCCGAAAATAACAGAGAGAAAAAATATCAACAAAAGAAGAAATTGCAGGAGAAATACCATAATTTTACATAAAAAAGTTTTTGTCAAAAGTTTATTTTATTTTTTTAAATACAATATTTCAATGTAGTCTTGCTTTTAAGAAAAGAAAACGTTTTTAAGAAGCAAAACATATTTTTGAAACTTCTTTTTATTCTATTTTCAAATTCTTTGAAAGAAAAATTTTACTTAATTGCATTTATTTCCTTATTAATATGTGTCTGCAAAAGAAGCGACTAGGATGCTGCTCAAAAAAAAGGTACAGGCCAAAGTCGACAGCCAGACAGCACATATATCAAATAACACTTCCTCTATTCTAGTTCGTCTAGGCTAGATTAGGTGGTCAGACTAACTTATCCCCATTTGGGTTGCAATACACTGCAATTTCCCAGTTAACACATGGGTGGGTGACCTGGCTAGACGAGGCTGTGCTAAGAAGCGGAAATGGTAGCCATAGCATTTGGTACTATTTGAAACTGCATATTTAAGCATTATTTTGTTAGGGCTAAAGACAGATGGTGCCATATAAACGCGTATGCGGTTGGTAGGAAAATGCGGCCTAGGTGCAAGGCTATGAACTGAATGTAATTAACAAATAATAACCACAGGGACATGACGAAGCTTGTCGCTGTCATGATTGGACTGTACTTCTTTCTTACTAAATCAAAATATAAAAATCTATATTGTAAGAATGATACATAAAAATTACAGGCAGCGAGATACCAATTAAGAAACTGTTACCTTTTATTGTCACATTTGTTGTTACCATTGATTGTTGTGTTGAATGTGGCTTGTTAAATGTTGTTGTTAAATGCTGTTTCATTTGCTGGCTTTTAAGCCATTACGAAAGTTTTGGCCCATCCACAACAATCAACTTCCTTTTGAAATTACAAGTACCAATTGAATGAAACAGAAAACACAAACTTGGGCTTTTTTTATTTTTGGCAAGGCGGTTTTTTCTTTTTGAAGTGCGTTAAATTTTAGTTTGTGTCATTTCTTTGGCGTTGTTGTATTTTTTTCCGCTTCAATTCTTTGTTTTTTTTTCTTGTATATTTGATTTCATTTATTAAGGTTTAGGTTTCGTTGCTTCAGAAAAAAAAGTCCCACAAGAAAAGAGATTAATTGAAGTGGTTTGAATGGAAATTAAAACACTCTACTCGTTTTATATAAAGGAATTTCTTTAACACAGAAATACATATTCGAAAGTTGTATTGAAAAAAATTACTTTTGCAAATACAAAAAATATAATAAAAAAAATCAAATAATCAAATAGGTTTTTGTAATTTTTGCCTCCAAATTTATGTACATAACAATATTAAAAAAAAACTTATAATTTTTAAGCAGAAAAAGAAAAATCTTGAACTCTTAACCATGTAAATTATACCTAAAAGGAAATGTAAAATGATATTGTAAATAAAGAAATTGAATTGTTAAATTGTTAAATACTTTTGCAAATACAATGAAATAACGTGCACATTCATGTTCCAGATGCATTATATCTGTTATTTGCAGATATAGGCTAGGATCTGATGTGGAAATCAGTTGTGTGTGCGCTTTTATTTAATTAAAATATTACAAAAAAATATCTACTAAAAAATTCTTTTGTAAATCCCTAAAAACCACTTGAGACAAAATTTTAGCAAAAAAAAAAAAACAAAAAAAGTACCATATTTTAAATAAGAACGAATTGAACAAGAAGGAAAAAGTTTTTTGAAGAATATCTCATTAGTTATTCTTTTATAAGAATACAAGGAGAGACATTTTAAAATTTCAGAACAAATAGTACACATTCCTCATCTTAAGCCCCTTCCTATTTAGTTCCAGCGCAATGCATTGCATATGTAGGGATCATCCCCTGAGTGCTGGTTTGAACTATAAAGAAAAGGCCATGACTGACTTTGCTACATAATCGTGCGATTCGGAGTAAAAATCTGATAGAATTCTGTTCGACTCCAAAAATCGCTGCCGTTGACACACTGCCACACAAAACATGTGCAAATAAAAACGGTGGCAGGCACATGGCAGAAATCATATCAACATTAATTAAATATGAAACATTTTCTTTCCAGTAAAGCCCGTTTCATTGATATTAAAAATATATTTCCTTGTTTTATTATGATTTAAACTTGTGTCACTCTAGAAAAAAAAACGCCCTATATATAAAATGACAAAATGTTTTACAAATCTGTCAGATTTGTAAAAAATATCTCAATTGGTTAGTCTTTAGATTTTTCCGAAACTAAATTATTGACTATGCATTAGGATGTCCAGCAGCCTTAACTGCCGGTTCTTAAGAATTTAGTCGTTCCTTGATTATATATCAGTTACAAAAGTTCGGCATTTTGCTTGATTTTTTTTTTTGCCCACTTAATTTTAAATTTAATTTAATATAATATGCAATAAAAATTTCAAAATGGTAATTTTATAAATGATTGAAGCTACTGCCGTTTATATCATGAGTCATTTATTTGATAGTGTGTGTATTTGTATACAGAAGTTGAACTGCTAAACAGAAACTGCAATAAAATTAATTTTAATTTAATATTTCCATATGAAATGTTATAAGTGTTAAAGAAAAACGTTAAAATTTTGTATAATTATTGTAGACTATATGCCTTTAGCTAAAATTTTGTTTTAATAAATATTTTCCTTAAATAGAACAATAATAAAACCGTAGACGGAAGATCAGAAAAAGTTGTGAAATATAAGGACGAAATCCTAAATATTTCAATAAGCGTTAAATATTATTATTCAATTTTATCACATTCATTACGTACAATTTAATAACATTAATACGTACATAAGTACCAGCATCGCAATGTTGTAATAAAATATAATTTTTTTATTTTAAACCTGCTGATATTCCAAAATAACTAAGAAAAAAATTTTTATTTTTATGAACAATCTATCATTTCATGTATTCTAACCAACTAAATTCTTAAATTAACTTATAAAAATATAAAAGTTATGAATTTTATAAAAAAAAACAACACACACAACATTGTTTTAACCTCTTAAGGGCCTAGCATTTTGTATGTGAAAGCAGTCTTGTCTACAAATCATGTGATAATCTTGACTTAAGAGACACGAGAAAAGACAAAGTATTAAAAACTACAAGACACACTGTGTTGAAAATCCAATCTTAAAGCCATAATTCATATAAAAAGATAAACCACAAACTACATGCTGGAGAATATCCAAAGAAAAATATAACAGCATTTAAAAAAAAAAATATCATAAAAGCGTTAAAACTTACAGACATACAGAAGAAAGCAAGAAAATGTACAGAAAAAGAAATAAATATATTTGCTTCGATAAAATAAAAAAAAACTTTAAAAAAATACCTGCAACAAGACTACCGCTTGGCTGAAACAAACAAATCATGTTCAATGTTAAAGAAAAAATTTGGAAATGAAGAATTTGCAACATTGTTTGGGCAAAGGTGAATATGGAAAGCCCCTGCCTAATGAAACTCGAATATGTGAATGGTAAAATTGTAGGGGAGTGCAGGTTTTTGTTAAGCCTATTGCAAGACAATATAAGCAGCAATCTTTTCAGCACATGATCTTTCATAGGATTTGGAAATTGTTCATAAAAAGCCCAGCTTCTAAATTTTTAAATGTGTTTTATTATTTTTATACATCATAGTTTTTTATATACATATAAGACAGGAGTTATAAATTTGTTGCTAGTGTAGTGAATATGAAATAGTTGAAGCATGTAAATTTTTCCCCACTCAAAAAAATATGAAAAACAAGACATTTTTATATTTTTTTGGTGTGGTGAATTTTAATATTTTTTTTGGTGTGGTGAATTTTGATTTTTCTTTAGAATTTGGTTCAAACTGTTGCAAATTAGGATTGCTTCACAATAGATCTACAAAAGAAATTTATTTCATAGATTTCCTTGTAGAGTGGTGAATTTTAAACTTCGATGTTTCTCTTGAAATCATAATTTCTAGACATATTTAAATTTTAAAACAGTTTTAGTTAAATTTTCAATATCGTGGTGAACTTGGCTTCTTTAAAATATAATAAAATGTGTTTCCTTGTCATCTTAATTTTTAAGACATTTGATTGGATTTATTTATTAAAGCCAAATATTTTTTTCTTATTTTTTTTAAGTCAGTTTTGTCGATACTTTCAACTAGTAATTTATTATTACTTTTTAATTTTTTTAATATTTCAATATTGAAAAATATATTAAATTTTGATAAAGCGTTGCTTATACTTTTTAAGTGTTAGATAAAGTAAATTTTAACTTATACGAACACGATTAAATTTTGTTTGTGGTGAGTTTTGATTTACCGATGGCTTGGACTTCTAATAGTCTTACACTTTTTTCTTAAGGGCGGAATGACAAAGTTTGAAAAACATATCACTTTTAATAGTTTTGAATTTGTAAAGCACTCTAAATGGTGTTTTTTATTTGATTTCAAGAGTGTGGTGAATTTCTCAATTGTGGAAAATGGATGTATATTATGTAGTTGTACCCATAACATTTGAATTTATTGTTCTGTGAATTACGACTTTTTGTTAATCAAAGTGTGGTGAATTTGGATTTTTTTTTATTTTTTAAAGTGTGGTGAATTACTAGATATGTGCGTTAAATGTTATTATCTTAGAACTCTTAAGTTTTAGCTTGGGCAGAAAATTTTTTTTAATTGCCAGTGTGGTGAATATGAATCTGCTGTAGGGTATTCGTAAGATAAACGGCAGCTATGAATAAAAATTATGCACAGAATTTAATAAAAACCGTTTTGTTCTACCTCTGCACAAATTATTACATTCGTTTTAGTTTTATTATTTTTTTTTACTTCACAAATGTCTTCTTTCTTTTTGTGCTGTTGTTGGTCTTGCTTTCATTGGAATTCAGTTATTGAGAAAATTTCCTGTTCTTTTTTTTATGGAGTTGTTGGAATGTTTTCGTTAAGGAAATCAACTTTATGTATGTTAAACTGCCAAAAATTGCAAGATTTATGTTTGATTTGAATGAGATTTATTTGAATATTAATGTGTTAAAATTCACATATGCAATAAAACAAAATTTAAACAACGTAAAGAGAAGAAAGATATATTTTAAAGCAATAATACAAAATACAATTTATAAGGATTAGTACAATGTTCGCTTAATATGACAATCAACAAATTAACTGAAATTTTGTTAAGGGCATAAAAGGAAAAAAAATATTAAACTAAAACAAACAGCAGATCTGGCAGCTGTAACTCTGAAGAAAATGAAAATAATCATGTGTTATACTTTAAAATTAATTCATTTCTTTTGTTGTATTTTCCAGGTCCCCGAAAACATTGCAATTGGCTATGTGGTGGGCTCCGTTGATGCCTCCGATCGCAGCAAACAAAATATGATTTTCAATGAAGACAATTTATTTATCACCTACACTCTAACAGCCATCTCTAAGGATCTCATAGATGGAGCATTCGATATAGATCGTCATACGGGTTCTTTGGTGGTGGCCCGCCAACTGGACCGTGAACTACAATCGGAATTTCGTTTGGAAATACGTGCCCTAGACACCAGTGCCAGCAACAATCCACAGAGCAGTGCTATAGCAGTCAAAATCGAAGTACTAGATGCCAACGATAATGCCCCCTCATGGCAAGAAGATCCCATTCACATACAAGTCAGTGAGTTGGCTGCTGAGGGTGCTGTTATCTATAACTTTACGGCCTCAGATGCTGATAGCGGTATGAATGGCCAACTACAGTACAAGTTACTGAAATACAGTCCAAAAGTTTGGAATGTGGACAAGCCTTTGAGAGAAGAAACAAATCTATTTGCTGTTGATATTTTAACGGGCGGCTTAACTGTAATGGCACCCCTGGACTATGAGGCCATTAAGGAATATATCCTAATAGTGCAAGCCTTCGATTTGGCTGAGAATAAAAGTGACCGATTATACACTTCCGTTACCGCAGTGGTAAAGATTTTGGATGAAAATGACAATAAGCCGGAGTTTGTTATACCGCCTTTGAATCGTGAACCAAAAAATAAATTCGGTTTATTTAACAAAAATGACACGCCTACAGCGACTGTATTCATATCGGATAATAAGCGAACCGGTGATGTGCTAATGCATATAGTGGCTATAGATCCTGATACCGGCAAAAATGGCCAGATCACCTATTCTTTGGTAACTGGCAATGAATTGGGTTATTTTCGCTTGAATGCTGATACAGGATTTCTGGAATTAGACAAACCATTGCCGGCCATAGCAAACAGTCCCGCCGATAGTATGGCAGGCTTAACTACTCTCAATCGCAACAAGTTTGAGCTGGTAATCAAAGCACAGGATCATGGTACAAGGCAGCAGCTGAGTTCCCTATTGAAATTGGACATTTTTATAAGAGGCACCAAAAGTAATCCACCACGTTTCAAACAATCCACATATTATGCGAATATTACGGAAGCCGCTTCTACGGGCAGTTTTGTGATACAAGTGGCAGCCAAATCGTTTAATGGTGGCGAAAATGGTGAGTTATAATCAGTTATTATATCTGCATAGATTTTTACATACTAGAGGAAGTGTTTTTAAATTTTTTTTAAATCTCTAAAAAAATTAACTGCGTTTCTAGCTTAAAGAGTTGTGTGTGTGTGTTGATAAGATTTTGGAGTTATGGAGAAATGTTTTGATTGTTTTTTTTCACAAATCCACTGTTTTATTATGCAAAAAAAATATCTTCAAAATTTTTATTTACATCCCATATTTCTAAATATGATAGTGTACTATTTACTATTAATGCTCCGCTTCTTTGTATATCCTACACCAAAATTTTTAAAAAGTTTGTCATTCCGTGTGTAACTTTCACAATATTAATATGCGACCCCATAAAGCACGTATATTCTAAATCCTTATGAATAGCACAGGCTACTAAGTGCGGTCAGGCTTCTGTCCCCTAGAGGGCAAGGAACCTGCCACAAGATACCTTAAGTGATCGGTTTCCAAGGACTAGCAACTGGCGCGAGCTCCGGAATTTTTTTATAAAAAGTAACGGTAACTTGTCGTTGTCATTGGGGAGAGGAGTCAATTGGCATAATTAAAATACTCGGTGATAAGTTCTAGACACATAATTTTTATGTACTTGTCCGCTTGTGGTAAAAGTCCCAGTTATGGTTTAATTAAATAAATCCGGTAATAGAACAAATCAGAGTAATCTGCCCAAGTCTAATGAATGGAATGATTCCTTAAGGTACCGTATAAAATCTAGTCCTCCGATGTTCTATTACCGAAAAAAACTACGAAAAGAATTTATATATAAATTTAAAAAAAAAAATTATTATTTCACATATAAAGAGTAGAGTGACACAAGTTTAAATCTTCTCATCTTTCCTAATCTGTCCCCTCAATACTATCCCCTTGTTTTTCAGTTCCAGCGCAATGCATTTGCATATATAGGGGTCATCCCCTGAGTGCTGGTCCAAGATAAAAAAAAAAAAAGACAAGAAAATATATTTTTAATATCAATGAAATCTGCTTTTTATTGGAAAGAAAATTTTATGAAATTAATACTTAAATATGATTTCTGCACATGTGGCCGTCACGGCTGGCGCGTAGAAGACACAATCTGGAACACCAATTTTCAATGACCCAAAAAAACGTTCCATAAAGTGGAAGGACACAATCCCAGTTGCTGAGAACGGCGACAAATTTATTGATTAGGATCATTCTCAG
This sequence comes from Linnaemya tessellans, assembly GCA_951800035.1. Lineage (NCBI taxonomy): Eukaryota > Metazoa > Arthropoda > Insecta > Diptera > Tachinidae > Linnaemya > Linnaemya tessellans. Next base: position 130,895,134 of record OX637533.1, read on the forward strand.
TGCTTTCCTGTACATCGGCTACAGCTTCTTCAGTGCGCACTGTTCGACGCCTCACGGGATGCACATGATCAGTAACAGTAAATGTGGTCCGAAAACGATCTATTGTGCTTCGAATTAGCCGCTCTGAAGGACCATTATGTAGGCCATAACATGGAAGAAGTGCAACATGAGTTTGACGAATAGAACAATTATTTTGATTAAAAATTTCAACAATTTGCACGTCGTGTTGTGCCACTCTAAAAGAAACACGTTTTATATACGAAGATATTCAAATAATTCAAACATATTCCGAAAGATATTCTTTAAATTATGTGAAACATATAGAAAGTATTAGAAATTCACATTTTGGTAACTATAAGGAGATATAATAAAAGCCTTTAAGATCAAAAATAATATAAAAAATTCATTCAAAATTAATTCATTCGCATTTTCACCACTCATAGGAGAAGTACGTTCAGCACAATTGGTACAGCATTTTCCGCCTGGCGGTTTTTCCAAGCACTCAGAAGAGCTAGAGACTTCTGTCTTATTTTTTAAGGTATTGGAAACAGTCGTACATAGATGAGTATTCTATCAAATATTTGATAGATTCTAATGTTGCTTAAGCATCTGTTTTCTAAACCTACAATAACACTTGCAGCAGATAATAAAAATCTATTAGTTAGCCCGTTTAGATTACAATTTAGTTGCTGCCTCCTTTAGGCGAAAAATAATAAAGATGCAAATTGGCCTGAAGCACCTTAAATAAAAAAAAAAAAGTTAAAAAAAGTCCATTATTTTAATTAAAACGCATAGTGTTTGCTAATGTATTAGTTATATTTCTATTACATTTACAACAACAACGTTTAGTTCATTCCTGGTAAATGTTTGCTAGCTCCCTTTGGATACCAAACATTTTGCTAGCTCAGCTTTATTGCCAGCAGTTTCATGCAAAGGCTTAATAAACAGAACAAGAAATAAGAAAAAGAATAACAATCACGAGGTGTCCATCAATCTGTCTAAATCATACAATTTTCATCAATCTCCACTCGCCAGCCAGCAACTGCTCACTCACTCACTCAAGCCAGACATTCATTTGCTCACTCACAAACCAGTCACTCACTCACTCACTCACCCAGTCATTTCACTTATTTAACTTTAACCGTATGCACAAGCAAGCCGCAACAATATAAACAATTAACGGTTCGGTTTCTCTCTCTCCTTCCTCTGCCTTCAAGCATCTCCACCATTCATATATTCTTTCCATCTAATTCCCTATTACAGCAAATCTCACCTATGAGATACCAACAGGTGTCGCCGATAATCATTTTCATGTTGACACCCAACGTGGCATTGTCACCACACGCGGTCAATTTGATCGTGAAACAAAAGCTTTATATACGGTGCCAATTTATGTATATGATGCCAAACGTTCAACGGCAGCAACAAGTAGCAACAGCAACAATGCCTTGATGACAATGGCACGTAGGCAACGATCATCGGCCAATGAAGCGGCTGCTGCTCAAAATGGCCAATTTGATGTTGCCATTTTGCATATAACCATAACTGACATTAATGATCATGCACCGGAATTCAGACCGGGATCTTGCTATGCACTTTCAGTACCGGAAAATAGCGATTTAGCTGTGATACACACAATTGTGGCAACTGATCTGGATGAAGGGGCAAATGGCGAAATAATGTACACTATTATTGGTAAGTTGTTGTTGTTGTTGTAGCAAGGAATTTTTAGTGGCATGTTAAATGAAATGTATTAGATGGCACGTGATTAAAATATTTCTCTTCTTTTTTCTTTTATTCACTTTCATTTATGCAAAAAAAACAGGAGGCAATACGGGCAACAAGTTCAGTTTGGATATACACTCTGGAGAGCTAACCGCCCGCCCTTTAGACCGTGAGCAACAGTCGCGTTATATTTTGCAAATTCAGGCCACCGATCGTGGTGCACCTATTAGCTATCAGGGCCATTGTAATATTACCGTTATAGTGGAAGATCAAAATGACAACGATCCTCATTTCGAACAGGCCAAATATGTGGCCAATATAGCCGAAAATGTTGCCATTGGCTCCAGTGTTATGCGCATTAAGGCCACCGATGATGATTTGGGCATCAATGCCAGACTTCTGTATACGCTGGCAAATGAAATGCAATGGGTGTTTGCTATCGACAACAAGAGCGGTGTGATCAGTTCAGTGGGGTGAGTAGAAAATTATTTGAATTTTTTTACTTTTCGTTTTAAATGACTATGTGAATGGCCCAACTAAAGCTAACATCACACTCATGGCGCAATGTACCGATTTTCGTCGGCTCACTGAAATAAAGTTGTAAGTAATAAACTGAATTTGCCTTATTTGTCAACTAATTGAAACATAAGAAAATAATTGCTCCGCACTGCATTGGTAACAAAGCCATTTAAATTTATTTCAGAATTAATTGAGAAATAAAGCAATTTTGGCTTACTACTTACGACTTTACTGCAGGGAGCCGACGAAAATCGGTACATTGGGCCGATAATGTGATCTTAGCTTAAGACATGCAAAATGTGTGCATCGCTGAAATAATTCTCTCTCAAGGCGGAGACCCTGAGACCGGGGCATATATATAGAGATTTTCTTGAGTTAGCGGATAAAATTTTTTCCATCAGATGCTGATGCAATGAAACATTCAATTTTTTAAGTCTCGAATATGATCTGCCGTAAACAAAGCAATATTTATTTTTTTCAGATAATAAATGAACTGGAAAGTTATGAATCAGTTACATTGAGAAATATTTTCAAATTGTGTAAATGTCCAAAGGCAATTTTGACAAATAACAACAAAAATCGGTAAAAGCAGCACAAAGCACACAAGTCATACAGTGACAAGTTTAATAAAATCTGGATATTTTCCTTAAATACACGCCATACGAGTACCACAACATATTTGTGTATGATTGCTGAGAAGTTCGTTGCAACTGGCAGCAGGCAATCTTTTTTCCTTAACAAATCTTGATCTGTTTTCGTTTTTATGTTGTGCTACAATTCCATATTAAAACATTTAAAAAAAAAGAAAAAAGCTCGTACTCATACATTTCAATGAAACTAAAATAAAAAGATATATTAAATTTATAAAAAAATCAGCAGACAATTCAACAAGTTGCAACATAGTAGTTTGTAATAAATCATCATTTTTTAATCAGCATCTGTCACATGTTAGTCCAAAACATTTTGCCACAAATTAAGCACTTCTTGATAAAAAATATATGCCGCTTCCGAGAAGGAGACAGAGATCGAGAAGAAAAAAAAGCGAAATTGTAAATGGCTTTTGTTTCGTGGCCAGGCTGGCTGTTGAATGTGGTAGAAGAAGAAAAAAATATGAACTTCCAACTCAATGTGTGTCTGCAGCCATTGCAAGAAGGGATGTGAAATAAATTTTCATATAAAACTTGGATTTTGTTTTTTTTTGCACATTTTATAGCCAAAACAACAAGTGTGTGGAGTTTAAACTTGAAAAAAAATATAGTTGAAGTACTTGCGTAAAGGGTGTTTTTTCAAGGTGAATGAAGTTCAGTAGACTGCCATATTATAAAAACTCTAATAGTTCATGTTTGTAGTGGTTGGATAGCAAATTTGGATAATTGTGCACTCAGAGACCGTTATATTAGTGCACAGTGGGGTAAACAAAAATAAATATAAATAAAATTCTAAATTTATTTAAAAATTTTTTTAGGCCACAACAATTTAACTTGAGATCTATTTTATTTTACATAAAAAAAAACTTGTTAATTTTTAATTTTATCAAATATTTTAAAATAAAATAAAATAATATACCAAAAGCTGCCTTAATATTGAATAAAAATATGCAAAATCCAAGTTAGTTGAAAAATAATTTAATCAATGTAATGTAAAGAAAAGCAAACGAGCTTTACTTTTGAGATCATGCAATTCCTAAAGAAAATTTTTAAAATCCCAATATTGGGATTTTATGGTATTTTCGCGGTCTTTTGCTTATGTTTCGACGAACTGCACATAATTTTATTTTTTATTTTTATTTTTGAAAATATTTAAGAACACATTAGCTGTATTTTGCAGTCTTACAATTTGCTAAAAATTGCACAGGCAATTGAACTATAGTGCACAGTGGGGATGGAAAAAAATTATTTAATTCAAATTCGAAATCTATTTTATAGCGTTTTTTAGGAACACATTAGCTATGTTTTGCAGTCTTATAATTTGCTAAAAATTGCATAGGCAATTGAACTATAGTGCACAGTGGGACTGCAAAAAAATTATTTAATTCAAATTCGAAATCTTTTTTACAGCGTTTTTTAGGAACACATTAGCTATGTTTTGCAGTCTTATAATTTGCTAAAACTTGTATAGGCAATTGAACTATAGCGCACAGTGGGGATGCAAAAAACAATTAAATTAAATTCGAAATTTATTTTATTTTTTTTTTACCACAAAAAAATTACGCTTGAGGATTATTTTATTTTACATAAAAACATTAATAATTTTCAATTTTATTAAATATTTTAAAATAAAATAAAAAATCAAAAGCAGCATTATTATAGCATAAAAATTAAAAAATTCCAAATTAGATGACAAATAATGCAAATAATTTAATGAAAAGCAAAAAAAAGGGATTTGTCTTTGAGATCATATAATTCCTAAAAAAAATTTAAAAATCCCCATATTGGGATTTTATGCTAGTTTGGCGGTATTTTGTTTATTTTTTTATCAAATTTTTTTTATTTTTGGAAATATTTAAGACTATATTAGCCGCTTTTAGCAGCTTTTCAATTTCATAAAATAGGACTTGATATTTGCAATAAAAATAGGTGTATTTCAAAACGAACTATTTGCCTTCAAACTGAACACATACGAGTATATGAAAATAATTTTCTTTGAGTCTTATGATTTTCTATAATTACAACTTGATTGAGGCACCTTATCTGCCGAAAGCGGGCAAGTTTTTACGTTTTAAAAATATTGTTTATAAACCACACAAGAATATCGTCTGCTAAGCGCATAATATTTAATGAAGCCTTTTTCTGTTCCTTTTAGCTTGAGAGAATTTAACTCAAACACTCAAAAGCAATTATTCTGCTAATTTAAAAAAAATATATAGAGTTTTAAATGGTCTTTCAAAAAACACAAACTTTTTATGACTTCCAAATTTTTTAATATCAATTCCTGTTCAATGATGTGATTTATACAATTAGCCGCTTAATTTGTGATCTACTCAACTCACAAGAAAACACCCTTTACGAAAACATGTCTCTTTCGTTTTGTGTTAAATAAATTTATATATTGTTTTTCAGGCTTTTGATAGATAGAATGAAGTATGTGTGTGCTAGTACAAGTAATTTAAAAAAATCTTATATTAAAATTTAAAGAAAAGTTTTTTTAAATTGACCACTCAGCTTCAACTTTAGCTCACAGTCAATATCTTTGCCATACAATTTTGTATTAAAATTAACTCCTTTTTTCACTTGTTCGGCTGAAAATACAGAAGATGAGAAAAAAATATGAATAACAAAAAAAAAATCAAGCAGAGGAAAACAGATGATGAAGAACAATTTATTTTAGCAATTGTTGTCATCATTGATTGGCCATATGAATAAATTTGCACCAGAGGGGGTCTGCAACAGAAATCTACAACTTATGCATTTTTTGTTAATGCTGCTGTGGAATAGTTGTTGTGCGCTTGTTGTTGCTTACTCTTCAAAATGTTGTTGTTAAAAGGTTTTTCAAGTTTATTTTTAGACAAAAAGGCTAAATAATGCAACGAACCACTCAATACACTAAAAACGAAAGAACCTACAAGTATTGATTTAATTTTATTTGTGTTTTGTTGTTTTTTTTAGCCAAAAACGACCTTTAAGTTATGTTGAGTATAAAATAAACTAAACTTGCCACAAACTGCAACAACAGCAAAACAAAAAACTTGACAACGTTATTGTTGTTTCTTGTAAGAAATAATTTCAGTTTGTTGTTGTTGTCTGTTTAATTTTATTTCAGTTTTTTTTCTGTTTTGTTTTTTGCTGTTTTGGTTTAGTATAAAGATAAAACAATTTGTTGTAGGTAACATTGAAGGTTTTTCCTTATCCCCGAAACCCAGACCAGACCAGACGAGACCAACCGACCGACCGACCAGTCAGTCGAACAACCAAACAACCATTCAACAAATCATGTGCTTCAATTGCTAAACAGTCGCTTACACAAAACCCAAAAAAAAGAGAAATATTTTTAAATGAAATAATATATAAAAAAATCTATAAAAAACATTGCGTAGGTTGTGTATTAATAAAATTATACGTTTTTGGTTGTAGTTTTCATAACAGCCAGAAAGCCAGCCAGCCGCTGAAAAGGGGGGGAAAAGAAATAAACAACAACCGTGTATATAAAGAAAATTTGTTGAAAGATTTTTTTACATTTATATTTATTTTTTAAGGAGTTTATCTGATAAATAAAGCCGAAGGCAACAACTTCACCTTTAATGATGTAAAACATACAAGTCAGTGTTTCGTAGCTAACTCGTCTCAGCCTCCCCTGCAGAAACCAATGAAACGTATTTTTGCGTTGCCTGCTTTTTTATTTATTTTTCTTTTTCTTAAAAACAATCCTTTAAAAGGAATTCGTATATTGTGTCATGTCACTAGTAAAAATGACAAAAATATATGTTTTGCCTATTATATGTATGGAGTGGTGGAAGAGTTTGATTTTCTGAACAGGGATTTTCTGAAGCCACTAATAAAATATATGTTTTTTTTTTTTTTTCTTTTGTAAATGAGAAAATGTAAGTGAATTTCATTGTATTTTGAACTTGTTTATTAATATTGATTTGTTACTGTGCATCTAATTAAACTCAGCTCATTTATACTGGGAAGCCTTTTTTACTAAAATATCTTTTTTTACTAAATTAAACAAGTAAAAACGTTATATTCGACCGGGTGAAATCTTAAATACTCTTCAAATATTTAAGTAAGTAAATTTAAAGGGTTTAACTGGGTGGGACAGAGATCCTTTAAGACAATCTCTGTACTCAATTTTAAAGCTCTATTTTGACAGAGTCATTCCGGGAAGGGGCAGCTCAGCTTCTTATAGGCTTAGGAAATAAGAATTATTCAATATTTACACTATTTTTGCATATAATATCGTACGCCAATGCCCACTAAAGGGGACGGGGTCCAAAAATTATTATTTTTTTATTTTATGGTTAAAAATTTAACGCGTTGGACCTTCTCTGACATAAAAAAATAACATTTGCTTAACAAAATTACACAAGACACTTTAAAAATTATGTTGATTTTTAGAGGTTGGTTTAGTTCTTCTTAGGGGAACTTTTTTCCCTGTGGCCCGATTCAGCCCATTTACGAACCTGACCTGTGCTATCCTTCAAGACATATTTACAACAAGTTTCAAGTGTCTGGCTCTTTTCGTTTGGACTGAATCATGATTTCCACAGACGGGCGGACGGATATGCTCAGATTGTCTTAGATTTCATCACTGATCAAGAACATATCGATGCCTCCATTCTATAACAATCTTAGTCGAAAATGTGAGTTTTAAGTTACGAGCTCTCAAAGTTTTGTGTGTAGTCTAAGTATATTTATGCCTATAACTTTGGAACGGATCGGCCCATCTTAACCACATTTTTACAGTATTTATATTAGAGAACGTAGGATTGAAAAATTCAAGAACATTAAAAACGTTCTAAGTACACTTAGAACGTTATAGAATGGAAGCGTTGATATATACTTTATGGGGTCCCAACTGGATATTTCGCTGCGTTACAAACGGAATGGACTTGATTTTTTATAATTTTGAGTTTGGAAGTATTTAACTATTTTGTGTTAAGTCCAAAAGATGTGGATTTTTTTTAATTTATCGTGGATTTCTTTTAATTTATCGTGTGGTATCCGTGCCGTATCCCTTTCGAATACTCTCTTTAAGACCGAATTATTGTTGGCAGGAGCCCCTGATCTCAATCAGCTTCATCGAAAAACTCTGTGATGGCTACATCAGGTGATTTTTCTGGCCAGGAAATTCTCCGTTAGCATATTCATTTCGCACATTTTGACTATCGGCCCGTTTTGCGAATTTTGTTCAAGAAATATATGCGAGGTCTGTTAAAAAAAAAATTTTTATATATTTGGAAATTTTGATGTTTGACACTAAATTTTTAATGTATTTTCTCCAATTTACAAAAAAAAAATTGACTCAAAGCTTAAAATGATATCTTTAGTTATTCCAAGAAGTATTGGGTAAAGGTTCTCCGATGATTTAAAGTAGCCCCAGTAAAATTCGCATAGGAACTAGCAGAAACTCTTAATAATCAATTTTGAAGTTTTTTTGTAAATTTGGGAAAAGAATAAGCATGAATAAAGTAAAAAAAAATTAATTTTAATTTTTGCTTAAATAAAGGGTCCGCCATCTAACGTTTTTTTTTTCAACTAGTGTTTATTTCGTGAATGGTAATACTTAGCTCATGTCTGATCTGACAGATAATTACTTATATCCTTCCGCTGAACGAATATTGTTGTGTATACACTTGAACAACGCTTTGCTAAGTGGGCCTGCGATCGACTTACAGAAGATGCCGATTTTGCCAAAAAAAATCTTTTCAGCTGAAGCTCATTTTGATCTTGGCGGGTATGTAAACAAGCAAAATTGTCGCATTTGGGGTACAGAAAACCCGCACGCATACATTGAAAAGCCGACGCACCCAAAACGAGTCACTGTTTGGTGCGGATTTTGGTCCAGAGGCATAATTGGGCCATTTTGCTTCGAAAATGAGCAAGGAGTGGCCCTTACAGTCAATGGCGATCGTTATCGGGCCATGTTGAACGAATTTTTGTTCACAAAAATTGAAGAAGAGGATATTGGCAACATTTGGTTTCAACAGGACGGTGCTACGTGCCACACAGTCGAAGCTACACTCGATGTTTTGCGCCCTGTTTTTGAAGTTCGCATTATCAACCGCAGAGCTGATGTCGTTTGGCCACCTCGGAGCTGCAATTTGACACCCTTGGATTATTATTTGTGGGGTGCCGTCAAAGATAAGTGTTACGCCGACAAGCCAGAGACAATTGACGCTGTAAAGGACAATATTCGTGAAGCCATTGGTGAAATACAGCTGCACACAATCGATAATTTGCTTAAAAATTGAACCGATCGTGTAGGCTACTGCATGGCCAGCCAAGGCAGCCATTTGAATGAAATTATTTTCCATTATTAACCGGAAGGATTGTAGTTTCAAATAAAAAAAGAAATTTGACAAAATATTCAATAGTTTTTTTTTATAGCATTTTCAAAAAAAAAAAGTTATTTGGCGGACCCTGTATATTAATTTCATCATTAACGTCTGCTTGATATTCTTGTGTCAGCTTTTTCCCCCCTTCTCGAAGCATATCTGAGGTGCACTCTTCGGTGTGTCCTTGAGCTCTCACAGCCTTTAGGGTCTTCCATTTTAAAAAAATAAGTTGCGAAGAGTCAAATCTGGTGAATATGGTGGCTAAGGCATGATTACGCTGTTGTGCTTGTCAGTCATGCGACGGCTTTACTGTACACAATTCATCAACTTTGGAACGAAATTCGCTGTCACTTGCTTAATGCCTTAAAAATTTTCGAAAAAATTTCACGGCATGAGCTTGGAAATTATCAGTTTTTTTTTTAATTTTCATTGGTTGTTCATGTGCTTGAAAGTGCATCTAGGATAAGCGACGATATTTACATCTGCTTGCAGCATATGCAACATTATTATTGTAATATAAAATTGCGATGTATTTTTATAAAAAAATTCCAGTAGAAGTTTATCGATGATTAGCGAAATATTGGCCAAATAATAAAAATAAAAATTTATATATCGAAGAATAACAAATATTAATATAAATTAACCTCAAGACTCAAACAAATATATTATTTATTAAATAAAAAAGGTTAAAAAAATTAGACAAAAGAATCATTTATATAATTTAACTAAAACTTATAAAAAAAATAATGCTAATATATGGAAGAATTTGAAAAATTAAGAAACAAAAAACCCTAATGGAATGAACTTCGAAGAATTTACAAATCACCGCATTTGATAGATCCGTTGTAAGAATCAATGAAAGAAAACTGATCCTGATATATTGTTGCACAGACCAAGTCCTTGAATACCAAATAGCCTATAAGTTGGTTATAAAGGTAACAAAGCTTAACGATAGCAGACTCGTTTATGTTATTCAAAAATGAAAAACTCTCACAGCTGACCAGTTCTCTCGCCCCCCCTCATGTAGCAGAATCGTGGCAATCAAGAAAACAAATTTTATTCACAACATTTTGCAAAAATAAATGCTAAATTTTCTTTATGTTCCTCATCATTTTTAACATGGCGAACACGAAACGAAACTACATTAAAAAAGAAAAGAAAATACCATCTAGCAAATAAATACAAGATCTATGTAGTTCAGATGTTTTTTTTTTCTTTCTTGTTGCAAACTGATCATTATTTTAATGATCATCGTCTTAAACACTAGAGTCCTGCAGAGCAAAAAAATAAATAAATAGAAGTTGAACATTGGGCCGAAAACAAAATAAACCTTTTATAATGTATTTCCCCCCACCATTTAAATGTCATGGCTAAAATATGTTTCTTCGAGTGTTGGAATACCACAATTGTGTATCATTTTAGCCAGAATTATTTTATTCTTTTTATTCTCAAGACGTATTTTCTTTTTTTGTTTTTTTTTTCTTTTTTTTCTGCTTTCTGTTGCAAGTTGTGTTATTGCTGCTGTATTTTAGTTGTTGTTTGCTTAAAGTTCTTTAGTATTTTCTTGATGTTGTTCTTGCTGCTGCTGCTGTTGTTGTTGTTGTTGTTGTTGTTATTATTGTTGCTGTTATGTTGATGTTGTTATTCTCTCGCTGTTGTTTAGTTGTGTAGTGATCTTGTTGTTTTCGACATACAACATCACGAATTGTTTGTTATTCGTCAGTTGCAATTCAATGGTATGTATTTAAGTGATTTAATCATTGTCCAAAAAAAGCTCCGTTTTTTTTCTTTTTATTTTAAAACCAAAGTAACAACAGTAACACCAACTACAAATATTTTAAATTAACTATTTCAGTTACAGTTGAACATAAACCATTTCATACAGTGTGAAGTTTCGGGTAACAGAATTAATTTGAATCGTTCTAGAGAAGGCGGCAATATGCCTCCAAATCTTGCCGGCACTTGTAGTGCACTAACAACGACGTGCTCTCAATTGTGACACCTCAAACTCCATTTCTGTAGGTGTATTTAGCAAAATTGTTGTGATCCTTTTAGAGTTAAGCTGAGAACTCAGTGTGGCTTTTGGCCAATTCATTTGTGCTGACATTTAGGAAGTTACAGTTTCAACGGCAACTCCACACAACAGCATGTACGAAAATCTCAAACGTTGCCTCTAGTGTGGACTATTATATTTGCTTGCGTTGGCACATAATGCCATAGTGTGTTCTCTACTTTAGACCGAAATGAACAATTTTCATGAGGAATTTAAGTTGTTGAAGAAAGAAATGCACGCAAGTTGCTCATGTCATCTATCAATTCCGCTCATAGCAATTTCAAAGTTATTGATCTGCAGCGATCGTCTTAGGCTTCACCATCACCTTGTCCCGCATTGAATGTATGTCGGGATATTATAAAATTCCGCTTTAATTTTACGAAAAAGGATATTCGTTGATCCTAGATATTTTGTTTATTAAGGTATCAGTGGCAACGGAAAAGAACAATAAGCTATGACATTTCTTTTTCCCTTAGACTGGTCGAAAACCGTAAAAGGTATTGAATTTCTATAAATAGAGAATAGAGTTGCTGCGAACGGCGACGAAATGTTTTTTTTTAGGAGTAGGACCAGCGCTCAGGGGATGACCCCTATATATGCAATGCATTGCGCCAGAACTGAAAACGAGGGGATAGTATTGAGGGTATTGTGGTGCGAAAATGATTGTTCTTCAAATTAGTCGCTCGGAAGGACGATTGTGTGCGCCATAAAATGGAAGAAGAGCACGATGAGTTTGACGAATAGAACAATTATTTTGACTGAAAATTTCAGCAATTGACACGCGTTTCTCTGTATTGTGATACCCTGAAAAAACCCGCTTTAAATGAATTTGTTTAAAAAAAAGCCCCCTTGTGAAATAGTATGGAGAGCGATTACTGCAAGGATAAGGCAGGGAGTATAGGACTCTGACAGTAGGAGAATAAAAATCAAAAAAACTTGTTGATGAACCCATTTTCGTATGACGGTGCTCTAGAAGTTAGTAGGTATAATATTTGGCTGATTATTGGTTTCCTTTGTGGTCAAAAAATCCTAAATCTGCATTGACTGTCGTCAGCACAATCAGGCAATAGTTTGTTTGATTAGTTATCTTAGGCCACAAAAGATCTATTCGGTGCCTCCGTGCTGGTCTTAGGACCACATATTTCCTATTTTAGTATTATCCTTCAAATAATTATTTTTTTTCAGCCTCATTCAAAGAATGGCTCATACTAATGTAATGCACTGTACCAGAGCTCTAGAAAGAATATATGTAATAGCATAGGGAAAACAGATATTGAAAGTTGAGAAGAAATAACTTGTGTTGCCTATTTTATTTATATACTTTACCAACGAAGAAAGATTTTTGGTTCCTGATTCAGTGACCAGCTCTATGATTTTATAATTTATTCAGAACAAATGCAAGTCTGAAAAATGCCCATTGCATAACCATGACCTACGGCTTCATAACCCACGTGATCATTCATTCAATCAACAACACAAATTAGCTGCCTTGCCACTTGATATAATTCTAACCCACAATTACATATCAAACAAAAATAAATTCTAAAATTAAATTTTTTTGTTAAAGATATACGACCATATTCATAAAAATTGTGAGAGCCTAATAATAGCGTAATAAAACAAAATTTCATATGAAATTTGCTCTATTACACTCTTATAAGCTTCTCATAATTTTTATGAATAAGGGGGATAATATTCAACAGAAAGATATCCAGTGACACCGTGCAGCAGTTAATGAGCCCATTGATAATGATAATCTAAATTAAAAATATTTTAATAATTCACAAACTTATTTTTTTCTCATTATAAATTTCAATTCCCTCCTGACCGCCGTTTTCTTTACTAAACTGTAAGCAAATTTATTTCACATCATCTTTCCAGACCCCTAGATCGTGAGCGTCAACATGTCTACAATTTCATGGTGGTGGCCACTGACGGTGGCCGCTACGACTCAAGATCCGCTCGTGTACCCGTACAAATTACGATCGACGATGTAAACGATAATAGACCAGTTTTCGAACGTTATCCATTTCGCGCTCAAGTTCCAGCCCTAATACAACCGGGACAAATTCTAGTGCAGGTATCAGCCAGTGATAAGGATTTAGGTTTGAATGGTGAAATTTTGTACTCCCTAAAGGAACAGGATGATCCGTCTACTAGAGGAAAATTTCGCATAAATCCCAATACGGGCGTGGTAAGTGCCAGTCAAAGTTTGGCCAGTGAATCAGGACGTTTGCTGCATTTGGAAGTAGTGGCACGAGATAAAGGCCATCCGCCCATGTTTAGTGATGGCCTAATAGAGCTTCTAATCGGAGAGCTGCCACAGGGATCGTCTTCCTTAAGGTTTCAAAATGATACTTATCGCATTAAAATTGAAGAAAATTCTCCCGAAGGATTTCGTTTAATACAAGTAAATGCCTTGCGTTCGGACGGTAGAAGAACCAGGCTGAGCTATTCCTTTGGCACGGGCAACGACAATGGGGCTTTCGCCATTGAATCAGCCACGGGAGAGATAAAAGTTGCAAACTCCGAGGCTTTAGACTATGAAAAGTATGCTGGCGCTATGGAAGAACAGCTACTGGCGAACAAGCATTTCAATTATAGAGGCCGTTCCATGATGTACGATTTAGTGGAGGGAGAAGAGAACCTCAATGACACGGACGTGAATGAAAACAATCCGGCAAGAAATCATAGAGCCTTGAAGAGACGAGAAATGGATGACTTGCCCGTGCTATTGGCCTCAGCCGTACAACCCCATGAGTTGAGGTTAATGTTGGTGGCTCAAAGTGAATCACACGCTGGCTCAGCTCCGCTCTATGCCTACGCCGAACTCATCGTAGAACTGGAGGATGTCAACGATAACAGCCCGCAGTTCACTCAATCCCAGTATGCCGCCACCGTGTGGGAGGGCAACAACAAAGGCACGTTTGTAGTGCAGGTTACCGCCTTCGATCTAGATTCTGCGGCAAATTCTCGCCTACTCTATCACATCGTTGATGGTAATCATGATAATGCATTTGTCATTGAGCCGGCCTTTAGCGGCATTGTTAAAACGAATATTGTGTTGGATCGTGAAATACGCGACATGTACAAGTTAAAAGTGATCGCCACTGATGAGGGGGTGCCACAGATGACAGGCACAACTACGATACGTGTCCATATTGTAGATGTAAATGATAATCAACCCACATTTCCACCGCATAGTGTGATCAACGTTAGTGAAGGTAAGTTTTGCTATTACATACTTTTTTTTTTCTTTTGTAGCAGAAAAGAAAACAAAATAAGAGAACAAAAACAGTCAGTGAGTGCAATGCCGCTTAGGAAAAACTAGTTTGCCATATATGACCGACCAGTAACCCTCTAAAGTCCGCACCAGAGTGGTTGTGTGCCAGCAGCTCTGTGTGCTTGCAGGGTTAAGATCTAACACAATAAGCATACAAAAAGAATTTTGATTTGTTTCAGCCAAAGCTCTGGGGAGAGCGTGCAAAAGCTATCTTCAAATCATTTTCAGTCTCTCTTTGACAAGTTATTAAATTCCTTGGCAACTAGATTTAGAAATTAAAACACACACATTCTGGATATTTTTCTATTTTAATTAATCCTCCGAGATTTGCTAAACATACGGCAATTTAATATTATTTTCTGTTGGCTTTTCTTTTTTTACGTTTTATGATTTTTTCTTTTCTTTATATTTATTTTACTATTCAAAGGCACTGAATTGGGTTCAGTTATTACCACCATCTCAGCCAATGATGTTGACACTTATCCAGCTTTGACTTATCGCCTTGGCTCTGATTTGCCAGACCAGCTAGCAGCGAGCAGAACTAGTCGCAGCAGTAGCAGCAGCAGCAGCATCAGCAGTAGTAGTGGTTTGGATTTGCTAGACTTTGACATCAAGGCCATATTTGCCATTGATCGTTACAGCGGCAAAGTGGTGCTCAAACAGCATTTGGATTACGAACAACAGCAGGAATATCTATTGGAAATAATAGCCTCAGATGCTGCTCATGAGGCACGTTGTACGCTGACCGTACGTGTAGGAGATGAAAATGATAATAAGCCTGAATTTGAGCAGCCTACATATTTTGCCATGTTGCCGGATATGCAACTGACATCAACGTCATCTCTGACTTCGGACATCGAAATGTTGCGCGTTAATGCCACTGATTTAGATGCTGAAGATAGCAACAATTCAAAAATTGCATTTAGCATTAATCCCCTGGTAAAAGGCTTCACAATTAATGAGCAATCAGGAGCAGTATATGTTAATATTAGCCGCTTGGCTGGTCCAGATGGTGAAGGCCTGTTGGAGGATTTGTTTGTTACGATTGTGGCTGCGGACAAGGGTACTCCAGCTCTAAAGTCTACAGCCACGTTGAGGGTGCAAGTGCAGGGCCACAACTCAGCTCGGGCCCAATTTTTGCAGTCCCACTATAGAGCGCATATTGTAGAAGATGCTTCCTTGGGTTCAGTGGTTTTGAAACTAAGCCAGGAGATTTTGGATGCCAATACGGACTTCAATGACGCCAATCTGATGTTTAGCATTGTAGCCGGTAATGAGGAGGGCAAGTTTGAGGTGTATCAATCCAAGGCCATCATATTGGCTAAACCGGTGGATCGTGAACAAGTAGACTTGTACAAGCTGCGTTTGGTGATCAGTGATCCCTCAGCTTCTCCTCAGCAGCTGATTTCCCAAGCAGCCGAGAACTCTACTTCGGCTATAAATGTTTTTGTGGCCATAGACGACTGTAATGATAATGCGCCCCAGTTTGCGGCTGATATCAAATATGAGGCTGAGGTTAGTGAGCTGGCTCCTCTGAGGTATTCCATAGCTGAGATTATAGCCAAAGACTTGGACGCGGAAAACACACCCAACTCGGAAGTGGTGTATGAGATTATGTCTGGCAACGATGAGGGCATGTTCACTATAGATTTGGTTAAGGGTGTGCTGTTTGTCAACAACAAACTGGACTATGACACCGGTTCCATGTGCTATGAGCTGATAATACGGGCCTGTGACAGTGCCCCGCAGCCCTTGTGCTCCTTGAGGCCATTTCGTTTGTCGCTGCGTGATGAAAACGACAATAGCCCGACGTTTCCGGTGTCGGAATATATCGAGTTTGTGTCTGAAAATGAGCCCGTGGGAACGAGTGTATTTCGCGCCAGAGCTACGGACTTGGATCGTGGCACTTATGGCTTGCTTAACTATTCCATTGACCATGAAGTGTCGGGTACAGATGATATAGGCTGGAAACTGTTTAGAGTGGATACTGAATCGGGCATGGTGACCACCAACTCGGTGTTTGATTTCGAGCAGCGTAGTCGTTATGATTTCATACTAAGAGCCATGGATACTGGGGGGAAATCTTCCAAAGTTAAGGTGCGCATACAAATCGATTCGAGAGATGAATACGCGCCGCAATTCACCGAGCGTACCTATCGCTTTGTAATGCCTTCTCCTTCGAGTGGCTATCTGCCTTTGGGCTATGTGGTGGGCCAGGTGTCAGCTTCGGATCGCGATAAAGGACCCGACGGCAGAATTGTGTATCAATTGAGCTCCCAGCATGCCTACTTTAAGGTGAATCGCACTACCGGCACAGTGGTGTTGAAAAAGAAGCTCGATGATAACTTCGATGACGGCCGTGATATAAGTTTGGTGATATCGGCCAGTTCGGGTAGACAAGGGTCTCTGACGAACATGACGGTGGTGGAAATATCTTTAGATCCCTTGGCAGATCCGGGAACTAATTTGGCCAGCAGTGCCGGTGGTATTGCTCCGACAGGCTCCACGTCTGGTGGTGGTTTGGCCGATTGGATTTTGGGTTTGATAATAGCTGTTATGCTGCTGCTGTGTGCAGCAGCCGGCATTTTCCTATTCATACGCATGCGCCGTAGTAAGCCGCGTAATGTGGTAAAGCCTCATTTGAACCAAGAACCTGTAGGAAATTCCAACAGTTATGTGGATCCTAGTGCTTTTGATACAATACCCATAAGAGGCTCAAATATGGCTGCCGCCAACAACAATCCTGGAACTTCGTCGTCGATGGCCACAGCCCAATTTGCACCACCCAAGTATGATGAAATACCGCCATATGGCAATCATGCGGGGAGTTCCAATTCAGGAGCAGCTACCACTTCAGAGCTTTCGGGCTCGGAACAATCAGGCTCCAGCGGCAGGGGCTCAGCCGAAGATGATGGTGAAGATGAGGAAATAAGAATGATTAATGAGGGCCCTTTAAGAGCGGGAGCAACTGGAGAGGATGGCCGTTTATCGGAAATATCAGTTCAAAATACGCAAGAATATTTGGCCCGTTTGGGTATAGTGGATCGTGATAATAATCCCACAGGAGCCGCCTCCAGTACCAGTATGGCTAATTCTAATAAAGAAGCCCATCTGCACCATCCCTTGCCGCTGGTGGACTCACTGCACATGTTTAGCGAGGATCCCGCTAATGAGACGGACATAACAAATCTGATATATGCCAAATTAAATGATGTTAACGGTGGAGCTTCAGAAAGGGCCAGCAGCGCCGACGAGGCAGCCACTACAGCCGGAAGCATAGGAACTGCAGTGGATCATGTTATGGGCTATAGCAATCATCCAGGGGTAAATGCAGCCAATGTGGGGCCCTCCATGACGGGCTCTTTGAGCTCAATAGTGCACAGTGAAGAAGAGCTAACGGGCAGCTATAACTGGGATTATCTATTGGACTGGGGTCCCCAGTACCAGCCGTTGGCCCATGTTTTCTCCGAGATAGCAAGACTGAAGGATGATAATATATCGGTGAATAGTGGCAATAGTGGTGCCTCCTCCAGCAACAAGAGTAAACAAAGTCTGGCTCATTCCATAGCCAGTGTAGTAAAACCTCATATACCTCCGCCTCTGTTAACGAACGTAGCCCCTAGAGCCATCAACCTGCCGGTGTTAGCAGGCTCTGGTGTTAATATGCGAATGCCTAACAACAACTCACATCATGGTACCGCTACCACACACTTGGGTGCCGGCAACCAATACATGCTGCCACGTTCACCCATAAGCCATGATACAGCAGGTGGCTTTTCCACCTCCTCTGCCATGTCGCCTTCGTTTTCGCCCTCTTTATCGCCTTTGGCTACCAGGTCACCTTCCATATCACCGCTAGGGGGAGTATCCACCGGCCATCACATGGTAAATATGGCCAGGCATCAGCCTCAAGCCTCACAGAGAACCAAGAATATGGTTATAGATCAGGTGAGAATGTGAAAACCACAGGAAATATTAAGAACAAAAATGAAATAAAAAAACTCTTAACAGCAACAAAAAGTGATTTAGCTTTAGGAATTTAGGTTTTAGCAATAAAAGCTTCCATTTCAAAATAAGTTTAGAGAGTCTTCACTCTCGGCTGTGTTAAAAATCAATTATTCATGTATAAATAAAAAATTCTTAGCCCCGCCCCCTTGTGTACAGTTTTAGCAATTAAGTTTGAAAATAAAAATAAAAAAATCATAGAAATGCCATTATTTTAAGTTAAATATATTGGAAACAAAAATTCACCTTTGAAATACTCATGATAAATTTTGAGACAAGATATTGAAGAAATTCTAAAAATTTTTGTAGTTGAACAACAAAAACTTGCCAATTGCTTACAATTAATTTAGTATATAGACAAACTTGTATATATAATTTTTAATTTTGTTAAAACAAGACTAAAAACAAGCCAATAAAGACTCTTTTTTTATGTTAATAATTCCAACACTTACACAAATTTTTTTTTTATAAATTTAATTCAACACACATAAAATAAATTTAGAAAAAAAATCAAGCCATAAATTTTAAGCATTTAAAATCGTGTATTTTTAAAGACAAGTATTCCATAAGATGTTGTAAGTTATAAATTATATTTAAAATATTTATTTGTTTTATTATTTCTCTAAGTGTAAGCTTTAAACTACATCAATCACATGACTAAAAATCAACGAAACATAAAATACATTTTCCACTTTCCACTAAAACTCATTTCCACTCGAAACACAAATTTTGTACAAACTCTAACTTTAAACATAAAATTTCTGTAAGTGTTTTTTGTTTATGAACAGCATGTTTCAAATCCACAAGAGACTTCATTTATTTTTAGCAAATTAATTACTTTTTTCTGATATTTATTTGTCATTCTATACACATTTTTTTAATAAAATAGTTTGCTGAATAACAAAATCTTTTATTTGTTAATAGAATAATATGGACAATGTTTTTAATTTTAACAGTGTATAACATAAAAAAAAAGCCAGAGTTTAGTTGCACTTTTTGTAAAAGTGCTTTAATATTGTTGTAAATTAATCGTAACGAAATTTAGTGTTTAAGAGTTGATGTATAAGTAAATGAGAGACAAATTCGTAAATGTTTTGTTTTAAGTAAAACTTGAAATCACATTAAAAATAAAGGAAACAAATTGGTTTTGTTTTTTTACCTAAGAAAAACATGAAAACATGAAACAAAATTTTAGTTTGATTTGATAATATGATTGTGGGAAATTCAGGTAAGTATACGAATAAATGGAGATTTTTAGTATTTTTTCAAAAATATTGTACGGAATCTAGAGCTCATAAGCGAAGAAAATAAAATAAGAAAAAAAAAAAAATCAGAAAAATGGGACATGAAGAAAAATAATCAAACGGTAACACGGCTATTATAACAATAACATGTTAACATCAGCTTGATACAGTTCTCGTATTCTTTTTCACAATAAAATTTGTGTAAATAGGAACTGTTATCACATTCAACTAAGCCACCTAATAAATGGTGACAAACACAATACACATGAGCACTGATGATGAAAGGGTTGCGTCTTTCGAAAACAGCTGTTCTGCTCTGCTGTGTAAGTTGAATAACAAAAACTGATGTTGACTTGCCATTGTGCCTTGGAATATTTATCATGTCTTTCTGAGATTTAAATTAAAAATTTCGAACAATTAGCCTATAGAATCTTAATTCAATTTAATATAGCAATATAAAATGTTCGTTAAAATTCTTACTACATAAAAATAAGAAAACTTTAAGGCTTCTCTTGCAATACGTATGCAGATAGCCCTGTTTGATGCAATGGATCTATTTCAATGTCACATCAAATACTATAGAAATGTCAATGTCCTTGCGAAAGTTCAAGTTGATGTCCATGCCAATGTTCATGTTAATATCCATAACAATGTCAATGTCTATATTAATATCAATATCTATGTGAATGTGTATGTTTATGTCAATGTCTATGTTAATGTCAATGTCTATGTTAATGTCAATGTCTATAATAATATCAGTCTCTATGTATATATCAATGTCTATGTAAATGTCCCTGACAATGTTTATGTCCATACGAATCCATATCCATTTCGAAGTCTTAACAAGTGCCTTTGTCGATGTCGTTATCAGAATATAAATTTATATCCATATCATTGTCAAAGTCTATGTCTACATCTATATCCATGTCCATGCTCACGGGCATGTCTATGTCCTAACAATGAAACTAGTTTTAAGTTCATTGTAAAAGCGGTTGTTGTAATGAAATGTATAGTGAAGGAAGTAGCGGAATCTTGGCATCTGAATGAATGACCCAACGAAAAATCTCTTCGTTTCATTTTAATGAAAATTTGAGAAAAATTGCGGGATAAATTCTAAATAAATAAACAAAACTAGCACCACTTGCATAAGTGGAAAAATTGAACAAAGAACGCTGATGAGATGGCGTAGCGGCCTCGAAATCAGTACTGATCCGTTCTGCTGGTTTGATGATTATTGAAAATATTCTTAATATTCCAATCTTAATATAAAAAGTAATAAATAGAATTTGAACAAATTCATTTATTAATAAAAGAATAAAAAATCATTTGCAGTCATGCAGATCCGAACTTAAGCCCTTTGAAAAAATTAACAATTTACATAAGAAAGTTCGACTAATAAAAATGCATACATAATTTTAAACAAATTTTGTAATTTTCATCAATACCAAGAAATAAAGAAACATTTTACAAAAAGAGGCGTATATTAACTTTTACAGTATTTTACGATTTGTAATACACATTTTTAGCAGAATAATTTTTTAATAAAATTTAAAGGAATCTTAAGTAGTCATTTTCAGCAATTTAAAGACTTAAGCCTAGTACTCTGTTTAAAATTTCATATGAAATTCTGACAGAACCAATACAAAAAATATTCAATCGAAATATTTGTGGAAAGATTTTGCTAAACTAGTACTCTGTTTTAATTATGAAAAACATGTGAAATAATATGAATGTTATTTATTTCGTACGATAATGTTTTGAAACTAAAAATTTTGTCATTGAAAATGGAAAACATAATTTCAATTAAAAAGGAAAAAAACTGAAACTGAAATAACTCATGTTGCGCAACATATTCCACAATTTCAAACAGAGTACTAGGCTTAAGAACAGATACAGACAAATTTTTCATTTTAACAAATCACCTTCAGCCTGTGATCATTTTTGGCCTACAATATTCTTTGCGCCTAGTTTGTCAAATATTTGCCAAATCCGACTACACTGTAAAACTTAAGTAAACATCACACATTATGAATATGTAACAAGTACTGACAAATACAACATTGTTGCACACTCCACATGCATTTACTCAACTATACACCCGTTTACTGCTGCAGCTTCAGTCACGCTTAGATACGTAATCAGCACACGAGCTGAGTATGAGCAGGATTGTTAGGAGTAGAATAGAATTAAGAACTAAACCTGACCCAGTATGTCAATATTTCAGCACTTAAACTATTAGTTTCCCATTGCTGCGCTAGAATACAACGAGACAGACAAAGAATAAAAAGTATGTGGAAAAAAAGGAAAGAGAAAAGATTTGATCTAAGGTACGCCATTTTTTCTATGGCAGAATTAAACTGAAATTGCTGCAAAAGTCATTCCAAGCAACATCGCGTATTTCTTTTCTTGCTTTTCCAACAACAGATGATAATGACAACACCAATTCTTCTTTTTCAACTAGATGTGCATTTTGTTGCATCTACTGACCGGTTGTTAGGATACTTAAATTGTTTTTAATTTTTTTTCTCCTTTATTTATTTGCAAAATATTGCAGTAGAAGTACGTCCAGTACATTTACTGTGATATAAACCATACATCATCTGGGCAAGTGAACAATGGAAAGTCATCTTTAAATGTAAGGAAATCCAACCAGCAATTGCTTTTAAGTTGTAACTATTTTTGTTTGGGCTCGTAAGAGATTCCTGTACATTTTTTAGTTATTTTCTTTTTCTTTTTTATTAAGAATTTGTTTGCCATCATTCATCTCTAACTCTGGTGTATATTTTTATGAGCTCTACTTCAGGAGCAACGTTAGTATATTAGGTTTGTTGAAGGATACAATACAGCAATAAGTGTTCGTGTAACCAAAAGTTTGGCTTATTGATATGCAAGATTAGAATGTTTACATCCGCTTGTTTGTTAACTTACGTGTTCTTGTCGTATCATGATATTTGTGGCCCAAGCCTTTTCAAAGTTTAAGTCTGCCTAGAAAAATGCCATCGCTAGATATATAAATGCTCACGGTCAATGTGCATGTCAAGGCCAAATGCAATGTCAGTAATCATGTGAAAGTTTATGTATATTCTCATACCAAAATTAATATCCATGTCAATGTGAATGTCCATGTCAATGTCCATATCAATGCCCATGTCAATGTCTTTATGGATGTTCTTGACAATGTGCATGTCTATGGCCATGACAATGTTAATATTCATGTTATTGTTCACATCAATATCCGTGTCAGTGTTAATGTCCGTGGCGATGTCTATGTCAATATCTATCCCAAATGTCTAGATCAGTGCATATGCTGACAGCTACCTAATTGTATATATCGTTGTCGGTGTTATTGCCAATGTCGATGTTAATATCCAAGTTTATGGCCATGTCCATGTCTTACTAACTGAAACATTTGCATGAATTAATATTACTTGCATATATAAGCCGACTATAGCTCCTATACCAGCCTCCTTGACCCTATTATAATATCTCAGTCTATTTGAATTTTTTTTATTCTGAGATCTGTAGTTTTTTAATGTTTCATTATTTCGGCAGGTTCAAATGTTGTTGTTGCTATTGTTGTTATACTCTATCTAAAGGCCGCCTCGTATCATGAAATTGTTGTACGGCTATACAACAGACAGCAGTAGTGGCAGCAGCAGCCACAGTAATTGTAATTTCTCAAAACAACTTCAAATAAGCAACAACAATAAGAACGTGCTTCTTGCTGCTGATATCAAAAGGTACAAATCTGACAAACAAACAAAAAAAATTTGATGAAAAAAAATTCTTTTGTGAAAATGATTTCATTACATTTTTTTTCTTTTAGTTTTACTTCCATTGCAGTAAAATTTTAAAGTTAAATCTTAAGGACAAAAGAACATGAAACGGTGACTCAAAAGAAAGCAAAGGATTTAAAAATTTAAATACAATTTGCTTTATAAAGTTAATGTCATGGCCAAAGTGTCAATAGATTAAAGGAAATATTCAAAGTGTGTACTTGCAGCACAAAACCGAATAGTTTATTTTCAGATGGAACCATAATCTTAAATAGACATTGTTAACTTGATCTCTTTCCAGTTTTCAAATACTCAAACCAAATGTTACCGAAATGCCATTAAATAAATTCCACGAACTTTTCTTTTAAATTATACGTAAACAAGATTTTTTTTGGAAAAATCCATGTTAATTTTATATGAACAATCGGTTGCAACAGAAAGCAACAGCAACGCTTTAAACATTTGCAAGTAACAAACATTTAATCATGCGTTTTTTTTTTCTTAAAGTTGTAACATGATTAATTTGTGATCGTGTATTAAAATAACTGAAAGCCATAAAATTAAACGCCTGGTTGTTATTAAGGAAGAGAAGAAAAAAGGAAAAATATTAAAAACGATCAGCCACAACAATGTCTACAACTGCAACTGCAACTGCAATAACAATTGTAATTGTATGTTTGAATAAAGAATGAAAGAACTAACGAACGAACGAACGAAGGAAACAAAGGAAGGCTGCCTGCCTGACTGCCTGCCTGCTTGTTGCAACTTTTATTGAAAAGTGTAAAAACATTTTGCTGATTTTCATTTAACAACAAAACTAAATACAAAACCGAAAGCGTTTTTACAACAACAACAACAAAACAGTGAAAAATATCAGACATGTAATTTATAATGCGAAATAATAATAAAAAAAATTAACTACAAATGATATTAAACATTTTCGAAGACAGTAGTTTAACCAGCGGGGAATAAATACGTTTTCGATATTTTCAATATCAATCGAATTCGGAGGGTTAAAGCAGCACCAGCATCGTGTGGAACTGAATGGGGTGTTAACTTTATCGTATATATAAATCTTGGAAAATCTCACACATATTAATTGATGGTAGAAAATGTGGACAACAGCAAAGTTGTCTATTAGACTTTTGGCCAAAGTGAATTGGAACTAAGCGCAACTACAACTTTACCGCTTTGCAATGCCACAGTTATAAAATTAAAGAAAAAACCAGTATAAAATTTCTCTTTGCACCCACATTAGAACCAATTATAGTCAATAGAACAGAATTAACTCACGATACAGTGCAATCTTTTTAACTGGCAGCACTCAGTTTAGCTATAAAAATGAAACCAATACAAACTAAAGACAAGAATGATTTTTCGAATGAATGTATTTGTTATGTTATGCATTTTATATTTAAGGGCTTTGACATTTACTTTAAAAGCTTATAAGAACACAATCCTTTCTTACAGCAACAAAATTATTGTTCGAAAGAAATAGAATTATCACTGTCTTTTTCCAGATGAGATGGGCTCAGGAATCCTAGGAAAAAAAATTAAATTCCCGATATATTAAAAGCTTTAAGTAAAATTATGTCGACCGATAGAAAATTCAATTGCGAAACTCGGTGCAGATGATTATTTCCCTTGAAAGTTCTCAATGGAAATGTTACTAATGAGGGAAGGTACCTAAAACTTGGTATCTAACATAAAATATGGAACATGTAATATTGCCGAAGGCATCCGGTTTAAAGGCCAAAATTTATATGGGATGACGAGGACTCTTCAACAATTAACATGCATTTTCCGACGGAATACGAAAAAAAAATTTAGAAAATAATTTTTTTAATAAAACTTCATTCTAAATATATATTTGAGCAATTCTTATTTTAAGAATAAAAATTTTTCAATATACGAGGTCCGTTCAATAAGTAAGCTGTATATTGATTTATTTTTATTGGCAATAATTTGTATTTCCTGAAGCTGTTAACGAAATATTGAATAAAAATTAGACGAAATAAAATTTTATAAAAAGCGACCACAAGCTTGATTAATAATATTACAATAAACTGATAAGGCCAATAGAAATAAATCAACAATTATTTATGTATTCATCAATTTCTACGTTGTCTCCTTGAAATTAGCCTTTCTCATATAAAACACGCTTGTGTAAGGTGTTTTTTCTTGGACTCTCTCGGCAAATCTGTTTTTATCTCCTAAATCGTGCTAATGGATTTCTAGAATTTCGGTAATAGAAAAAAATGCTGGAGGCCCAATCTGGTGAATACAGTGGCTGCTCCATGATAATAATGTTGTTTTTAGCCAAAAAATACGTTTTTCTTTTTTCTTTGCTAAAATTCAGCAATTTTAAAGTAAACTTCGTTGGCCCATGCTTCAGAACCAAAATTTCCACAAAAAAATAAAAATTAATGATATGGATCCTCAACATTATCGACAATTTCTCAAAAGTAATTCGACAATAAAAATTTTTTTTTATCTGCTTAACATTTTTTTTTAATAAAATTTTTATAAATAAAAACTGTCATGATATATAACTAAGCCGCTTAATATGTGGTGACAAGCAAAAATTCACATGAGTGCTGATGATGAAAGTGTGGCGGTTTTCGAAAACAACTGTTCTGACTCTGCTGTGTAGGCTGATTAACTAGAAACTGATATTGGCTGCCTTTGTGCCTTGCAATATTAGGTGTGTGAAGTTAAGTTTCGAAATTTATAACCCTAGACACAAACCAAGTACGTTAACAGAGCTCTGTTAGCATTTTAACATAGCGCTGTTAAGCATAAAAAATCCGAGTGTTTGTATTCCAAATGGAATACTGGCCACATTTCTGAACCAACATTCAAAAAAATTAACGGAACTAACTACCAGGTCCATACCTTTCATAATATATTAATATTTTGGTATAGCTATGCCGATAAGCTTTGATTTTGTGTGCACAAAAATTGTAAAATTCTAGAGAATATAAACCAGGATCTTGGGCAACTAAAAATTGTTTTATTTTATAGCTTTTCAGGTCCTCTATCACGTCCAATGGCCATAAAATTTAACAGTTGGATTGTCCTGAGAGGATTAGTGATCATAATTTGTTCATTATAAAAATATGGGGATGGATGGGTACACATATGCCACTACATAAAAATGGTGGCCCCGAAGAGCCCTTTATATTGCAGAAAAAGTCTTATAACTGAAATAACTTTGGAATTCGAATAATATTAATTTAGAAAAAAAAATTGTTTTAAAAATTAAGCCTTAAATTCAAATTACTGTTGAGTATTTTTTCCGGAAGAAGAAAACCTCTTGCAACGAAAACAACTGTTTGGAATTTAATTTATTTAATATTTTGTTTATTATTAATTTAATTAAAGATGTCAAAACAGTTAAGCCACCAGCAAATAAATATACCAGTATGTACAGGGTATTTGCACAACATTGTGTTATAATCTCGACAATCTTTTATTCCAGCAAAGGTTGTGTTCAATTGAGAAAAATCCTTGCCTTATGCATACGAATATATTTTGCTAAAGTATTTATTCTGGCTTTTTCATTTAAAACGAAGACAAACATAAATTAACGCAAAAGAGGCACAATTTTGTATTTATCTGCTTTTGGTGTATTTCGAAAGAACACAAAAAAAAACACGCTTTAACCCATTCACATACTTTGCTGGAGCATGTTGCCAGAAAGGAGAGACGGCAGAAGGACGAAATCAGCCAAGAAAAATATATACAAATAAGAATAAATGCCACAAGGTTCTGTACATTCATAAAGCAAACATACAAAGGGAAAAAGAAATATAAAAAGAAAAAAGAAAAGAAAACTAGCAGTCGTATAACGAAAATAAGGAAAAAGAGGGCCTGGCTAAAAGATGTCATGGTATGGCTAAGAACTGTCGAAACTATTTGACATTGAAATAAAATATGATTTTAAAACTAAATCGAATGGCAGCGAAAGAAAAGACTTTAACTGCCACATGTTTTTGTGTTTAAGCTAAAATAAATGTACGCTGAACAGCAGAAAAACAAAAATAAATACTAAATAAAAAGAATATGAAACGTACGGCAAGAATATGTTTTGAAAGGATTTGCAATCTTTATATCTAAGATATTTAACTTTGCAGCAGGGACTGCTTAGCTTGGCTAGTAGAAAATAGTTTTATCTCCAATTTTTTTTTGTTCTTTTTTGCTTTGTTAATGTGAGGGCTGCCTATTTCAATGTATTGTTTTACATATTAAACCTTTTCACTTTTTCTTAGTCTTACTTTTTTTTACATACTCGTACTCACTATTCAGCTCAGCTTAGCTCAAGTCAAGTCAAGTCATTTGCTCTCGCCTTGGTGTACACCCCAAATTTTCGATAATTTACCTTTCGATTTTTATTCTTCCACATCCATATTTATTTTTCATTTAACAATATATTATTACATTTAGACAGACGGCTAAACAAATGGTGGGATAGACAACAATACCACGTTTTTAATATTTGCTGAAGGAAGATCAGCAATAATATTAAAAAGTAATTTAAATTTTTCCCCATTTTTTTTCTCTTACGAGTACAACTGGAGCTCTTTATGCGTATGGAGATTTGACGTGAAGGCAGAAGCGTGATAAGAAAGCAAAAAACAAGTCATGGTGATGGTTTAGAGAATGATAATTAGCGCATTTCATTACCTATTTGTTTATGGGGAACGGCGAAATTTGGGTTCGCTTTAGTAGTCCTTCGAACCGGATGGTTTTTGTATATGATAACAGCTGTAAGTTTGCTTTGGAGCTGTTTCAATTGTCCACTGTAGAAAAGGGTTCTTTTTTAAAAAAAGAAAAAAAAGGCGAATTTTTTTCTGGAACGACAATCAGCGGGATGAGCCCTACTACAGAAATGCATTCTTCCGGAACCGTTAAATGGGAGAAGCCATTTTCGCCACTGTAATGATGCAACAGGGTGCTGTAATGCATTCTTTAGTAATCAATTCAGTCAAATGCGTCAATGTTGTCTTGTACACCTTCTGCTGTGGGCCACCAGTCCCGAACTGTTTGGAGTTCAACTGGGTGTAGTTTCGGCTACGGGGCCTGACCGGAGACTTGTTTCTGGTACCACGGGTGTCGGGGGCCCCAGGAACCTTGGTTTCTGCCCGGCAATGGGTGCGGCCCTTCGGGGAGCATCGTGGTGGCTGTGTGTTGAAACCCAAATCGCGGGGAGGACGTGAGCCCAGTGTAGAGTTGCATTGCAACCGGGTATCGTGACCCAAAGATCGGCAAGAGTTTTAGGTAGGCTCCGCTCCTAACCAAGGGGGAGGCCATGTCCAAATACATGGTTTCATTGGTACTCATGCGTGACAGTCTGTTGCGTGGGGGGCGTTGGTAGACGCATTGTACTCCCCCGGTGTTAACACCATGGTGGGGTTGGGCCTCGAGGCAGGTAACCACTATAATCTGTAGCACATCTGTAAACCTTCTGCGTAACAGAAGTAGGTTCGCCTACGAGTCTGAGTAAGAATCAATAGGTGTAAGGGCGCTTGAGTTTGGATTAAACAGAAACTGAAGTCAATAGAAAATTTATAGAACCTACACTGGTTTGGCTTTCGAGGCTTCACCAGTAGTCTAAACTGGTACCACGGGATCCAGTACTGGCCCCGCAGTTTATTGCGACTGGATATTGGTGAGGTCTCCTCCGGGAGTTCACATGGTGGTTTGTGGTTGGCACCAATTGGTGGGAGATTTCTCAGATAAGGACTGATGGCCAGTCTTTATAGTTGGGCTTCGGGCCGGCTGATAGTAGCAAAATCTCTGTGTTGTTGTGAATTAACAAATAAGGTTCTATTGGGAGACTTTTGTAGCTCATAGGACTAAAGATCATCTGGATAGGATCAACACTTTAGCAAGGTGTTAGATCATGGACATAACCCTATCATGTTCTAGAAATTGCCACCTGGGTGACTCAAGGGTCACTTAGGTGTGATCTCTGAGGTGAACAAGGGTGGTGGTGAACACTCAATTTCACACTATGTGTGGGTGCTGTTGGCTAAAGTAGTAGAACACGAGACTATGAAGCGGAGGGTCGTGAGTTCGAGCCCGCACTGAGTCATGAAATATTGTGTTGAATTCTACTGATCAGGATTAGTGCGTGGTTGTGTTAGTGGTTGCCAGCCTGTTTCAATGATGAAGGCATAGTCACTGGTTACTGAACATAATTGGCAGCGACTGACACTATCATGTACTAAAAAGCAGAGTAACAGCACCCACCTTCGTCGGCCCTGTAGCAAAAAAAATTAGCCGGTGAAGTAAAAGGTTGAAATAGCTACAAAAAAACTGTCTATCTTCTCATCTTTCCTCATCTGTCCCCTTAATACTATCCCCTCGTTTTCAGTTCCGGCGCAATGCATTGCATATGTAGGGGTCATCCCCTGAGTGCTGGTCCTACTCTTAAGAAAAAAAAAAAGAACATCGTCAGATAGGGTCCTTGTGATAGCTGCTGACGCTAAACTTTATCATAGTTGTACACCTTCTGCTTGAAGTATTCCCCTAAAAAAAAGTCGGGGCTGTCTGGTCAAGTAACCATGGGGAATAGAGTTTCCTGATATTAATTTGTTTAGGAATTTTAAGAATTTGACCATGTGTGCGGTTGCTCCGTCTTGCTGGTAACAAATACTGTTGCGGTCTCCATTGATAATTGTAGTACGGTTCGTGTGCCACCCTGTATAGAAACAGCTATTGAACAGTTTATCCATTTATATATTTGCTATTTTTATTTTTACTTGCCAGTATGTAACCTATAATCAAGTGGCAGAAAACGACATCATCATAGTTCAAAAAAAAAAAATAAAATAAAACTATGAAAAATATAAAAAAAGTCATACAGATTCATCTGCCCTAAACTAAATGTATGTACGTGCATGTGTTCTGTTACTGCCACATTTTGTGGTCTATAATAAACCAAGTGAATATGTCTGGTATTAGCCAACATATGAAGTACGAAAATGAATGTGGGATTTTCTTTGTTTTTTCTAGATTAAATAAAAAATATTTAAAAAAGAAAAATTAAGCTGTATGGCAATCATCAATTATTTTGAGAGTATTTTCATTTTATTTAGACAACATTTGCTCGAACTTCAATAAACATTTTCGCGTTGTGGAAAAGGAAGTCAATGTTGCGAAAGTTTCAATAAATGAACATTTAATTTAGCGTAGTGTAGATAAAAAAGTGACTTACGTTTGTAAAATTGGTTTAAGGCGCCAGATTTTAAGGAGGATTGTTTGAAAACTTAATTGGTCGTTGGTATACCTTCTCAAGAAAATTGAGAAAACTATTGGTATTCAGAAAATATGTGTATAGTGCCATCAACTACAACATTTATTTTAAAATCGAAATTCATATGATATTTTGAAGCATTTCCTGATATATGTTTGTTGTGCCTTTAACTACTTCATATGATATGTGAGTCCAATTCCATAATCAGCCCAGTCATTCATAAGAGAAGGAGTTTTTTTTTTTTTTTGACTTGCATTAGGGCACAGTTGTAGGAGTATTAATTATTGTTAATGTATTTAAATGATGAAACTACAGCTGCTGCAAAATACTGACAGCAAGTAAAAGAATCAGGTACTAAAATGCTCGTCATAGTCGCTATTGTACCCATATTCATGAGTAGATTAACATAAAAGACAATAAGAAAACCACAAATTCTCTGTACTCAACCTCCATTCCAGCTCCCCCGTCAATACTAACACTTACTTTATATATTTAAATACAATGCATTACATGAGCAGAGGGCAGTGTAAGAACAAATATTGGGTGTTTTTTTTATAGAATGTCACAAGTTTAAATCATAATAAAACAAAGAAATATATATTGCTATGTGGCCACCCCAGCTTGCGCGTAGAAGGCGCAATCAACGACAACAACAAAATTCCATAAAGTATAGGGTCCGCAATCTAAGGTTATTTTTGCAACTAGTGTTTATTTCGTGAATGGTAACAATTAGCTCATGTCTGATTTGACAGATAATTAGTTGTATCCTTCCGCTGAACGAATATGGTTGTGTATATGCTTGAACAACGCTTTGCTCAGTGGGCCTGCGATCGACTTGCAGAAGATGCAGATTTTTGCCAAAAAAAAACATCTTTTCAGATGAAGGTCATTTTGATCTTGGCGGGTATGTAAACAAACAAAATTGTCGCATTTGGGGCACAGCAAAACACGCACGCATACATTTAAAAGCCGACGCACCCAAAACGAGTCACTGTTTGGTGTGGATTTTGGTCCAGAGGCATAATTGGGCCATTTTTCTTCGAAAATGAGCAAGGAGTGGCCGTTACAGTCAATGGCGATCGTTATCGGGCCATGCAGCCATATGAATGAAATTATTTTCCATTATTAACCGGAAGGATTGTACTTTCAAATAAAAAAAAAAATTTGAGAAAATATTCAGTAGTTTTTTTATAGCATTTAAAAAAAAATAAAAATTATTTGGCGAACCCTATAGAAGGACACATGTACAGATGCTAAGAATGGCGACGAATTGATTGATTAGGATCATTTTCAATGCTTTCCTGTACAGTGGCTACAGCTTCTCCAGTTCGCACTGTTCGGCATCTCATGGAAAGCACATTATCAATAACAGTAAATGTGATCCGAAAATTATCTATTGTTCTTCGAATTAAGCGCTCAGAAGGACGATTATTTAGGCCATAACATTGAAGAAGTGCACGATAAGTTTGACGATTAGAACAAATATTTTGATTCAAAATTTCACCAATTTGCACACGATCCACTCTAAAAAATACGTTTTACATATCCTGAATTCTTAATAAACATCAAATATAATTACCGCTTATTGTATCCATTTTTATGTAACTGGGAGTCTTCTGGAATAATTGTCTGTCGGTGCTTAAAATTATCCTCCATTGATTTCGCAGCGCTACTTATACTACTTTCAAAAATATTCTGCTAATTTAATAGCATTATTGCTTAATCATAAAAGAGAAAAATGTATCACCGCATTACGTTGGTAAGGAAGCAAAATTTCCCTGGAGCAGTAACAATTAAAATGACTACAATAAATTCCCTATTATTTTTTTCTCCCCTTATCTGCAGTTGCAACATTATACTCACCTTTCATACTTCCGGCACAATGCGTTGCATCAGCTGGCTAAAATAAAAACACTTCATAAAATTGTGCACAATTAGTCTAAAACAAAAGACTTAGGAAACGAACTTG
Source organism: Linnaemya tessellans (assembly GCA_951800035.1). Classification (NCBI taxonomy): domain Eukaryota; kingdom Metazoa; phylum Arthropoda; class Insecta; order Diptera; family Tachinidae; genus Linnaemya; species Linnaemya tessellans. The sequence goes on from OX637533.1 coordinate 130,927,963, forward strand.
ACGTTAAAGTTGTAAAACTTCCATTTGTTAATTTAATCTGCTTCACACCTTTTGCAATAGCCTATTTTAACTGATCTAAATATTATTTGGACTATCTTAGACAAGCTGATATAATATGTCAGAGTTGTTGTAGCCATATGAACTGCCTGCAATTACTTACCAAACTGTTAATACAGACGTAATCAAAATGCAATAATATATTAAAGAACATAAGAAATAATTTGTAAACTGTTGCATTTGAATTAAGAGCTGCTTAAAGACAAACAAAAATAAAAATAAAATTAAATGAAATATTTAAAAATGCTAGATTACCCTGAAATTGGCTAGCTCTTTGTGTTACTTAAATATTTGAAGCTTAATGAGCTGAATACAAAGAAAATGCTAAAATACTACTGCACTTCAATAAATTTCTTTATTCATACATTTTTCTTAGAACGTATGTAAGTTACATATTTCAGCACTGGCCACATGATACTTTCAGTTCCTTTGAAATGCTTAAATACGAATAATGGATTGGCTATCATAAAAGCTGCTGTCTTGTTGTCGGTATTTTATGCCAATTTTTAATGATGTACCATTACGAAAACAACAAATGCAAATACCACATCCTTTCAACATTTTATTCATATTCATTAAAAACATAATGAAAATAATAACAATAACGATTATAATATTCATAGTGATAATAAAATACTAATAACAATAATTCGTATTAAATTTCTTTATTATGAATAACTAAATTTCTTAGGAAATAACATACATACATATATAAATCTTGTTGTAAAAACTCGATTGCCAAGAAGAAAAAAAGAATACAGGAGCATAAAGGGGAAAAAGATATAAAAAAGGAATCTCTAGAAAATCGCCATTATAAAGACTGATGAGAAAGAAGACATCAAAATGGCCAATCAACATGCATTTATTACATACACATGCACGCTTGCATATAATTACAGACACATATATACACAACATATATATACATTCACAATATATACACATATTTACATGCAGATGTATAGATTTATAAGTATAAGAATACCCAGCAAGCATCGGCAGATGAGTCTGACATCCAGTTCAAACTTATCTAAATTATAAAACTTTCATGATTTTCAGTTTTACTTGCTTTTCTTTGATAAGGAAAATAGCATCTTTTTTCAAACACTGTTTTAATATGCTTAGAAATACAACCCTGGCAACTTTATAAACTTAATTCGCCGTTTAAATTATCAAAAAGCTAAAGGTTTACGCAATAACACTAATTCTGTAGAACAATGACGGAACTAACTTAGCTTACCACTTTAAATTTTGAGTCTGTTATTTGAATTATTTGCTGCATAAAATTTATAAATGCACTTACATCATTTTATGTTTAAATTCCAAAAATGTTCATCAATGTTTTCGAAATTAGTTTCAAATAAATTTTTCTAAAGCGATGCTTTTTCCAGGATAATTTTATTCCAATTGATTTATAAAGATAATTTGAAATCCAATTATATGTATGTATATATTAAAATATGTATTCAAGTAAAATGAGACCAATAAATTTATTTCAATTTACAAAATATTTTATTCGAAAATAATTTGTTTCGAATAATATTTTATTCGAATTATATATTATTCGAATTATATATTATTCGAATATTAATTTTTCGCACCATACTTTATTTGATTAATCGACTAATATTTAATCATATAACACAATTGATTCGAAAATTTTATTCGAATAAACATATCTCCGGACAAAAGTCCACCAACTAACTAAAAAAAAATATAATCCGCAAATTTTTTTTTAATATTAATACAGATCAAAAATATTTCATTCGAATAATATTTATTAGAATTATACTTATTCGAATAATATTTATTCGAATTATACTTATTCGAATAATATTTCTTCGAACTATACTTATTCGAATATTTATTCGAATTATACTTATTCGAATAATATTTATTTGAATAACATTTTATTTGAATACAAAGTCAACCTAATCTACTTAATTAATATTAATCAAAAATATTTTGTTTGAATAACAATTACTCGAATAATATACATATACCCGTATCAAACGAATTTCCGCTAAAATAAAAAATCTACATATTAGAGGATATGAAAATATATTATCAGCTATTCTTAAAATATTATTAACAAGTCTATAACATTTTGATTATATATTTTTTAAACTATCCAAGACAAATTTTGTTTGAATAATATTTATTCGATTACAAATTTCAAATAAATCAGTTTTCTTTTAATATATTCTAAAAAAGTTGTTCAATTACGTAGCGATCAAACATATTTTGTGCAAATAATATTCGAATAACTTTTTTAGTAATATTTTCGAATAATATATATTCGAATAACATATATTCGAATAACATATAATCGAATAATATGTATATTCGAATAATATATAGCATACGAATAATATATATACATATATATATATATATATATACATATATATATACATATATATATATATATATATATATATATATATATATATATATATATATGTATATATACATATATATATATATATATATATACATATATGTATATATATACATATATATATATATATATATATATATATATATATATATGTATTCGAATAATATATATTCGAATAATATATATTCGAATAATATATATTCGAATAATATATATTATTCGAATAATATATGTATATTCGAATAATATATGTATATGCTATTAATATATGTATATTCGAATAATATATGTATCTGTATTCGATTAATATATATATTCGAATAATATTTTTTGAGATTATAAAATGAACTATAAGCATGATTATAAATTGATATTCAAATGTTGCGAGAATAGTATCTATTGCACTTACATTTTTGATTCAATCAGAGGGGGCAAATTACGGCATTCGATATCGATCGAATTTTGTATTTAAATTGTATGGAAATTTCGTTCGATATCAAATGCGGTAATTTGGGCCCAGTGTTTTATATCGTTTTTTAGTTCTCACTATTTTATTCGATTATTGGCAATTTAGTGATTGTTTTGTAGAATTTAATGTATGTAAATTATGTTGAGCATAAAAATTGTATTCCAGTAATTGTTATTTTAACAAAAATTAAAATATATAAATGAAATTTATTTGTTGGTGGTTAAGCAATGTCTATATGCATTTCATTGGTGCTTTACCAAATCGTCAGTAGACTTTAACCACAGTTTTGAAAAGCTAAAAAAAAAGTCTCTGACGATTTGGTAAAGCACCAATGAAATGCATATAGACATTGCTTAACCACCAACAAATAAATTTCATTTATATATAATAGTGTTGTGACAACAATGTGTTAAATAAAAAAAAAAAAAAATTTCATAAAAATTAAAATATTTTTTACAAAGAAAAATTTTATGTCTGGTTCAATGTTTGCTGGGTATGTATATATGTATGCAACCCCATATGTACCTGCGTAAAGATATATGTACTAGTGTATGTATATTCCGAAGTAGTAATACATATAATTCTGTATATCTGTGGCCACATACAATTTGTTGGATTAAGAATAAAAATCAAAAAACTTGAAAGAAAAACTTAATAAAAAGGATGCAAAATATTAACAAAAAAAAAAACATTTCTTGCAGCAATTATTTTCGCATTTGGCTTCAAGTAAAAATGCAAAGAAGCAACAACAACAAAAATCAACAACGAATTTAAAGCATTAATGCTTGAAAAGCTTATTAGTACGGAACAACTTTGTTTTCCGACACGGCCTATACACATCCTTCTGCACTGCCCGAAATAGTTATAAAGCCACTTATATAAAAGTTATGCCACATTTTATAGGCTCCGACATGTGATTTAATTCCTTTAAATAGCTGAACTGGACTATGAAATTTTGCGCTAGTAATATAGAAAAAAAAAATGGTTTAGGCTTTACTTGGTAGACACTCACGTACTTAAAGGGTAATCAAGTAAGACAAAACAGAAATAAGTAAAAAGAAATCAAAATTAAATACAACAACAAGACTTGAAACAGCAAAAGCATAAAATGTGAAGTACTTTATTATGAAGAATATCCTCTACCAATCGGTTTTCAGTATTTTTTTTTTTCAGTTTAAACATTTTGGTAGAAGGATTAAAATGTTTTCGAAGTGTGAAACTGACATGCGAAGTTTCTGTTGGCACAGATTAAGCCGTGCGTTACAGCCATGATGTGGTTTCACTTTGAGCTGATTGTATTATGAACAACATACTTAATTCTTAACATTGACTAACTGAATGACGGACGAGCTGACGGACTGACGCATGGTATGGGCAAATGAATGACTTAACTGCGAATTCAGCCACCTGCTTTAACTTTATTGTAGCGAGTGTAGAAGTGTATTTACTCATTTACTCTTCCTTTTTTTCCCCTTCTCTCGTTGAGTTGTAGACATTTTACTTGAATAATGGGGTTGCCGGCCTTCCTTTTTTACACAAAAGAATTAACAACAACATAAAAAAAAAAACAAAAAATAAATAAAAGCCTCAAATAAAATGAAACAAAACTGACACTGGCCATAATGAAGACATTAACGTTAATGAAATTGTTATTAAGGCGTTACAATGGATTGATGTTTTTGAAGACTGGCTGGCTGGCATTTGCAGTTTAAAGTGTTACTTTCAGGTATTTTTAGCAAATCAAATTAGTATTTCTTTCCTTTGAAGACTTCAATACGGTATTCAGTTTTGTTTTGTTTTTTTTTTTTTTTAATTTAATTTTGAAATAAGTACATATTTTCATTTCCGTATAAATCGGTTGTCTTATAGAAGTGCCAGTCTTAATGATATCAAGAGGCACTCATAGTGGCAACATAAACCTGGGCTTAATTGCTTAAGCATCTATACCTTCTAAGCCACTTCTTCTCCAGTGACAGCTTTCTTAATTATTAAAACTTTAATTGTACTATTCTTATTAAAATATACTGCCTTTGAATATTGACAAAATTTTTAAAATTTAATAACCACAACTAATTGAATAACTTTCGAAAAATTATATCCTGAAAACATTTTTTTTCAAAAACAAATCTTTGCCAATCTATGAAACAACCCTGTAGCAGCTGATTATAAAATAAATATAAATTTAGATAAGACTGACGTGTATGACTTTTCAATAGCAACTTAAAACTTACCACTTACATACTAGATGTTGATCTCATTCTCATGTCATAGAACATACCTGAAATAGAACAAATAACAGATAAAACTAGATTATTTAACGTTAATATTTCGCATATAAATAAATAAAATAGATAACAAAATGAGTTAATTGTTTGACAAGTTCAGGGTTTGTTTTCAAATTGAGTACACTTGTTTTGTCTAACACTCATTTGTAAATTTAATTTAAAAAACCTACAACCAAATAAAAGTATCATCGTTTGTGATATGCATTAGTGACCTTACGAAATAATTTTGTTATCAATCAATATCAAGATATTAAAACGTAAAGACCTTAAAAGTAGAGGAATCGGTAAAGTTCTATTGTTCAAACATGTTTTACCTGTGGATTGAATAGATTTTTGATGAATTTGCCGTGCAATAGATTTTACTCGAACAAAAACCAATTCTAAAAAATATCTTCTAACAATTTCAGTTCTAAAGTAATTAAATTTGTAAGGGGCACCTGTTATTTCTTGCAGCCCAAATAAGCAGCTACCGAGTCAACTAAAAAGCCTTTTTGACCAAAATCATAGCATACTTTTGTGCGCACTAGTGCATATGCAAGCAAGTAGGGGCTTTGTTAAAACCATTAACAACCACCCTTCAGTCAAATACATTTAAATAAGTCATGTTTCTTACGTTTCATGATTGTATATAATTATGATAAATGTAATTGCTCATATTTTCTAAATTAAATTAAAATTTCAACACGTTCCATTCTAGAGTCGGGCACAACGAAACAGACATTAACATAAATCTTAAGGTGTGAAATGTTACATTACGCAGCATTTGAAAAAAAAACACAAACAAACAAACAAACAAAAAACTCGATTTCATTGTAACTTTAATCGATAAGAAATCGCATACTTAGAAACAAGCAAAAAAATACACCAACTAAACACGAAATCATTGTGCACAACAACAACAACAACAATAAATGTCAATTTGCATTTGCAGTAATAAAATCATCAGACAATAATTTTTGCAATTCACACGTTTCCATACAAACCGTTTCAAAATAAATATTAAAAATATTAAAAGTAATTTCAAATGACCACAAGTGTTATTAATAGTTGCTTAATACTATTTATTTATTTATTTTGCAATTCTAGTAAAATATATATATATATTTTTTTTTTGTCTAGCCAAATACTAGTTTTAATTTAATAAATAAATTAAATAAGATTCAATATAGAACATGGAACAAATAACTGGCGGGCTTAAATGAATTGCATGCCAATTGTACAGTAGAATTTAGCCAGAGGTTTTTCTAATGTTTCAATCACCAATAAAATCACAAGTTTCAAATAATTGAAATTGACTGAATTTTAATTTAATAACGATTAAGAAACAGGTGTTTGTAGCATATAAAAATATTTTATAAACATATTTTTCTGTTAAAGAAATGTTAAAGTGGAAACTCTTTACTGACTTAAAGGAATGAAGGATAATTCTAACAAAAAACAGGAGCCAAATTACGGCATTCGATATCGATCGAAATTTGTATTTAAAATGTATGCAAATTTCGTTCGATATCGAGTGCGTGTAATTTGGCCCCAGAAGGAATTTGTCGCAATTTTCTATAATCGTTACAATAAATTAGCAGCCTTTTGGCGAATAATTTTGTTGCATCATCTAGTTATCGCTTCATTAGTTATTTATTTAACTAAATTAAATAGTATAAATAAATAGGGACATTTTGCTTTTTAAGTAAAAAACGGAAAATATTCGATTTAATGTACTGAACGGTACCCTTCATTCGTAAATGGTCCCTGCGCTCGTTATGCGAAAATTTTATATTCTCAAATTCTTTAATAAAAAGTTCAAAAGTTGGCGATTTAATATTTTTTTTATTGAACGTTACCCTTCATTCGTAAATGGTCACTGGCGTTCATAAACGTTTTATGCGAAAATTTCATATTCTCAAATCCTTTAATAAAAAGTTCAAAAGTTGGCGATTTAATATATTTTTTTATTGAACGTTACCCTTCATTCGTAAATGGCCACTGCGTTCATTAACGTTTTATGCAAAAATTTTATATTCTCAAATTCTTTAATAAAAAGCTCAAAAGTTGGCGATTTAATATATTTTTTTTTATTGAACGTTACCCTTCATTCGTAAATGGTCACTGCGTTCATTAACGTTTTATGCAAAAATTTTATATTCTCAAATTCTTTAATAAAAAGCTCAAAAGTTGGCGATTTAATATATTTTTTTTTTTATTGAACGTTACCCTTCATTCGTAAATGGCCACTGCGTTCATTAACGTTTTATTCAAAAATTTTATAGTCTCAAATTCTTCAATAAAAAGTTCAAAAAATTTGGTGATTTAATATTTTTTTTATTGAACGTTACTTTTCATTCTTAAATGGTCAATGATTTCACAAAACTGTTATATATAAAAATTTGATATCTATAAATTCTAAAAAAGAAAAAATAAAAACTCCTGTGATTTTGGACTTTTAATTTGTATTGAACGTTACATTTCCTTCCATTTATTCATAAAATTCTTATACAAAAATACTATTAATTTTTTTTTTAATGAAAAGTTCAAAAATGTCTGTCATCTTAGATTTTCTTATATATTTGTATTGAACGTTACCATGTGTTCGAAGAATATTTTATTTCTTCAAACTCTTACAAAAAGAGCAAAATAATTGAATGCGAATTTAAATTTATTTATTTATATTTTGGGTATTGAACGTTACCATTGTTTACTAGGTGGTAATTAATTTCGTCAATGTCTTAAGCGGCATGGCCACACATCAAACTGATGCTTCAAACTTGTGTATGTGTTGGTAAAATTCTGTTTCGCAGTGAAAATCTAAACTGTTTTGATATTCTTCAAACTCACATTAAACTATACGTTTGAGAAATAGAAGCTTAAATTGGATAACACTCAATACATTCGAACAATTAAAGCTGACTTACAGCTCACTATTGTTTAGAGTAAATTTCAATACTATTTTTTATATTTTCTACAAACGATCAATATAATATTGCAGCTGACTTACAATTAAAATAAATGCTGTCCATTGCATTAGAAAAATAAGAATTTAAGTAAATGAAATGGGCTCGACTGATTTCTGGTCCTACGAACATCGTTTCTAAGTTAATTTCTCACATTTGCTTAAATATACAAGAATATAGAAGAATTGGGAGAATGTGAAGAGCAGCTGGCGACGTAGACAATTTCGTAATCATATCGGCTAAAATTCTTATTAAAATTATTTCCAAATCTCTATGAAAAGTAAAAATTTTCAACGGAATCCAATTATAATAAGTGAAGTTATGAAGTATTCACATCTAAAATTAAATTGACACTAGAATAACATATACATATATTTTTATTTTTTAATTTTAAAAATAGCAGATTCTTTGTTCACTCAAGCCACTGTATTTTATAAAATATATTACAAATTATTGCTTGCATTTAAGCTTTAAAGATAATAAACATTTCTAGTGGCATTTTATTAATCTATTAATTTTTTTACTTTTCATTTCATTTTCATTTATTTATTATTTTTCAATACATATTTTTTATTATTGCGGTTTTAATTAAGTCCACAATTTAATTCATTAATTTGTATATGAGTTTATTTTCAAATCTTTTTAACTAAATTAGATGAAAATAAAAGCTCACATCAGGTGAGAGCGAGAAAGAGAGTGTGCAAGGAAAAATATTTCATGCTACTGCCAGCAACAAGCATTTTAATGACAGCTGTCAATATGTCAATAGATGTGAATTGTTCGTTGGTTGTTGTAGTTTTAATAATCATAAAAATATCTCAAGTAGAGAGAAAATGCATTTGCATACTTGGCGGCATTTAAAATGCTGTTTAAATCAGTTGGATCGCATTGCACGGCAAATAAATAAAAACTTAATTTACAAAAAAAAAAAAAAAACACATAAATAATGATTCGAACAGAAATCGATAAAAACTAAAACTACAAAACAGATAAAGACCAAACGAAGAAAAATAAATAAACAAACAAACAAGTTATCTAGTTTAGGGGTGCGGACCATAAATCATTTTAATTAAAAAGGAAATAAAGCTGAAAATTATGTCGTATTAAAAATATATTAATTAATACAAATAGAGATACAAATCAAGGTAATGACAAACAATTGGTAGGAAACTTTTCGAAGAAATATTTGTGCACTAGAAGTGTTGCGGCTGTTAATAACAGGTACTAAACTTAGACACGACAACCGCAGAGCAATAAAATTTAAACAACGGAATCATTGAAAACTCTGCAAAGAATTTCAGTGGGTGTCTTGCTGGTTTAATTCATATCATGCAGAAATTGTGGCTGGCATGCAACTTCACGTTAGTGTTAATTTGCTCACAAATTTCTCAAATTAATTTCTAATTTAGAATTGCATACATTCCCGCATACACATCTATAGTTTCTTTCCAAAAGATTTCTGTTATCAATTTTCTCATAGTTCACAAAAGCATTCCATGATGGCGGCCAAAAAGAAAGGAAAAAAATATAATAAACATTAAGATAGATGGAGTGTGTTGTTGCAGCAACAAGTTGCCGCTGCTGTTGCCTGAATACATTAGCATCATCAGACACTCTACTTAAAGTAATCTTCATCAACATTTTTGCTTGTCGCCATTTATTTTGCGAACAAAATGAAGGCAAACAAAAAAAAACTTCAAGACAATCAAACTACTCAAAAACTTAAAGAAACTCATCATCATTCCCCACCAACAACAATAGCAAAAACGAAACAACAACAATAAAAACAAAAAAGACATTGTCTACGACAACAACAACGCAGGCTAAAACTTTTAGCGGCAACATTGTAAAGCACGGGTACGACCCTAAATCTCATTCGCATTAGGACGCACTCATCGCAGTGTAGATCATCATCTAAAGGGAAGTATACCACAAATAAGGTTATGTTAGGTTAGGTTAGAAGGGCTGCCCGCCATAAGCGAGAAAAACACTCGGAGGCCATAAAGGCCCATTGTGATGCCCAGGGGACTACACCCTATACAATCCCTCCAAAACGAAGTAGTGGTTGCTGAGAACCACCCAAAACTTCTCACAAAAGCCCGCCAGGGCAGCCAGCGGTGCATCCCTGAGGCAGTCCAGATCTCGCAAGAAACGAGAGCCTAGATGTCTAAGCCTACGCTCCTGCAGGACCGGACAGGCACAAAGGAAATGCTGTACTGACTCCTCCTCTTCTTTATCGAAACAGCTCCTGCAGCGGCCATCATAGGGAAAGCCCAAACGCTCCGACATGTGCCCAATTGCACAGTGCCCCGTCGAGACTCCTGCCAGGAGTGCCAACGGCTTTTTCCCAAAAATCAGAAGTTGTCTAGTCCTAGCTCTGCTAAGCGAGGGCCATAGAGTTTTGGAGACCCTACAGGTGGTAATACTTGACAACCTGTTTGTCATCTCCCTCCTTGCCCACTCCTGAAATTTGTTCAGCAGCTCAACTGAGGGAATGTCAATAGCCCTACGCGATACTTCTTCATCCAAGGCCGAACCCGCTTTCAAATAAAATTTTAAATCAAATTTATTTGTTGATGGTTAAGCAGTATCTATATGCAGTTCATCGTTGCTTTACCAAATCATCAGCGGACTTCAGCTATAGTTTTGAAAAGATACAAACCTCAGCGAATTCAAAAATTATATTCAAAAACAACAGTTTTGAAACTCATGCCAAACTAACCCAAGAAATAATTAATTGAACTTATCAAACATTTTGTTGAAATCTACTGAAAGTTTAGCGTTAAAGCCTATGAAATATATATTTCTTCCTCTTTCCAGCGCCATGCACGGCACGAGTAGGGGTCATGCGAAGTTTTGTTGACTCAATTGAAATGCGACACGAAAGCAATATTTTTTTTCGTAGAGAGGACAGGGAAATGATATCTACCCATGCAACGCATTGTGCCGCAACTAGAAGAGCACAGCGGACAGTTGTGAGTGAACAAAGAAGGCGAAAAAGAAAACGATTTTTATATCTTATTATTTTACTTAGAAATGAAACAACACCGACAAATGAACCAGATGTATTGTGGTTTTTAGTGCACTCCGATGGCAGTGTCAGTTCCCTGGCACCTGAAGCGCCCGACAACAGTTACAACAACACCACTTTGTTGCTCTTCAGAGAAATGCGACTTTGGGAATTGGAGCGAACGTCTTAACTTTTTTTTTAAGTAAACAACTTTCCCAGATTGTCCGATATCTAACACTAGTGATGGAAACGGCGACACCGTGTTCATTTTCAAAAGATATGGGTGTTTCGTCTTTGCGAAGAAACACCGCACGGTACATTTAAGTGGGAGCAATTCTACCTGGATTTTTCACCGCTCTTATTAAATTATGAATAAATTCGTGATTTTCTTCTGCTTTTTGACGAAAATAAATTGCTGGTAATTTGTCGGTTTCAATTCTTGGACAAGCTGAATTTTGTAAGGAAACATTCTTATTGTATGCAAAATTCTCTGCAGCGACTCTCATGGGAGGGCAAATTGTGTCCAACGTGTGCTGCTTGACATTTCTCTATCTTCCCAAATACTCTCCTGTAACCGGTTAATATTATCATCCGTGTGCACTGTTCGTCATCTGCCGGCACCAGGAAGCTCTCTTACTGCCCCTTGTTGTCGAAAATTTTCAACCAGACGATTTATTGTTGACTCAAAGGGTTCAACCCGCAGATTAACATAATGCCAATATTCACAGTGATTCAAAACATTGGTTCCGTTTCAAATTCTCCAAGTCTTCCTAAAAAAATACCAAACACAAAAAAACCAAACAAAAATTATAATAAAAAACTTATAAAGAATTCGAACCTCTTCGGTTAATTTGGGCCACCGTTGGCGAAAAATTCGGAAACATTTTTTTTATGTTTAATTTGGTTTTCTACTGTGTGCTTTTTTTTACTTGAAAAGTTCCCTTATTTTTTAAATTTACGAGTCAACGAAAATTCTATTTTTGTCTCAAAATGCTAAAGTGCTAAAAAAAAATTTGCAAATATTTTTGAACGCTGACTGGGCAGTTCCAAGGATGGCTGACATTTCGATATATTTCTAATATTTTTTACATGAGTTTGTGTACAGAGATAAAGATTAGAATATCTGCGTTCTAATTCCAATTAATACAATTTTGGAATCTAGAAGTTATTGCAAAAGAAGTAATTTGAATATAAACAAAATCTTTAAAATTTTCCTTTAAACAGAATTTATTTGATTAGGAGTTCTTCCCCATTTCTGTATGTATTTGCTTTTATTTTGCTACAATATTGTTATTGTTGTTGATGGTTTCTTTGGCTCTTTTTTTGCGACTTCTGAAACATTGGAATGAATAATCTTTAGAAATAGAAAATGATAAGATGTGGTCAATGAGTAGAAAAAAAGTCTTGTACATATTGAAAATTATGAAAAAGTTTGTTCACGGGCAAGAGAGTGTGTACGTGTGAGTGATAGTGCCCAGATAATTTTTTTGCTGGATAATATGAGGCCTATAAAACGGATTTCAAGCAAAGAAACAAATAGCAAATAAAGTAGTAGAGAATAGGGGAGACAGACAGCTGGTCATCTGAAGATTTTTAGATGATAATTCGCTTCTCGCAACACAACAATCGTACATATGATTTGTTTTTTTTTCTGCCTGCTGCCATTTGCTGTGTGATTTTGTTTAAGCAAAATGTAATTTTACTTTGCAGCCCCAAAAAATGCCATGAAGTTTGTGGCTGCGTCTGGGCTTATGATGAGATTCCATCACCATAATCTGATGGCGATCATCATCATCGTCATTGCACAAACTTAACGCTAGGTAAAAAGATCTTGCTGCTTTTTTTTTCTTTGTTCGAGTTGTTGTTTTAACTTAATTTCCTTGCAATTGCTTCTTTGCACCACTTCATGGCTTTGGATGACGTTTAGGGTCTGTGGGCAAGGAAACGTAAGAAAAACTAAAATCCAGCATAGATCAATTCAGAAACTATTGTTAAGTGTTGTGAAGTTGTTGATGTTTTTTTTTCTTTTGAGATTCTGCGGTTGTTTGTCGTCATTTCAAACTTTGTTTGTTGTTGGCTTCTTTACTTTTTTTCGCTAGATAGTTAGTTGTTGTTAGCCAAACTTATCTTGTTTCTTTTCTTTTATAATTCGCGATTGTTGCTGTACAGTGTTTTGTACGTGGCGGCGGCTGTTACTGCTACTGCTGCTGCTCCTGCTTCTGCCGCTGCCGCCGACGATGATGATGATGACTCGTGTGGCTTTTGTCATGATGAAATGAAAAGATGTAGTAGCCGTTTTTGTTCTTTTGTATTTCAAATGTTCTAAACCGCCGCTGATGCTAATGTAGTCCATGTTCTTTTATAAGCTTTTATGTCGGTTGCTGTTGTGCTTGTTCCTTTTTTTTTTTTGTTTGCCTTAATTTTTTCCATTGCCATTAACAAATCTTGCTTGCGCATGCAGTCTGCGATGCCTACCAAGTGCTGGGCTTTGGCTTATATGGCCATTTTGGTTGCTGCTTGTATCTATTAATATTTTTAATGCAACCTTTTGTTCTATTATATACGTGCAGATTTAACTGCCACTGTAAAAAAGAAAACTTAATGGTGTTTCTGTTGAGGTTTTGTAACCAAATTATATTGATTAATTGCGGAAGCGGCCACGTATAGATTTATTGGACTGGCACTAATTAAAATCTCAATGGGAAATTTTAATTATCACAAGGCAAACATTTTATTATTGGGAAGTAAAATTTATTGAGCAACTTGTAGTAGATTAAGTGCTAAAAAATAAACTTGTTTTGCTCAAATTTCTTTCCATGAGTTCAAACACACTTCAGTTTCATAGCGACTGCTATTGGAAATTAAATTGCTGTTCAAACTGAGATCTACCTTAGTATTATATTGTTGAATAATACTGTATTATTTCTTGATAATTAATTTTTTTTTTATTAATTTAAATGAAGTCATATTTTTCTAAAGCCTATTAAAAAAGAGTATTTTAAACGTGCAGCAGGAATTTAATGTAAATCAAAGGAATTCGGCAATTTTTAAACAGAACAACAGTATCGAGTTACAACATTTTCTTTTAAATAAACGAAAATGTGTTTAACTTCACGAAAAAGTTGTGCTAAAATGCCAACATTTTGATAAGTTTTGTGATGTAAGAATACATTTGCATAATTCATTATTGTTGCAAATACTTTTTATGCAACATTAACACGATGTTATTATGCTAAATAAGCAACAATACAGAAAAAAGGAGTTCAAAAACTGAAAAGCTGTTTAAGTTAAAGTTTCGTAATGAAATTATTAGATTCTTAAACTTTGAATAAGTTTTCTTTGAAAAAGTAATTTTTCGCTACTTCTTTTATTCTCTAACTATTTGCACCAATAATTAGGGCATTCACAACATATGCTATCATCATATTTATTAAATATATAAAATTATATACTCGTATTTAACTCTTAAATAATAAACTTATTATACACCTACAATTATATTACAGGTACTCATGAAGTGTTTTCCTTTTTACGTCATATTTGGGATAATTTTTATTTGCATTTTGGTATAAAAGTATACTTCCGATTTTTTTAACAATTTCGACTGCTAAAAATAGGAATCGCAAAAAATTGTATATCACTTTTAGTAACAGTAAATAAATATCCCAAGAAAACATTGTAAAACCGTTCATGCATTACAATTTTTAATAGCCCTTCCTTTCCATTTTAGGAAAAGCAGCCTGGAACTGGAAAAATTAATTATGGGAAGGAGGACAAAGAGCTTATTAAATTTTTATTACTTAAATAAATATTTTCTTTTAAAGAATATACCTTTTTTGCCAAGGAAACTATTTTTGCCAAGGAATTTTTCATAAAGGTACTTTTTCAAAAAAGTACTTCGCAAATAAGCGTTTTCTTTTCTGAAGGATTTTTTTTAATTTACTATTTGAGGTAAAATACTTTTATAAAAAGGTAAATTATTTAAAAACCTACTTTTCGAAAAGTACTTTTAGAAAAGGTACTTTTTGAAAAGGTTTTTTTTTTTAAAAGGTATTTTTTGAAAAGGTACCTTATGAAAATGTACTTCTTGAAAAGGTACTTTTTGAAAAGGTACTTGCTAAAAAGGTACTTTTTAAAAATGTACTATTTGAAAAAGTACTTTTTTAAAAAGTGCTTTTTAAAAAGGTACTTTTTGAAAATATACCTTTTTAAAGGTACTTTTTGAAAAGATACCTTTTTAAAGGTACTTTTTTTTAAAGAAACTTTTTGAAAACGTAATTCTTTGAAAAGGTACTTTTTTAAAAAGCAACTGTTTGAAATGGTACTTCTTAGATAGAACTTTTTCCAAAATTTTTTTTTGAAAAGGCACTTCTAAAAAGTATTTTTGAAAAGGTACTTTTTTTAAAAGCTACTCTTTTTAAAAGGGTACTTCCCTAGAAAAGGTCCATTTTAGAAAAGTACTTTTTCAAAAGGTACTTTCTGAGAAGCTACTTTATTAAAAAGGTACTTTTGGAACAGGAACTTTTTTAAAAAAGTTTTTTTATAGGTATTTTTCAAAAAGCTACTCTTCTCGAAAATGTACTTTTATAGTAAGTTGCTTTTTGAAAAAGAAATTTCTTAACAAGGTAATTTTTAAAAAAGGTACTTTTTAAAAAATATTTTTTAACAAATAATTTTTTACTAAGTTTTTTGTATATGATAACAGTGACTAGAACTACTTTTTCCTTCTCATGGTACATCCATATGGTACTCGTATGTTAACTGGTACTTTATATGCCAATATATGCACAGATGTACGGTAAACAATTCTTTAATGTGTAATTTTAAAAATCCAACTGCTTCTTTTAAAGTAGCTTATTCACGTTTGTTATAAAAAAAAGAATTAAAATATTCAGAGAATGGTTATTGTTAAATAAAATTGTTTTTTTAATATAATTTGAGATATAGAAAGCAAATATTTGAAATTCTTGCCATTAAACCCTTCAATAAACGGATATTAAAAGTAATTTGGAAGTAATACAAAAAGCAAACAATAAAACATCTTGTTCTGTTAATATGTTCACAACAAAGTCTTACAATACATTATAAAGTTGGCACAAAATTACTTGGACATACGACCAGCTTGCCAACCAACCACCAAAGCTGAAGAGAATAAAATTAATATTACCAAAACCAAAATAATTCTTCTGCAGCCCAACTCCTTTTATTCCAAGCCACACAAATACAAAACCAAGCAGCTTAAGCCCAGGAAAATACAAAACACAAAAAAAGCATGCATTTTAACAGAAGCATCATAAGACATCAGTAACATTTCCGCCTGCTGTGCCTAACTTATCCAAATCAATTTATAAATCAGCTCAACAGCACCGGCAAAACCAGCAACAAGAAATAAAACAAAATTGAAGAGCAAAAACAGAAAGAAACAGCAAACGCTCTAAGGTCAACAATATCAACACCATAAACTTTTTGCAAGTGGTCTTTTGATGGCAAAAATATAACAACAACACCAACAACAACGGCATCAGCAGGAGCAGTACAAAATTTGGAAATGTACATTAAGAAAAAACAAAGAATCAGACATAAAATATTTCATAAAGTTCTTTGTAGGAGACCCAAATGTTTGAACTCTACCACCAAAATGTAAACAAAAATCCCAAATCGTCCAATTGAAACAACAGCATCGACAATGCAGCCAACAACGATAACAGAACTGCTGCCGCTGTAGATGAGGCCTGATGATGGGGACGACAACGACAACAACACAACATAAACATGATGAGCAATTTATTGTGTCAAACTCAATTATATTCGTGTGATATTTCTTTAGAGCTCATACCAAAATTTGCGAAAAAAAAAATGTTTTTTCCAATTCATTCCCCTTTTTCCCTCAACCTATTGTAAGAGGCTCTTAAGTTCATAATCAGACGGATTGGATAAGGTGACAAATCATTTCATTTGTTACATTAAACAATGGATTAGTATGAAACCTCAAGCAGTTTTTCTTCGTGTTATATAATTTTGGCACTAAATTTTACTTGCTGTACTCGAAATGTATCACCTTTGTGGCCCTCAGTTTTAGCGAACCGACAGTCGGCAATAATATAGATACAATACGCCGAACACTGAGAATGTTTTTGTTTTAATTTTTTTTTCTTTTTTGAGATATTAGAAATTTGTTGTTTATATTTAAAAAAAAATCAACAGTTGTCAATTAAAGAAATCATGCCGTAACCTACGTAATATTTTTCTTTAAATGATAGGCTTTCAATTATCATAATATATATAAAAAGTATTCAGATAAGAACATACTTTTTTACCTACCCACTGAAAAAGTGTAAGAGTTTCTATAACAAGATGTCCTTACAGAATATTTATTTTATTTTTTGTAGTTTAAAAATATATTTTTTTTTAAATTAAAAATAAATACAATATGGCTTTTGTTTCATTTAGCATGAATGTATTTTGAAGTGGGTTTTTAATAAAATTCTTTGTATTATTGAAATCGTTTTCCTAACCATTTCTTTAAAAAAAATGCTTTAAAATTGCATAAGAAACAAGTAAGAACATTATAGTCGACCCGGTCGAACCTTAAATACTCTCGAAATATTTAATAAATGAAAACTCTTATTTCATTGTTATTTGAATTTTTTAATAGTTTTCCATTGTCTTGTATCTAGGATGACCAATACATACGTAATTTGCTATAAAATTTTCAGAAATTTAAGGCAAAGGATGATCAGAGAACATCTCAGATTTGTCATAAGGAATGTAGGCTTAAGGAATACATTTTTTTATTTATTTACACCATTTTCACACATAATATCTTACGTCAACGCCCACTAAAAAAAGGCGAGTTCCAAAAATGGATTTTTCTGATTTTTTGGCTACAAGTTCAATACTATTGGACACAAAAATATATCATTTGCTTTTTTGACACAAAAATATATCATTTGCTTAACAAAATTACAAAAAAAAAAAAAACTTAACAAATTGTGTGATTTTTTAGAGGATGGTTTAGTTCTTCTTAGACGGAATTTTTTGTCTAAGAGGGATATTTCACTACGGTACACTCTGCATGACAAAGTGAATATATCCTCCAATTATTTTCTGGAGCAAAAAGAATTTCAAATTGTGGAAGAAATTTGTTCTCAGTGTAATCTACAAAGTTGCTCGAATTTAAAGGTGTGCAGCATTAGTTGGGCCATAGAGAAGTAACATGTGTTTTTTATATAAAATGTTTTAATAAATTTCTGCGGATGAATTTAATTTTAAAAGAATTTTAATTCGATGTTGCTTAAAGCTACCAAACCATTTGTAATATGTAGAACAATTATATTATTATTAAAAATTCACTTAATTGGTTAAATTATTGAGATATTTTCTTTTTAAATTTCCTCTAAAGAAAGCAATTACTTTTTATGGTGTTGTTTGATAATTTAGATGCGAAATTTTGATTAGGGCATTTTAAAGCCCCTCTATTCCCTTTTAATTGTAACCATTGCCATCGTTTTAATAACCATCCAATGACAAGAGAGTCAAATGACTACAGAAGAGAAGAAAATATGTTTGCATTTCATGATGACATCTTCAATTGATGATCAACGTAGGATTAAGAAATTGCTTTGTATTTGTAAAAAAAAAGATAGAGAGTCTTAAACTTTTTTGATGAAACATTGAACAAGGTGCTTAAAAATTTGTTTTAGATGCTAAATCATTAGTGGGCAAAAATGGCAGGAAACCCATTAGCCCTATTCACAATAGCCCATTCACAATATCCCCATGCACAATAGCCCTTATTCAGAATAGCCCTATTCACAACAGCCCTATTCACAATAGACATATTCACAATATCCCTATTCACAATAGCTATATTCACAATAGTTCTATTCACAATAGCCCTTATTCAGAATTGCTCTATTCACAACAGTCCTATTCACAATAGGCCTATTCACAATAGACCTATCCACAATAGCTATATTCACAATAGTTCTATTCACAATAGCCCTATTCACAACATTGTGCAAATAGTCTTCTATTGTTACATTTGCAAACTGAGAGAATATTTGAGCGTATTTTCCAACTAGTTGGTTGGCGTAGAGTACAACTATTTTGCAAATGCAATAATGCCAGATTATTTGCACAAGACTTGTCTTATAAAATAGGCGAAGGCTTTGGACTGAAGATTAAACCCTTCTAGAAAGATTATTAGTCCAGTATATAGAGCGGCTGCTCTACGAGTTAGCTGTGCATTTCCAACAGTCCCCGATGCAGCAGCTTGGCTGACAGCAGGAATGGTGCCTATCGACCTCGAAATATTTGATGCATAAAGCACAACAGAGAACGACAAAGTTGTGGAATGGCAGAGACTATACTATGATAACACTTGCTACGTTGTACTACAGCACCATGTCATGCGATTTTATGCCGTGCTCTGCTATGCTACTATTTGCTATTTTGTACTGTAGCATGCTACGACATTCTCTACTATACCGAGGCATGCTACGACTGGGCTAAATCATGATTTGTCATGTTAAGACATGAAATGAGATATTCCAAAGACTCAATGATACGGAAAATATGTAAATCTCATCTTTTTTTTGGAAACGTGATAATTCTGATTAAACACAACACACTTTTGGAACAACTGTAGCAAGTTTGTGCTTCACTGGCTGTTACAAATATTTCTTTCCATTGCCACAGAATATCTGTATATCATTCAGAAAAGTTTTTGTTTTATTTTTCATAAAAAAAATTTTTTTTAACTTTATTTTTTGGCAATTCACAGCTTATCGCCAAACAATATGCGACTAAAGCGCTAAAAATAATGATGAGGCATGCAACAAATTTAAAAAGGCAACTTACACGATGCATTTAAAGTCAATGACAAAAAGAAATTTATAAGAAAGAAAAAAAAAACTGCAACAACAACGGCAAATGACAATGACAGGCAACGAGTATAAAAACAAGGAATTTGACATTTGCTCTTCTTAAAATAACAACAACACAAACAACAAAGCGAAATGACAAATCTTTAGTACAACAATATGAAACAGTCAGGAACAGCAACACACAATAACAGCAAATAACGAAAATGACAATGAAAGAGTTAAAGCTTCTAGAATATTCAAGACAAATAATAAGTAAGAATAATAAAGGATTTCGTATAACTTCTCTGTACAGGAAAAAAAAAGGTCAGAATGTAATTTTTTGTCAAATAAAGCTAAAGAATTAACAGCAGCGAGTGGAAAAGAAAAAAAAAGAGTCTCAACTTTAAAGCCCCCGAAATTCAACATGCAACAACAGCAATGGAATCCGAAAAGAAACAACTTTTACAGAAAATGTTTGATGTCAATTTCTTTGTTTTTTCTTTTGTTTTTATTTTGTTTATTTTTTATTTTTTTCTTGTCTTATTTGCAATTTGACTGCTTTTTGCCATAGAGAAGCTTTATAATTCTTAATTTCTTAAGCTTAAAAGTTTTACAAAAGGATTCTTGGCCATAATCAAACCGTCATTAAAACAGTTAAAATCCAGCCGGGCTTTTAAGCCAACGAGGGTTGTTTTATATGGTATATAGAGTTTTTTGACGGAAATTTATAGTCCTGATCACTTAAAATGGCTTGAGAAGCAGTTAATTTTTTTTTGTCAATATGAATATCAAATACATTTTTTCCCTCTGCTTAAATGTTTAACTCAGACGTAAAATTTAACTCAGAATTTCTCCACAGCCCTCGTTAACTCGTACGCCATTGTATACTACCACAACAATGCAATATCAGTATTAAGGGATAGAAAGTAATTTAACAGTTTTTCTTTAAAATACTATTATATAAAAATATATTTCCTGTGTTAAAAAAAAAGCCAACCAACCAAAATGCCTTTGGAAAAATTCCAAAAAGAAAAAGAAAATATTTTAAAAATTTAAAAGAAATTATTGCAAAGGAAATAAAAAACGTACATTCAATTTTAATCCCGACAATAAATCTTGCAATTCAGGCCAAATTGTAAAATTAATTATCTATAGAAAAGCAAAGAAAAAAATCCGAAAATTATTAATGTTTGGCAGAGAAAGACATTCGTTTATGATTTCACACAACTTTTATTCTTTTCGTAATTTTAACATAATTTCCAGTTGGATATTTTTTAATTTTTCAGAAGAGGGAGGCCAAGCAACATTTTGTCGTCGGACTTATTGGCAAAAAGTGTCATATTACATTTCCTGTTAGTTAAATAATATTTTCTGCTGATTGTTTGTTCGCTTCTTTTTTTATTTTTTCTTTGCTTTCTGTAGACGCAGTATTTGCTGAGCTTTTTGTTTTGCCTTGCTGGCCGTAAGAAGTTGTATTGAAGCGATACTCATGATTATGATTTTTAATAATGACAAACTTGCACAGAAATCCCAAGATGTATATGCGAACAGACCAAAAAAAAAAGACAACTTAAAGGTTTCAAAATCTTAATAAAAAAATCGCTTTAAAGGAGCATAAAAAAACAGCGCAAAAATTTGTCCCCAACAGCAGAATATATTAGTTTTTGCAGATAAAATAAATTATTACAGTGGAACCAAAAAATATTGAATCATTTTTTTATAATATTAGAAAATAATTGCTAGTTACTTAAAAGTGATATTTATAAAAAATTATTCATAATAAAACTTAAATAAGAAAAGGATTTTATCCAATGCCAACAGATTTAATAAACATGTATTTTATGCTTCTACATGCTTGACATGTTACCCACTGTACCTCAAAAAAAAATTTATATTATAAATTTTTGCTAGTGAGTTAGTTTGGTTTGGACCTTAATACAAAAGCCAAAAAAAAAAAAGATTATTGTTCTTTTATTTCATACGATTTTTGAAGAATAAACATCAACAGCAACAAATACATACAAAGAAAATCATAAAAGCAAATACATACAGCTAAATTTATTTGAAATCAGATCCTGGTAATCTTACTTTCCAGATCGTAACGATTTCTCATTTTAATCAATTAAAAAGTCATCGACCGCTCCTTTTTGCTTCAAACAACAAGGAAACAAAAACTAAGAGAAAAAAAATAATTTCATATGCTGACAGCATAAAACTTTTTTGTTGCTGGGCTCTCTCTCTCTCGTCAGTCGTTCTTTTTTTATTTTTATTTTATTTGAAACAAAAGTACTTGCACAGAGAAAGAACACAATTGTATTTTTCCTTCTTGTGTTGCAGCGTGTATCACACAAAAACGCTTGACAGTTTTGACCAGTTCAAACAAAAGGCAACGAATGCAATTTTTGAAATACACACATAATAAAAGTTATTTATTTTTTTGCTTTCTTGGAGGGCGTTTTTTGCTTGATTAATGAGGTGAAATGTTAAGAAAAATGTGAAAATTTTTTGGATGACAAGAAATCAATACGTTAAAATCAAGCGATACGAGGAAGGAATAAAAAAAAGGGACAAAACGGCAAAAGTGAGCTGGAATCAAATACAATGTTTGCTTTGAAAACAATTAAGTATGCGAATGACTGCACCATACAGACCAGCAATCATGAGATCTCTACATATTTTGTAAACAATACGATCAATAGTTGTTTTATTCTTCGGAGGGCTATTTCCTTACCGATAGCTTTCATTAATCCGATGCACTTTCTGAACGGAGCATGCATTTTGAAAATGGAATTCAATAATAAAGAAAGTTGTTGAAAAATCATATTAAATCATGACATTTCTGCTATTGCTATAACTTCTGCTACTACTAAAGATTTTGCTACTGCTATAGCTTCTGCTACTGCTATATCTTCCGCTACTGCTATAGCTTCTGCTACTGATATAGTTTCTCTTACTGCTTTATTTATTGAAATTTATTTTCTTTCACCTGCTACTTATGTATTGTTTTTGCTATTACTGTTGTTACATTGCTTTTCCACCGCAGTTGCAATAGGTCATATTGACGCGAGTGCTATTATTATGACTTTGTGTATAGCAACTGCTATTGCATAGCTAATACATTGGGTTACTATTACTGTTGCTATTGACTTGTTTTCATTAATGAAAATTTATACAAATTTTGCTATTTCTGTTGCTACTACTATTACTACAGCCATTGCTAATTCTCTCGATGTAGCACTCCAATTGATGTTGTTCGCTGTTTTGTTACTGCTACTTCTATTGCTTCACCCTTTACTACTGCTATTTCTATTGCTACTCTCAATACTATTTATAGTAATGTTAAAATAGGTTTAGCTATTGCTATAAATATTGGTATTGCTATTGCTTTAGCCTTTGCTACTGCTATTTCTATTGCTACTCTCAATACTATTCATAGTAATGTTAAAATAGGTTTAGCTATTGCTATAAATGTTGGTATTGCTATTACTTCAACCTTTGCTACTGCTATTTCTACTGCTACTCTCAATACTATTCACAGTAATGTTAAAATTGGTTTAGCTACTGCTATAAATATTGGTATTGCTATTGCTTTAGCCTTTGCTACTGCTACTTCTACTGCTACTGTCAATACTATTCATAGTAATGTTGAAATTGGTTTAGCTACTGCTATAGATATTGTTATTGCTATTGCTTCAGCCTTTGCTACTGCTATTTCTATTGCTACTCTCAATACTATTCATAGTAATGTTAAAATTGGTTTAGCTACTGCTATAAATATTGGTATTGCTATTGCTTTAGCCTTTCCTACTGCTATTTCTATTGCTACTCTCAATACTATTCATAGTAATGTTAAAATAGGTTTAGCTATTGCTATAAATGTTGGTATTGCTATTACTTCAACCTTTGCTACTGCTATTTCTACTGCTACTCTCAATACTATTCATAGTAATGTTAAAATTGGTTTAGCTACTGCTATAAATATTGGTATTGCTATTGCTTTAGCCTTTGCTACTGCTATTTCTATTGCTACTCTCAATACTATTTATAGTAATGTTAAAATAGGTTTAGCTATTGCTACAAATATTGGTATTGCTATTACTTCAGCCTTTGCTACTGCTATTTCTACTGCTACTCTCAATACTATTCATAGTAATGTTAAAATTGGTTTAGCTACTGCTATAAATATTGGTATTGCTATTGCTTTAGCCTTTGCTACTGCTACTTCTACTGCTACTGTCAATACTATTCATAGTAATGTTGAAATTGGTTTAGCTACTGCTATAGATATTGTTATTGCTATTGCTTCAGCCTTTGCTACTGCTATTTCTATTGCTACTCTCAATACTATTCATAGTAATGTTGAAATTGGTTTAGCTACTGCTATAAATATTGGTATTGCAATTGCTTTAGCCTTTGCTACTGCTATTTCTACTGCTACTCTCAATACTATTCATAGTAATGTTAAAAAAGGTTAAGCTACTGCTATAAATATTGTTATTGCTATTGCTTCAGTCTTTGCTACTGCTACTTCTAATGCTACTCTCAATACTTTACATATTGCTGTTAAAATAGCTTTAGAATTATTATTGCTATAGATTCTGCTACTGCTATAACTATTGGTATTGCTATAGCGCTCCAATTGATGCTGTTACCGCTTTTTTACATGTACTTCTATTGCTTCAGCCTTTGCTACTGCTATTTTTATTGCTACTGTGAATGGTATTCACTTTGCTGTTAAAATATATTTAGAATTAGGCAATAACTATTATTATAACTAATGCTATAGATTCTGCTACTATTTACTATGACTATTGGTATTGCTATTGCTTTGGGTACTAGTAATTCCATTGATTGTATTTGCTGTAGCCACTGCTATTACATTATTTTTTTATTGCAACTGCTCGTGCAACAATCAATTTTCATTTTCAATTGCTATTGCAAGGCCCTAACATTTTATTACTATTGCTATTGATTTGGCAATGGTAATGAATATTGCTACTGCTATTACTATTGCTACTAATATTGATATTTCTCTTAGTTGCGCACTCTTATTTTTATAAATGTTAATAATATTGTCATATTTGCTAATATTGCTCTTCATACTACTACTGCTTCTGTCTCCGCTTTTCATTTATATTACCTTTTCATTATTTATATTAATTTGCTATTACTATTGATAATGAAAAATATTTCTTGCTATTGCTTTAGAAATTTGTATTGCTATCAATAATAGTCATTCTATAGATATATTCATTTAGATTACTAAGATAAATACTAACTATTACTACTGCTGTTGTTTTTGCTATTACTATTGTTCTTGCTTTTGCTATTTTTAAAGATTCTAAAAAAGTTTTGTCCACATTGTTACTGTTATTCTTTGCTATTGCTATATTTCTTGCTATTTGTATTGCCAGTGCACATTTATCAGTAATCCAGTTGCTCCACTTTCTTATTAATACTGATATTTATCTTAGGTTACTTGCTAGAAACTACGAATAGCAATAGCAACTTGACTAAAGCTCAAAAATTTTGATTTCAGAAATCACGCATACAATTATTTTGTACAAATTACCACCCCACAAAAATTAATTATATTAATAGCATAATTAAATTGTTGACATTCATAAATTTTATTCAGCTCAAACTATCAGCTCTTATAATTCAAATCATCTCTTTGAATTTCTCTTCTAATATGTTGTTTATATTAATCATTCTCCTTCCGTTATTACCGTACATGTACAACTCCCTACAGAATAGTATTGAACAACTTAAAGTAGGGTACTAATACATATTATGAATTGGCCACATATAATAATACACGTATATACGAATATATATTTTTTTTCCTCTCATTGAATGTTTAATGCTTTTGCTGTTGGTGCAGCCATATCAACCAACATGTTTTTGGCAACAAGTGACAGGTTGGAACCTTAAAAAACAAACCTTACGAAAAATAAATTACGAGAAAAATTAAAGTAACAAATGTGAAGTTGGTGCAAAAATCTTAACGAGATAAAACAAGGTGTCAACTGCTGGGCTAATTGAAGTTGATTATGAGAACATTTTTGTTTAACAAAAAGAACCTTCATTTCACACCTTTAGAATGTAAGTGGCTCACACATGCTCACACAAACAGACACACATACACAACAGCACGCTGCAACTGAACACATCGCATATCATTAAAATATTCATGAATTGAATTTAATTTGCAGCATGTAAGAAAAAATGTTTGTTTATCAATTAAATCTTAATCTGCATAATACTGTTTAATTTTTATTGTTTAGTTTTGTTAAAGATACCAAAAAAAAACAATAAACTAATTGTGGCCATTGATAACGATGACTGACACAGTCTTCCAACGTCTGCATGATTGTTTTCTTTCACTTTATTAAAAGTCACTCCTACTTTTATGCTGTGCATTAAGCAGTCATTTCTTTTTTCGGCTTTGCTACGTTATAATAAGTTCTAGCAAGTTTTTTTTTATAGCCACAAAATATTTTGTATTATTGTATTGCAAAAAAATAAAAGAAAAATATTAAAAATTATAATTTTCACATCTAATCAGTTCATATCACCCCCGGCTTCGCCGTACTTGCTGGTGTGATGTTTTGTAATTTTCATCTAGCCTTCTACATCGTCCCCTTTTCAAAACATCAAGCGCCTTGATGACAATCAATGATGTTTATGATTTTTTCACACAATAGAGATAATGACAACTGCGCAACTGTAGCCTGCTAGTTGCTAACTCCCCATCACATTATGCGCTTGCCTTCCCTCTTCAATACGAATGCGAAGTGTGAAAGAATAATAGCAGTGAAATACAAAATTAACACACACAAAAAAAGAACCAGTTAATAGAAATAGTTGTATACTCGTACACCAAAGATGTATTCCCAATTACACGCGATCAATATTGTAAGCTGAAGGCAAGCGATGGTTTGAGGAATTGTTTCAAGAGTTATTTGTATTGGCGAAAGACATACACGTATATTTAACACTTGAACAAACCGTTAGATATTGATTACTTGCAATGTTCGAATAGTTGTTGTTGTTATTGCAACAAAAAGAAGATACTTGAAAAACACTCCGAGAAAAGTCTTTAGCTGATTTTTCAATTCAGTTGCATTTTGTTTACGTCGATTTGAAATTTTATTTTAAGATTTATTCCATTAGACAATATATTTTATTAAGAAACTGCTACCATAGACTTCTATTCTTCGTCATTTTTCTCTGTGTTATTTAAGTGACCATATAAAATGTCTAAGAATTTAATACACTTTCTAATTCCTAACATTTATGAAAGATCTCTTTGCATCTCTCTCATACACGCTCACATAATTCCATGCCATCTCTTTTGTTTAAATGAAAAACTAGCAGCAGCAGCAACAACAACAACCACAGCGGCAATATTAAAAATAATATCATGGAATCTCAATTATGGTTTTTAATATTTAATTCTTACGATTGCCACCGTTAATACTGCGTTAAGGTGCGAAACAAGTGCCTTGGGGATTATTTGGCATTACTCTACATAATAAACAATAACAATAACAATAACAGCAACAACAACAACAACAAGAACAGCAGCAAGAGCAGCAACTACTACAGCAGTAGCAGCAGCATTATCAGCATTTTCTCAAACTTCAGCAGATTTTCGTTGTTAATGCTGCATTTTTTTTTGCAATTTAGACAGGTTGTACTCGTAGTTACTCTGGCATAAAATATTTATTATACAATAACTACTGGTTTGTTTATTGATTATAAAGGAGGGCGAACAAAAATTATTTATAAACCAAGTGTAGTTTTTTTTCGCCACAAATTTATGTGCAAAACATGAAAGAAATGCAGCAACAGCAAAAAAGAAACGAATGAGCAACACTTCAAATAATTTAGAGACAATATTATGCAGAATACTTAATCTTAAAACACTTTGGGAATAGTCAGTAAGAGAAGTGTACAAGTAAATAGTTTCAAACAAAATAAGAACAAAAGTGGTGAAAAGAAAAAGTCCAGCAAAGTTTTTTGAAGGCAATAACAATCAGGAAATGAGTGCAATTGTTATATTTCATTTAAGAAGATAATAGAATGAAAGTTCTTTGAAATATTAATCAGGAATGAATGGGACTCTGCCAACTCAAAACATTCATTAAATTCATCTCGTTAGCACACTGCGAAGAAATTAGTTCTGGAGACAAAAAGGATATGTGGGAAATTAACATTTCAAGTTTTCTATTGTCTTTAAAATTAAACAGACTTGCAGATCTCAAAATATTCGTATGCCAACTTTCATCTAAATCGGTTCAGACAGACAGACAGAGTTACTTTCATATTTATTATATTAGTGATGAAAAAAGTGCAACTCATTATAAAAAGTGCATGTCATCATAAAAAGTGCAAGTCATCATAAAAAGTGCAAACCATTATAAAAAGTGCAAGTCATCATAAAAAGTGCAAGTTATTATAAAAAATGCAAGTCATCATAAAAAGTGCAAGTCTTATAAAACATGCAAGTCATCATAAAAAGTGCAAGTCATCAATAATCTTGCAAGTATTGATAAAAAGTGCAAGTATTTTTAAAAAGTGCAAGTAATTTTAAAAAGTGCAAATCATCATTAAAAGTGCAAGTCATTATAAAAAGTGCAAGTCATCATAAAAAGTGCAAGTCATTATAAAAAGTGCAAGTATTGATAAAAAGTGCAAGTCATCATAAAAAGTGCAAGTCATTATAAAAAATACAAGTCATCATAAAAAGTGCAAGTCATTATAATAAATGCAAGTCATCAATACAAAATGCGTATCATTATAAAAAACGCAGGTCATCATATAAAGTGCAAGTCATTATTAAAAATGCAAGTTATCATAAAAAGCGCAAGTCATTATAAAAGTGCAAGTCATTATAAAAAATTAAAGTCATCATAAAAGTGCAAATCATTATAAAGAGTGCAAGTCATCATAAAAAATTAAAGTCATTATAAAAAGTGCAAGTCATCATAAAAAGTGCAAGTCATTATAAAAAGTGCAAGTCGTCTTAAAAAGTGCAAGTCATTATATACAGTGCAAGTAATTTTAAAAAGTGCAAATCATCATAAAAAGTGCAAGTCATTATAAAAAGTGCAAGTCATCATAAAAAGTGCAAGTCATTATAAAAAGTGCAAGTATTGATAAAAAGTGCAAGTATTGTTAAAAAGTGCAAGTCATCATAAAAAGTGCAAGTCATTATAAAAAAATTCAAGTCATTATGAAAAGTGCAAATCATTATAAAAAGTGCGTCATTATAAAAAATGCAAGTCATCATAAAAAGTGCAAGTCATCATAAAAAGTGCAAGTCATTATAACAAGTGCGATTCATTATTAACAGTGCAAATCATTATAAAAAACTGGAAACTTGTAGGTGTTAAAAACCAAAACTAAAGAATTATATGAAAAATTTTGATCTATTGTTACAGTCTGTCTAGTCCTGTGGACTAATCGCAAGCCCGAAACTTTCAATTATGTTATACCAAGAGTATATAAACGTTTTTCATAATTTCAATTTAAGTAAAAGACAAGTTACACCTCCTTTTTATAGTTCCTAGCAAAAGCAAACAATTCGCTGGGCTATTAACCAACTCAACAACATCAAAAATTTAATCGCAATTATGAGTTATTGTATTAAAGGAAAATAGAAAAATATAACGATTTAATAAACAGGATAAACATTGCCATCAACACCACTGAAAAACACTGTATTGGCGAGAAGTTTGCATTTGAAATTAGAACGCAGAGGAGGAGTTTTCATTTAACCGACAATAAAGTAATTTATTTTTATAAATCGCCAGCCAACTGTAAGCAACTTAAGCAGCTAAATAATACACATTATTTATTATGAGAAGATAAAATTAACCCAGTGACCTGCATTATGAGTGCAAGAATAGGAAATGCATTGAAATTAGAGTGTAACAGAAGTTAATTAGTTTGGGAAATTGTTAAATTTAATAAAATTCCCAGGGTAATTACTGGCTTTTTGTTTGTCCACATGAGAGGATAGAAATAATATTTAAGGAGCATATAAATTATTAACACAAAATAATTCGTCATACCAAATAAAAAGCTGTAGAAAACCTTCATCAATTTGCAATTATTTTTTTATACAGTACTTATTTTTTGTTTATGTAATTTAAAGTCTTAATAATGTTAGTGTTTTTTTATTTATTTTTTTTTCATACAGTTGTTAATTTTAATAAATTTGTCAAATGTTAAAAAATATTTTTTCTCCAGTTAATAAACCAACCAGCATTTGATCTTATCATTGTCACAGACTCGCCTTTTTATAACATTTACTGTATGCTGTTTTGTATTTTGTAAAAAAAAAAGATTTTTCGAAATGAACTCTGCATATGTTTGCTTAATTTTATTTTATTTTTGCTAAGAAATAAAGTATTGTTTTCCAAAGGAAAAAAAAAATATTACCACAAAAAATCATATGTATACAAAATAGTTAAAA
The DNA here is from genome assembly GCA_951800035.1 of Linnaemya tessellans. Lineage (NCBI taxonomy): Eukaryota > Metazoa > Arthropoda > Insecta > Diptera > Tachinidae > Linnaemya > Linnaemya tessellans. The sequence continues at coordinate 130,958,483 of OX637533.1, forward strand.
ATTACATGTAACCGAGTCATAGATTTGTCCAAACAAAAGTATTTATAGATACTTCTCTACTCAAGCTAATGGAGTTGGGAAATTTTTAGCTAAGGCCGAATTTGAGATACCCTCTGAATTAGCATATCTGTAATTTGTCATATATACGAGGTATGTTTAAAAGATAAGGTGAACTTTAGTTCTTCTCAAAAATTATTTATTATTTTCTTGAGCATTTTCAGTTTTAAGAACGTAAAAAATCCGCACGGTACAAAGTCTGTTTAATGCGGTGGCTGACACAGGAAGACGCTTCATACTCTAAATTTTAAAGTTAAATTAATTAGTTGAGCCCGATATGCCCGATATGAACTCAGCAGCTTCTCTAACCCTGAATCACTGATTCTCCATAGATATTTTCTTTACTTTCTCAACATTTTCTTTTGTTGTTGATGTACTGTGGCATTCAGAAGAAATGTGGTTACTCACATCTTCTCAGCCTTCCTTAAAATCCCGGAAATACTTGCAACATTTCAAGTGCTTTTGGCCATTTTTAAATTTCATGACACGGTAAATACCGTGCTGAGTATGTAATTCATCTTAGAGATGAATTTAGCAACATACGAGGGCTTTTGGAATTCCCTAGCAATATCATTATATCTTATAAGGCTGCCATCGAACACCATCTGTAAATAAACTACTAGCAAAATTTGAAAAGGCTGCGTTATTTAGTTTGTGTTTAGCAGCTATTAAAAGCAGAATACCTCGTGAATTTTAACAAAAATTAAAAAAAATTATATATCATTTTTTTTAAGAACTATTTTTATATATAAAAAAATCCTCAATGAAACCAAGAAAAACTCGATCACAAATTTCAATGATTAAGCAGCCATTTAATGACTCCCATTGTGATCGTACCAGCACAAGTGATGCCGCACTTTCATATCACCTAAAAGAGGTCATCATGCTAGAAATTGTCAATAAAATTGGACGATTGAAGGATGAAAATACGTGCGGTGACTGAGGCTCAACTGCGGGAGTACATCAATATTTTACGTGAACATTTAGACATGAAATATGTGTCCTTGAGATGGGTGCCCCGCGATCAAGACAATACACGAGGACACACATGCGTAGTCAATATGTCGAAAATTAACAAATTGGGCTACGAATTGCTAACCCACCCAACATATTCTCCAGATTGAATCCTCTGTGATTATTTTCCTTTTCAAAACCTGATGATATGCCTGAGTGGTAACAGATTAGGATCGAATGAAGAGGTTATAACTGAAAAACGCCTATTTTGAGGGCTTTGAGAAAACTTATCATTTGCGAGGAATAAATAAACTGGAAAACGCGGTACTAAATGTATTGATCAAAAAAAGGTTTAAGCGGAAAATAAAACGCTTATTCGCCGAAAAACAGAAATTGTTTATTCAAATAGTCAAGGAGTTATCGAACAGACGTCATAAAACAAACGCTAGTCAAAAGTTCACCTTAATAATAAGTTTACCAAAAAAAATTAGTTTCTTGAGCAATTTACAAAAAACCAAAAGGCCAACAAATTTTATTTTGGCACGTCCGTTAAATACACACTGATTTACTGGTCTTTCTGGTCTTTTTGCAGAAAAATCTAGGAAATTTTATATTTTGTTTCGCAATTTATTATTATTTTTTTTTTTAATTTTTTCTTTTGTTATGAAATATTTAAACTTGCCAATATTTTTAATACATTAACTATTTTCTCAATCAAGCAGCGATAGGCCGTAGGGTATCTTAAATTTAACATAAGTTGAAAAGGTAATTTGGTAAAACATTCATAACGTGTCATTTTTACGCTTTAACACTTTGTTAAAAATGTTAATTTTTGTCAATTTTTTTCATTTATATTTTTTTTAACTTTTTTTGTTATTAGTTTTGGTGTGGCAAGGTTTCGTGTTCAGCACCTGCATTTAAATGGTGAGTTACTTTTAAGATATTTATGTTAAGATTATGAGCATAAAAACACCAACAACAAACTAGCAGCAATAGCATTCCAAAAACAACAACAAACACAACAAAGTAAAGTTCTAATAAAATCTAGATTCTTTTGACAGATACTTTAATAAGCAAAATGGAAACATGGAGCCAAAATATAAGCAAGTTGCATAAATAAATACTGTTGCAAGATCTAAATATGATGGTGTGATACGGGCAAAATACTAAAATATTAGTAAGACAAAAATAAATTGCCAAACAACAACAATTTTATAAAAATTTCTTACAAAAAAAAAACATATTGTTTAAGGGAATAAAAACCAAGAATTGTTTATAAAAACCACTATTTGTCAGCATTTTGTTTTATTTTATTTTGTTTTGTTTTTTTTTAACTTAAAATTTAAGACATTGTGGCAAAACAGCTTGTGTGTTCTGAATTCACATAAATTTAACATTTTCCAACAACGAAACACTAAGTCTATTGCAAAGTATTACGTCTAGTTTTTCAATATTTCTAAAGAATTGTCAGCTTCTTGACAAAATTACTTTGCAGAAAGAAAAAAAAATTAATAAATATTAAACAAATAAATATAGAGAAAAAATATCTATTAAATACACGATTCAATGTATCATTTCTTATAGTTGCAGTGGGAATGCTGGTAGTTGGTTAAGGACTTGTTTACAGTCAGCTGTCGCTAAGAGCATAAAACGTGCGATTTGTCAATTTGTTGGTAAAAAAATTATATAAATAAAAATAAATGCATTTAGCCAACACATACACACACACGCCAAATATTCTTAGGAAAAATATAATTTAGCTAAACAAAAAATTTTGAGAAATAATTTTTTTTTTCTTAATAAAAACAGTCTCAGAATACAAGAATATAAAAAAAAATTGTGTAGATTGTATGGCACTTTTTGAGCACATTACAATGCACAGTGGCGTGAAATTAAAAAAAACTAAAATTTCGGTTAAGTAAATCTCTGTATTTTTGTTACAAGAAATTTTAAGGTCTCCAGTTACAAGCGTGGATAAATCCCAGGAGCATCAAAGTTAGAAATTGTAACTGTTAAAGTTCTTTGGGTGCTTATAAATTTTGTATAAACATCTTTGATGTTGTTTAGAGCTATGAGCTATTTAACAACTCCGTGATTATTTGAGTAAAAAAAATTCTCTGAAAATAAAAAAAAAATTTCAAGAAAATTCCGTCCTTCTAATTCTTTATTGCTTCTTTCTCAAGAGCCTCAAAATAGACGTTTGTTTCAGTTATGGCCTGTCTATTCCACCCAAATATCCTACCTGCCAGCCATTTCTTCCGGTTTAGAACAAGAGAATAATCACAGGGGACTAGAGCTGGAGAATATGCTTAATTTATTAATTTTTAACATACTGAGTACACACTTGTGTCCACGTGCATTCTCTTCATCGTGGCACCTACTTCCATCTCTGCTATGAACAAATGTTAAATTTTGATTCGATCTGGCAACTCCTTCATATAGAAACAGGTGTTCACAAAAGACGTATCCGCGGTTTTTTAACAATGGAAAAATTATAAATGCGTGGTGTCATTAAATATTTACATAAAAAAGTTTTATCGGGACAAGAAATGAATATGTTAGGTGAAAGTGCTCCTTCATATGCAACAGTAAAAAATTGGGTTGCTGAATTTAAACGTGGTCGTACAAGCATTGAAGATGAACCACGTAGTGGACGTCCAAAAACAGCAACAACAACAGAAATTGTGGCCAAAGTGCATGATATGGTATTAAATGATCGACGAATAAAAGTTAGTGAAATAGCTAATATCATGGGCATCTCAAATGATCGAGTCCATTTAATTTTGCATGAAGAACTACAGATGAAAAAGCTTTCTGCAAGATGGGTGCCACATTTGTTAACAGTCGACCAGAAACGCATAAGAATGAACATTTCTCAAGCTTGTTTGGATCGTTTTAAGCGATATAAAATGGATTTTAAGCGTCGTTTCATAACTGTTGATGAGACATGGATCCACCACTATACTCTAGAGACAAAAGAACAATCCAAACAATGGACTTAAGCTGGAGGAAGTGCCCCAAAGAAGGCAAAAACAATTCAATCGGCTGGTAAGGTTATGGCAACGGTTTTTTGGGACTTCAAAGGTATTTTATTGATTGACTATCTGCAAAAAGGTAAAACAATAAATTCAGAGTACTATTGCAACCTTTTGGATCAATTAAATGTACAAATTCGAGAAAAACGTCCTGGCTTACAACACAAAAAAATAATTTTTCATCAAGACAACGCACCAGCGCACAAGAGTGTTTTAACAATGGCTAAAATCAACGAATTAAAGTAAACCAAATCTAAAAAAATTCCTTGCTGGCAAGCGTTTTACCTCATAAGAAGATGCAATTACAGGTGTAAACCGCTATTTTGAAGACCTTGAGGAAAACTATTTTAATCAAGGGATAGAATTGCTAGAAAAGCGTTGGACTAAGTGTATTGAAGTTTCAGGGGATTATATTGAAAAATAAAAATATTTTTGAAAAACTAACTATTCTCTTTCATTGATAGGCTAAGAAGTTTCCGAACCGCCCTCGTATTTCGCGGATATCTTTTCCAACTCCAAATATTCATATAAAATGTGATGTACTCGTTCAGTTGATATGCCTATAACCTCAGCCACCACACTTATTTCCATTTTCTAATAGTCCAATATTATTCCACGAATTTGTTTGACGATATCTTTTGGGTGACCTGAAGCAATCAAAATATGGAAAAAAGCATTTTTCCTAAAATTCAAAATTCGATAAAAAAATTTTATACAAAAACAAAATTATGTAGTATAAAAATTAACAACAAAACGGTGTTTCTTCATGTGTTCTCTAAATACTATCATCTTTTTTCAATACTATCCTTTCCTTACTCCTGAGTGCAGGGGCCAAATTACGGCACTCGATATCGATCGAAATTTGTATATAAAACGTATTGAAATTTCGGTCGATATCGAATGCCGGTAATTTGGCCCCAGGTCCGAATTTCAAAAAAATATATATATTTATTTTAACTCAACAAACACAAAATACATTGAAAATTCCTTCAATTACTCTCCCAATTTACAAGATCGTTTGCATTGGACACTGAATTTCGCCAATACATTATAAACCTTTGAGGCAACATTTCAAAACAAATCATGCAGATTAGGTTTCCTTATCCACATACTGAGTATTTGTCAGTTTCTCTTATAATTTTATCTCTAACAGCCATGAGTAGGGTGCTGGAAAAGTATATTTATTGTTAATGACGAATTAAAACCGCCTTTTTTTATTCCATTTAAACGTTTTATAACTACAAGGAAAATGCCATTTTTCAAAATTTTTACACTTGAATAACATGCTGTGCCATGTGGCAAATAAAATATTATAAATTTAGTAATAAAAAAAAATAGAACAACAACTATCAGCTTATAAAAAACTGAGGCATTTATGAGTTTAGAAAATAATTTTTTTTGACAAATTTTTAAAGTCGCAACAAAATCGAAATTAAAGCCATTATTAAAGCACGCACAAACATGTTGCTTAATTTTATGCCGCATTCTTTTTTTCCACGGCTGCAATGATAAATGTCTGTGGTGTCTGCACCATAAAAATTTATAAAAAAAGTTATTAGAAAATACATGGAAAAATTTAAACTTTTAACTATATTTGCATAATAATATTATGACATGTAATTTTGGGTTATTTAACACAAATAAACACCTTAAGAAGTAAAAATAATATTTAAAAGAAAAACAAACGAATAGAATTTTCTTGCTTGTGCAAATTTTAAAAATAGCAATATTTGCATATTTAAAACAAGAAAAGCAAAACAAATATTGCATTAAAGGCAAAAAAATAAAAGAAAAAAAGCGACAGTGCTAAAAATTTGTTGATTTGCATAACAAAAGTTTATTATTGGTAGTAAACAAATAAACAGAATAAAACTGCAACAATAACAATTTTTTGTTTCTCGAACAAGTTGCATTGTTTAGACTTTATTAACTAAAAAAGACAATAATGCCTGCCTGCCTGCCTTGCAAAATTGCTTTTTGGTTTCAGCAACAAACTGTTTTTTGTTTCTTTCACATATTGAATTTTTGCTGTATGATCATGATTTTTCATTTTATGAAAAACAAAAGTGTAAATAAAGTTGCGCAAAAATAACAGAAAAAAAATAAAGAATTGCCAAAACAATATCGTTACAGTAGGCAATATTATTTCGTTGAAAATATATTCGTACGAGCACTTAGTGTTGATATTTTGTTTATTGAAGTGCTTAAGAATGATCTCTAAAGTAGTTCAATTCATCAGTTGTTATAATTTACCTTACCAGCTAAACTCCTGTTATACTGTGTTCATACATACGTTTTTTAATTGAAACAATATTCAGTTAATTGACAATATCTTTTTGGTGTTCATACATACTCAATATTACGACGACAATTAACATTTGACAGCTGAAAAAAAAATGAAAAAAATAATTATTTCAATATTCATGACCCAGCGTGGGGTTGAACTCAGGACCCTCCACTTTATAGTCTCATGTTCTACTACTTCAGCCAACGGCATAACTCAAATTTCAATGAAGTGTATTCAATAAGTACTTTCGTTGTAAAAGCTTTCACTTTTGTAAAAGCTTTTCACTGAACACAAATCGGACAGTGTTGCATTAAAATTTTTATTCATTATTAAAACAATTATCTCTTTATAGCCAATAAGTTAATTGTAATTTTTATATGAAAAGTTAGTCTCAATAATGGCCTTAATTGTTATAATCTGAATATTGCTTTATATGTGAACACCATATTAACAGAATTAGTGAAATGTCAATTGCTTTTGATATACACAGAACAGAGAGATTCTGTCCAAGATGCAATGTAATATAAAGCGTGATTTTTTTAGAGTGTCACAACACCAGAGCAACGCGTGTGAATTGTTTTTTAATCAAAATAATTGTTGATTTATTTCTATTGACCTTATCAGTTTATTGTAATATTAATCAAGCTTATGGTCGTTTTTATAAAATTTTATTTCGTCTAATTTTTATTCAATATTTCGTTAACAAGCTGTTAACATCTTCTGGAAATAAAAATTGTTAAAATTTTTTTTTAATTGCAAAATAATGGTTCTGTTCGTCAAACTCATCGAGCACTTCTTTCATTTTATGGCGTATATAATCGTCCTTCACAGCGGCTAATTCGAAGAACAATACTGCTACTGACCATGGGCATCCCGTGAGACGCCGAACAGTGCGCACTGATGAAGCTGTGGCCGCTGTACAGGAAATCATTGCAGGTGATCCTAATCAATCAATTCGTCGCCGTTATCAGCCACTGGGATTGTGTCCTTCCACTTTATGGACGATTTTTTTAGTTGTTGAAAATTGGTGTTCCAGATTGGTGCCTTCTTTGGGCCAGCCAAGGCGCCCACATGGCAGAAATCATATTTAAACAATAATTTAAAAAAATTTTCTTTTCAATAAAGCCCGCTTCCATGATATTAAAAATGTATTTGCTTGTTCTATGATGATGTAAACTTGTGACATTCTATAAAAAACACCCTTTATTTCTTTCTGTTAAGCGTTAGTGTAGAAAACTCATTACCTTAGCAGAGAAGAAAAATAGTTCAATGTGTTCAATTATTCAGTGGAAGTTCTTTAAATCGAAAAAAAAAATATTAATACAGGGTCCGCCAAATAACTTTTTTTTTGAAAATGCTATAAAAAAAACTACTGAATATTTTCTCACATTTCTTTTTTTATTTGAAAGTCCAATTCTTCCCGTTAATAATGAAAAATAATTTCATTCAAATGGCTGCCTCGGCTGACCATGTAGTAGCCTACACGATCGGTCCAATTTTTAAGCACTTTATCGATTGTGTGCAGCTGTATTTCACCAATGGCTTCACGCATATTGTCCTTTAAAGCGTCAATTGTCTCTGGCTTGTCGGCGTAACACTTATCTTTGACAGCACCCCACAAACGGTGTCAAATCGCAGCTCCGAGGTGGCCAAACGACATCAGCTCTGCGGCTGATAATGCGATCTTCAAAAATAGGGCGCAAAACCTCGAGTGTAGCTTCGGCTGTGTGGCACGTAGCGCCGTCCTGTTGAAACCAAATGTTGCCAATATCCTCCTCTTTAATTTTTGTGAACAAAAATTTGTTCAACATGGCCCGATAACGATCGCCATTGACTGTTACGGTCACTCCTTGCGGACCCTTTACCATTTATTTAAATATGTCATAATGACAACTGTTTCATTCAGTTGTAATTAACTTTCAACATGCACCACTTCACCGAATAATATTGTTTGCCACTTTTGTTCTTCAAGTTTTGAGGTCTATTTATGCAGTTCTTTTGTTTTTTTTAAACACATATGCTAAATTTTTAGAATATTAAGCAAACACACACATACACACAAACACATATACCCATATAGCCAAATTCTGTGGCACACGAAATTCCCCCGCTCCTTATATGGTTAAAAATGAATTTGTTAAATGCCACCATTTGCAAATATTGTCTGGAATCGATTCTTTGTTTTCCATTATTTTATAATATTTTTGTTTTCAGTTTAAGTTTATCTTGAAAATTATAACAAACAACAATAAAAACAACAACAACAACATCAAGAAAAGAAACACCATAGAAAAAAGTAAAAACGAACGACTATTTTCTTGAGTATTTAAAATGCTTGTGGCTAGAATGTGTGCCGTGTATTGTATTACAGTTTATATCTCCGAAAATAAGCCCACACACATGGTGCCACAAGAAATGAAAAACGCAACTGAAACAAAAACAAAAATAAACAAACAAAAAAAAAAAAGCACCAAACTAATTATATACACACCTACATGTGTGTTTGTCTATTTAGGCACACATTATGTGCAACCAAACCTTGCCACGAGAACGTGTTGCAAAACTGAATGTGGCATATTATGAGTGAATTTTTATTTATTTTAGCTTGTAGGATGTTCGCAGGCATAAAAAGACAAATATTTGTAAGGTGCAAGATTTTGCAGCTCGATTGAGCCAGATATTGTCAAAAAGTATATTTATTTTTTTTTATCTTATTTTTTTTTTAATTTAAATTCATTCTACGTGCTTAGGAAGTGCATTAAGCTGTTTGTTGAAAAAAATATAAAATTTTATATGACAGTGGAGTTTGCAATTTAGTTTAATTTCTTAAAGCATGTAATAATTGTTTTTGTGAACACTATAAAAAAGGGTTAATTCTAATTATTTTGAGCCGTGTGAAGATATATTTCGAAATGATAACCCTAGACACAAACCAAGTACGTTAATAGAGATTGTTAACCATGCAAAATCTGAGAGTTTGTATTCCAAGTGGAATACTGGCCACATTTCTGGACCAGCATTGAAAAAAAAAATTAACGGAACAGACAACCAGATCCTTAGCTTTCATAATATCTTAATAATTTGGTATAGCTATGCCGATAAGCTTCGGGTTTTTGTACACAAAAATTTTAAAATTCTAAAGAGGATAAGTCAGGATCCTGGGAAAATGGGTATATATATATATATATGTTCGACGAAAAATTGTTTTATTTTGTAGTTCTTGTGGTCCTCTATCACGTCTAATGGCTTATATTGGATTTTAGTGAAATTTCTTATTTGGAGTTCCCCTAAAGGATGAATTTCTGGCAAATGGGAAGATGTAGGCGATTAACAATTGTTTTATTTTGTAGCTCTTGTGGGTGGTCCTCTATCACATCCAATGGCATTAACCCTTAACAGCTGAATTTTTAAATAGAGAAATTTGAATTTTAGTGAAATTTCATAATTAGAATTTCTCCAAAGGAGGAATTCCTGAAAAATGGGAACAATTGTATTATTTTGTAGCTCTTGTGAGTGGTCCTCTATCACGATGTGTACCCATTCCCATTTTTTTACAATGACCAAATTATGACCATTAATCCTCTCAAGCCAATTTTTTTAATTTTTTTTTTAATTGATATTATTCGAATTCTAAAAATATGGGGTCATTATAAAAAAAATGGGTATGGGTACACATATGCCACTACACAGAAATGGTGGCCCAGAGAGCCCTCTATATTGCAGCGAAAGTCTTATATTTGAAATAATTATGAAATTGGAATAATATTAATTTATTGGAAAGAAAATTTTTTGAAATTAATGTTTAAATATGATTTTTGCCATGTGGCCACCACGGCTGGCACATAGAAGGCTCAATCTGGAACACCAATTATCAACAACTAAAAAAATCGTCCATAAAGTTCAAGGACACAATCCCATTTGCTGGGAACGGTGACGAATTGATTGATTAGGATCACCTGCAATAATTTTCCTTACAGCGGCCACAGCTTCATCAGTGCGCACTGTTCGGCATCTCACGAGATCCACAATATCAGTAACAGTAAATGTCATCCGAAAACGATGTATTATTCTTCGAATTAGCCGGTCTGAAGGACGATTATGAGCACGATGAATTTGATGAAAAGAACAATTATTTTGTTAAAAAAATTTCAACAATTTCCACGCTTTGTACACGGGAAATATTAATAATTATTTTTCATGGAATTATAATTTTCCCCCTCCTATACAACCTGGATTTTGCTGGAAACTATACGTTACTGTAAAAATAGTTTTATAGTTCTGCCGATATTGTTTTTATATATAGAAAAAAAATTTGCCTATTTGAATATCCTGACCATAAAATTATAACAGAAAAAAAAAATTGTATAGCTTCATGATCTTTTGCTAAATTAAGCAAACAAATGATCATATTTTATTATTTTTTTCCCCCACCTTTTTCTGTTTAAAAAAAAATTCCCTATCGATTTAGAAACTGTTTTAATAACAAATGTTTAATGATTTTCTCAATAGCGGCCACTAAAAGGCACTAAACAATAGCAAATAAGTGTAGAAAGAATATTAAAAAGAAAGAAGAAAAAAACTTCAAACCCAATGCAAAATACCAACTAATTGAATTCATTATTCAATGCCAACGCAATTTTGATGTTTACAGATGGATGCAAACAAAATGTGGACGATTTTATTTTTAGTTAAAATAAAACAATTTGAAAGTAGAAAAATTGCGAGCACATAACCAGAATAATAGAGAAAAAAACACCAAGAGCAACAATATTTTCTAACGAAAAGGTTACCTATGGTCGCCTGATTTCAAAAAATTCCTAAGTCACTTTGAAAAAATTCTACAATGGAACTGAAAAATTTTGATTAAACTTGTTGATAAGAAAGTTATTATTATCTTTTTATTTGAAGAAGAAGAAGAATTGTTAAATTTTACTATAAGATTTATTTTTATACAATTCAATAGTTTGCAGTACAGGTTCGCAATTAACACCCGTTTATAGTCCAGGGCGATGAGAATTTTTTTCTGTTATGCCTTATAAATGTTTTTTGAGAAAAGAAAACGCTTATTAAAGGTTCAATTTCATAAATTAACATGGCAAACTTTTATTGTGGTACAATTTTATGTATTTTAACGTTCAACAATATTAATAAATAATACATTTTTTAAAAGGTATTTTTATGTAGAAACGCACAGTATAAAAATTTTATTTCCAAGTGTGAAAACACGTTACTAAGCAGCAGCAAAATATATCATATGTGTGTGACTTGCAATTGCAAAATCACATGCACATGCAAGTATAAATATATGAAAGTGGCAGAGTAATTTTTTATTGGCTGGTAAAAAGAGAACATTTGCTCCTTGCAGTTCTCTTAAAAAATGTTGTGTAACGAATAACAGCAAATATTATAAACCATTTCGTAAATGTCTGAAATTTCAGTAGCCGTAACTTGGAGATAAAATCACATACATACTTACAATATATAAGGAATAGCGAAACTGCGTGTAATTCCAAAACTTTTTGAAAAATGTATGGTGGATAGTCTTAATCATCAAATTTCTTCCTTATTGTCACCACTTCAACATGGTTTTCGTAAAGGTTTTTCTGCTATGACTAATACTCTCCAGTTAACAACTTTAGTGAATGCAGCTTTCGCGAAAGGTTATCACACGGATGTCATCTACACTGATTTCAGCAAGGCAATTGACAAAATCAATCATGCGCTGCTTTTAAATAAATTAAACATAATGGGTTTTAATAAATAATTTATTATGCTGGATTAAATCTTATTTGTTAAACAGGACACAATCGGTAAAATTTAACGCTGCATTTTCAAGGGACATTTCAGTAATCTCTGGTGTGGTGTTCCGCAGGGGGGTCACCTTAGTACAATTCTTTTCCTACCTGCCCTGTTCACAATTATAACCTAGATGGTTATAAATTAAAAAACCCTTCACGAAGTTATGCATTTGGGCATTTTACTCGATAGTAAACTTAATTTTGTCCAACACATTACTCTGACTGTTAATAAATCCCGAAGTATCCTTGCATTCATTAAAAGATGGGCAAAACAGTTTAATGATCCTTATGTCACTAAAACATTGTATATTGCATTAGTTCGGCCAATTTTAGAATATTGTAGCATAATTTGGGATCAAGTGTATAACGTTCACATTGAACTTCTTTAATCCGTTCAAAAACAATTTCTAATTTTCTGCCTAAGAAACGTTTATAGAAATCGAATGGCACTTCCATCATACTCTACGACATTAGCTGAAATTAATCTTCGTAATTTAAAGAGCCGGAGAACAATGCTCAACGCCTGTTTTATGGTAAATCTTTTCAGTGATAACATCAACTCCGAATTTTTACTGAACAACGTATGTTTCAATATTCCTCAACGTTCACTTCGTTCTTTTAACACACTCTATGTTGCAGCTTGTCGTACTAACTATGAAATGTCAGATCCTCTTAGAAAACTATGTAATTGCTTTAATGAAATGTATCATTTTATAGATTTTTCGCAGAACCTTTGTATCATCAAACGTAACGTCATATGTTTTTTTAATCATTAACTTTTACTATGTTCTATAAAGAGCGCAATATTTAATTTGTATTAATTTAATTGATTTATATACTATTCTGCTTAAATAGTCTGTAAGGAATTTGTCCATAGACTAATTTAAATAAATAAATAAATAAGATTTATTTGAACCGCAAATTTAAATAAAGCGAATTTTGGGAACAGCAGACAATTGCTCTTCATCAAACAAATTAATCACTCGAAATTCTAGTATTTTTAAAGCAGATATATTTCAACCGCAAAGCAAGCAAATGATCATAAAACGTCCTGATTTTGTCTGCATCAACCTGTATTCTTACCATTGCAGATATTATTGTGGCATTAGTTTTCTGTTGCCATATTTGTTAATGTTATTTTCACGTTCAAAGGTTATGACGTTGTCGTGTCAACATTTTATTATTTATTATTTCCTAATAAAAGGGTTCTCCTTCTATTCACATGCACATGAATACAATACAATCAGTACAATTTGTAGTCAAGCAAAAATCAAATAAAAGTAGATGAAGTCTGAAATCAAAGCAAAGCAAAGCAAAGAGTCTAACAAAAACACTCCTTCAATCAGTTGTTGTATGAGGAAAAGAAAAATACTTGAAGTTTAGTTTATTAATAGCACTCGAATGTTAATGTTTGGTATGAGTATGTCTTTTATAGTCTTTTTTTTTCTGTGAAATTATAATTCGTGCTGTTTTTTTCTATTAAATCTTCTATTAAGAAACTTATAACGGGGGTTAGCTTTGTTGGGGAAAGAAACAAACAAAAAAAGAAAAAAGGATTTAAGAAAATTAGCATTGAATGTGATTTGTAAATGAAGGTTTTTAATGTTGCATTATTTTTGTTTTTTTTTTTTTTTTTGTGGCAAACAAAACATTATGCCGCCTTCTTTTGAGGTGTAATAAATGTATCCCCGTTTTCCGTTGAATGCATGTGATTTTTATTATTATTTGATTTGTTTGCTTGAGGTTTGGTAAATGATTTTCTGTTGCTTGACTTTTCTTCTTTGGACGAAATATTTTAAATTTATTAGGAATAAATTTGCCAGTTAATATGAGAATTTTTCACACCTAAGAATTTTCAGGTATTTCGTTAAAATTTTTATTTAGAATTATTTATCTATATATTATGAGTATCAGCAATATACAAAAACATCGAAATAAGTCTAGGCAAAATGAAATAAAAAGAAAGAGATGACAAGCGAATTCTTAGGTAATCCTTCACTCAGTCTTTTCAAACAGTCCGAAGGCTTTTAGGTTGTATTTACTCTTAATTAATTTTTCCATATATATTTTATTTTTTTTTGTTGTTTTTTTTTTGTGCAGCCAATACAATTAAATTATTATTTTTATATATTTTTTTTCCTTAAAAATTTTAATATTATTTCTAATGAAAAGAAACTTCTAATTAATCACAGTATTTTATTACAATCTCAGATTAGTGGTTCTGTGAAATTTTGCCAATTATTTCATTTTATGGGTGTGGCACTTCCCATATCTGTAATCAATAAAATACGTTTAAACAGAACCTTGAAGTCCTTAAAGTGTTGCATGACACCATTTCTGCCACCATTTTCACATGCTTAGGCGTGGCACAGCCCACATTTGTTATCAATATATTCTAATAAAACGTAAACTTGTGGTGCGTGCTTCATGAGCATCAGTAGAAAAGAATATTCATATTATATGGGGGCATGGTCCTGCCCACATTTGCAATCAATAAGTTGTATAAAGTCGAGAAGCAAAAATGCCTGAAGTATTTTATAAGCATCAGTTAAGTAAAATTAGCTGCTAGCGAATTTTTATATGTTATGGGCGTGCCGCTGCCCACTTTTGCAATCACAAAATAGTTTTGAAAAAAGAAACTCGAAGTGCTTCATTATTAGGGCTGGAAACGAACACTGACATTTTATGGGCGTGGCCCAGCCCACATTTTTATACAACAAATTGTAGTAAAACAAAAGCTTAAAGTACGTGAAGTGCCACATAAGTCTCAATTATGCAGGCGTAGCTAATAAAAGAATTCTTATATTGTATGGGCGTGGCACTTCCGAAATTTCACTAAGCGTTTACTGATTATAAATAGTGTATTTTGAATGTTTCAACGAGATCAGACGAATGAGTTGGACGTTAGTCGATTAAATCTCAATGCCACGACTACCTTCCCCTTTGCAAATAATTATTCAATTTATTTTTTCTAGGCCAAATAGCAGAAGACATGGATTTTAAATTATATTTCCATTCTGATTGGAAAATAAAAACAAATAATCTTATTTATAATAGCAAATTTTGTATGGATTACCACAATTAATTTCCAATACAATAGAGATTAATCACGTTTTCAAAACACTTCTTTTAAAATTCAATTCAATTAAATTTAAATGCCAATTAAAATTTGAAAACAAAAATCTTTAAAATACACAAATTTATCATAAAACAATAGACCTTCAAAATATCACTAGAATAATTTATATTGTAAATAGAAAAAATAAATAAAATAAAAATAAATTTATAAATGAAATGAAATAAGCAAACCGATTGTAACACCAAAAAAAGCAGTTAAAGTTTTGAATAAAATTGCGAATTTTTGGCTTTTTGCAATTGAAGTTTTGTATTTTTCACAACAATTTTTTTTTCCTTTTTTCTTTTTTTTTTTTTTTTTTGCTTTTGCCACAAACATGAGAAATATGATCAGTGATAAAAATCTTCTTATTAAAAAAGCACAAAAGTAAATAAGAAGAAAAAATATATAAACACATTTTAGCAATTATTTTTTTTTTAGCTTGACTATAAACTGAGACAAGTATTTATGGTGCAAAAAATCATATTGGTCACCCAGCCACATTTACAAACTATTTAAGATTATTTGTGGCAAACGATAGAATGAATTACCGGCTCACTAACTCACTCACTCACTCACTCATTCACTTGTTCACTTCTAAACTAGCTGCTTGAATAATAATAATAATACTTTTACGATTACAACCATTAAACAGTGTTCAATGCAGGTGTTTTTTTCTCACGTCCTCTGTCTTGTAATTATGTTTCAATGGACTACCACTTCTCCATCCAAGACTGGTAAAGCTTACTTTTGCTTCTGGTCGAAGACACTTTGCTGGCTGCTTAAAGAATAAATGCTCAAACTGTTTCAGCTACATGTATGATATATATTTGTGTCTAATATCTTATTAAATACAATAATAAAACTCAATTTTGTGTGCTCTGTAAGCCATAAAATCAATAAATCGCTTTAAAACGATCAACTTAAAAATTACATTTTTAATGTTTCTTATTTTTTTTGCCTTCCACTATTAATGTCCAAACCATAATCTCAATTATATGTGTGTCGGTTGCTAAAGTTGTCTACGAAAACTAAATATTAAATAAGTTTTTAATAGAGTGTCTTAGCATAAGACCAACAGCGAACAGCAAAAGTGTAATTTTAATGTTTGATTTTTGGTTTAAAACGGCAGTCAGCAAATAAAAAGTTAAAATATCTAGTAGCCATTTTGTGTTAAAATTGAATTTATTATACTTTTTATTTTCATTATTTTTATTATTACAGCTTCTTGCTGCACTTGTATTTGAATGATCTACTATGCAAAAGGTTAAGAATTTTTGTCAACAATTAATGTTAAATTCTTGCAATTGATACCGTATTTCGTATGGATGTTGTGCAAGTTTTACAAACCCCATGTACATAATATAAGGTTTTTGTCTTAAATCTTTTGTTGTTATTTATATTCACTGAAACATTTGTTAGGAATTTCCGATGCTTTGCAGCTTGTAAACAATAGCTATTATGCTTGTTGATATATTTGCATTTTTTTTAATGAGAAATCCTATGAAAACACTATCATTAGACTGAAATAGTAATTATTTAACATAACAAATCTGAAGCGACTCACGATTTAATTTTTTTAATAAATGCCTTTCTATAGTTTTAGTTTCTAATTGTAATAAAACTGTGTCAATATAATTCTTTTTGTATTATATATTTTTTTTACACAAATTATCACTGAAATATAAATTTGTTAGAAAAATTTTTACTGTGATAAATTTCCTTTAGAAAAGTAATTATTCATTTTAATGAATTTTCTCAAGAAAACTTACAAAGAGATAGATTTATACAAATATATTATTTTTATTTATAAAAATAAATACTTTGGAAAATGTTTTACAGCCATAAATTTTCTTTGGAAAGCGTATCACAATAATTTTTTTTAAAAAATATATTGAAAAGATAATTTTTTTAGATAATACATCACAGTGATAAAATTTATTTAGAAAATTTATAATTGTTTTGAAAACAGTGATAAATTTTCTTTGGGCAAATTGTCACAGTGATAAATTTTCTTTAGACGCTGTATCAAAGTGATAAATTTTCTTTACAAAATGTATTACACAGACAATTTTGTTTAGATAATATATCACAGTGATAAGGTTTATTTAGAAAATTTATAATTTGTTTGCAAAATTAAAAACAGTGAAAAATTTTTTTCCGAAAAATTATCACAATAAAAATTTTTTTTTTGTGAAATGTTTTACAGTCATATATTTTCTTTACATGCTGTATCACAGTGATAAGTTTTTTTACAAAACGTATTAAGGAGACAATTTTTTTTACATTATATATCACAGTGATAAGTTTTCTCTAGACGACGCATCACACTGTTTTGTATAGGGTATTTTTATATATATATATATATATATATATATATATATATATATATATATATATATATATATATATATATATATATTTTAATTGACCTATTTTAAAATAAATTATCACAGTGAAAAATTTTTTTTTAGAGAAAGTATTACAGTAAAAAATTTTCTCTAAAAGAAATATCACACTGTTTTACTTAGAAAATGTATATTTTTCAAAAATTTTTCACTGTAATTTGCACATATTTTTTTATCAGAGAAAAAAAAATTTTAGAAAATTATTACAGTGATAATTTTTTTTGGAAAATATATCACAGCCATAATTTTCTTTTAGACAATGTAGCACATAAGTATCACAGTCATATATTGTCTTTGGAGAGTGTCACAGTGATAAACTTTCCTTAGAAAACTATCACAGTGATAAACTTTCGCTAGAAGATGTATCACAGTGATAAAAGTTATTTTGAAATATTATTACTGGGAAAAATATTCTATGGAAAAATAAATTTTCCGTGGGAAAAGTATTGCAGTGATAAATTTTTCCTAGGAAAAGTATCACAGTGATGAATGTCCTTTAGCAAAAGTAACACATTGACAAATTCTCTCTAGCAAAAGTATCACTATGATAATTTGCAGTATAAAAAGTGACACAGTGATAAGTTATTTGTGTCAGCAATAAGTTAGTATTATCACTGTGATATATTTTCTTTAAAAAATTATTTCCATTGTTATTATTTATATTACGAGTATAATTCATATTTTTTCTGAGCAAAGTGACAAGTTGTCTTTAGATATATAATCAATGTGGCAAATTTTCACTAGAAATATTATCACTACCCAATGGAAAAATTGTGATAAATTCTCCATAAAATACATGTATGTTCTCCAAATCTCAAACGCATTAGTTAGTTTTAGTTGTAGCATCTTTTAATTTCTCTGTTAAACAGGAACATATTATCTAAAACATGCTGAATATTTGTTTTCCATTCGTCGATAAAGTGCCAGACTTGACCACCCTTTTGCTATGTGTTTCTTAAAATATAGCCATAAACAAATAACAACAATGATATAACCACGAAAAAGTTTTTAAAACAAAAACAGTTAATGCAATCATGAAACAACATTTAAAAAACATTGTTCGCAAAACAACTTTAACAACTGCAACAATAAGAGAGTTTTTTGCCTAACAAGAACAACATTAACAGTATAAGCGACGAAAATAAACAAAATATTTAGAAGCAAAAAAATCAAAAGAACGAACAAACAACAATCACAACAATGTTGTTGTTAGCTGTTGCTGTTGTTATTGTGATGTTATGTCGTTTTGCCGACCCTTGTTCTATTTATGCATTAACATCATCACAAACGGATTGTAAGATTTCGAATGCAACCACAACGGTAACAACAACTTTAACAACAAAAACAACAACAGTAAGACAATCACAATAGCGACATCAACAATTACAAACAATCATATACTTGTTGTTATATCTGTTGTTGCTATTGTTGTGGTGATGTCTTAAATTAAACTTGGAGAACCACGAAAAATAGCTCATAAAGAGAGTACTAACTGTCATAATCCACCCACACCCAGAATTTAATGTCGGCGTAAATTTATGTCAAATGCTGCCAGTTATAATTTTCTACTCTCTTCCTGTTGCACTTCTTTCCTCTTCCTTTTCTTTTAGCTAGACACGGCGATGATCATGACTAAAGCAGAAGGCTCCACTTAGCGCTTAGTCCCAGGCGGCAGCAGTACTTCTGCTGCTGCTGCAAAACAATTAAAAATTGTTTAAAACACGTAAAAGAGAAGCGAAAGAAAATTCATGGAAAGAATACAAAAAAAAAACATGCAGCAAAGCGCACACAGGCATGCAACAGCCTACATAAATGTTGGTTGCCAACACATTAAATATTTCATAGTCTCTGACTGGCAATGAATTGCAGCTACAATTTGAAGACATTAAATTGCCAAAGAAAAAGTATTGTTGGTGTTGCAATTTTTTTGAAAATAAAAAAAACACTATGAAAATCTTATGAAAACTATAACTACTTCATTAGAAATGCTCGTTTTCTTTTAGAAGAGTAGAATAACAAAACCGACAAACATGCGTTCTAAATGTCATTTTCCAACTACATATTCATATCCACTGAGTGTGTGGTGTGTGTGTATGTGTGTGTGCCGTGTATGTTCAGGTTGTGCTGGATGTTTGATTGTTACGGTTTTCTGTTGGTTTAAGCATTTGGTTGAAAAAAATTCAAGCACAGTGGATTAAAATTAATTTTAAAAAAAAATTTCACATTTGTTTTTAATTTTGCAACCTATTTTCAAATATCTTATATAAAGTTTTTGTCTTAAGTCTTTTGTTTTTATTTATAAAGATTAGAGAAACATCACACTCCTTCCTGGGCCCTGTAGCAAAAAATTAGCCGGCGTAGTAAAGGTTAAAATATTCATCCTTCTTCATGTGTCTTCTCAATAACATCCCCCTCCTTTCTAGTTCCGGTGCAACACACTGCCTATGTAGGGGTCATCCCCTGAGTGCTGCTCGTAAAAATAAAAAAATCTATCTGGAAGCGAACTCAGGCAGTAAATGTCTTCATGCCAACTATTGTCGCTTTTTATATTAAAAAATCTAGTGCGGAAGCTGAAGGTAAAGATGAAAACTTAATTCATCTTTTATAAGTTCTCCTACATCTTTTATTAAAACTTTGTTGATTTCGAACCAACAACTTTTTCAAACTATTATTGTAGAAAATCCAAATAAAATTTTGTAAACATTTGAACCTCCATGATGGTGCATAAACCTGCAGATTTCTAGTGCCGAAAATCTGTTAACAGATTGCGGTGTCAGATGTTTTCCTATAACAACATCCTCAAATTAATATCTAAGAACACATGCCACTGTGCAAAGACAAGCAAAAGAGGTAAATCAAAAAGTTCTGTCCTTATAGCTACACAACCATACATTTCATTATTTTTTTTTTTTATTAACATTTTCATGGGGGTGGCTTTATAGGCTCATAACAATCATTAAGCGCCATGTTAGCATTCGTTCTATTCACTTTAAATGTATTTGCAACATACCTCATCGTCTTGTTTTTGTTGTTGCCTCCTGCCTCTATATTTCTTTTTTATCATTTTCTTTTGTGGCAGTTAATAATCATAGTAGTCGTCAGCGTAGTAGTTATTGTAGGTACTCTGTGTTGTTGTTACTGGTTCATTCAGCACATACTTAGACGTTAACAACGTTAACAATAGCAACAACAATCACAATCAGTTTTTAACAAAAATTCTGAGATATTTTTCTTTTTGCTATTTAATTTTCTTATGATCTTCAAGCATTGTAGTTAGTTGCTGCGATGTTTGTCTGATTACAACTCTCGACAACTGTGGCGGGGTATGTACGAATGTGTGTGTGTGTTTGGGCGCATATGTTGCTGAGCAAGCGAACCATTTGACTTTGATTTATGTATGACGCAAATTTCTCCATTTTTTGCATTCATTATGTGGCATTATGATTTAAGAATACTTACCACTAACTTAATGCAACTTGTAGTGAAATCATTGTACGTATAGTTTTCAAACTCGGAACGAGCTTTTTTTGCATTAGTTGGCTGGCTTGAATCAACCATTTTCGGTTGCATTTTTTCTTTTTTCGTTAAATATTCGTGAGTATGCAATGATAATGATGATGACGTTTTTAGGTTTGTTTTTTTTATTATTGTGCTTTGTAGAAGGTGGTTATATAGTAAGTTCTTTAAGCATTTGTTAAAAATACTTTAAGGAGCAGAGAAGCAAAACCAAATGATCGTGACAATTTCTACAGGGGTTTTTCAATTAATTTTATGCTAATTTGTGTTTTTCTGCTGTGTTGCTTGTTTATTTGGTTTGTGAGAAAAAGATCGTAGAACCGATTTAAATTTTATGAATTAATCTAATTGAGAACAAGAACACATGAATTAAATTTATATAAATAATTTAAACTGATTTACATAAAAGACAATTTTAGCTCTTAAAAATACTTTAAATATTTATTTTAGAAATGGAAAGAGTTGAGAATCTGCATAACGAGCCAGTCATGCAACACAGATTTCCAGTCAAATAAAATTTGACTTAAGTCTCACAGCATTGCATGCATGTGCATGCTCATTGTAAAATAAAAACCGAGTTTGCGAAGAAATATATCGACTTCTTAACATTTAATGAAATTGTATGAGCTCTCGTGTTATTTTCTCCTTGATATTTGTTGACCTTAGCCGACAAGGATGTTGCGGCCTCCGAAAACATGATGTTTGCTTTGTTCGCAAAATTTTTCCGTTGCTTTAATTATTCCTTAAATATTGTCATATGTAATAAAAACAGTATTCTTATACATTAAAATATGAAAACACTATTAAAAAAACAAAGCCAGATTAATTAAGCAATATATTTACGTATCACTATATCTTATTCCGACAATATGCGTTAATACACCAAATTGAAAAAACAAACAAAACGAAAGGGATTTGAAAACCTAAATGGATGACATCAAACCGTTTCCAATTGGAAATTATGACTTGGAGGATTTAATCACTAACAATTTAAAAATATATTTTAATTCAATTCGCTTTTACCATTAATGGGTGTGAAATTAAAAAAAAAAATTAAAATGCTTCAAGAGACTTTAATCAATAACTCAAAAGTACAAAAAAAAAATTTTTAAATATAAACAAAGCAAAAAACACCGCACAATGCTCACATAATGAAATCAAAATAAAAGACTTAAGACACAAACTCCAAAACTAAGCCAAGCAAATACAATTGCAGAACAGTTTGCACCACAATTTCAAAAGCTTTTAGTGTAAAAAACCCCTGCATTAATTTAGCATAATAAAGACAACAGTTTTCTTAATCAATCAACCAACAAAAATATTCCAAAATATACATTAAAAATAAAATATATCGAAAAAAATTATATAAAAGCAAATAACCGTATTTTTGTTAGCAACTATTTCCCATTAAAATGCAAAGAAAGATATAACAAAATTTTTCGAAAGAAAAATAAAAACGGTATGAGAAACATTTTCACTTACCAACATTCGAGCCTCATAAAAAAATCGGAATTCTTAGTTAAAACATCAACATTAAAATATCTAAGAAAAAACGTCTAAAATCATTTAGGAAAATGTTAAAACGATCACGTTTTTCTTTCAGTTCATTTTTTTTCCAACTTTTGCTGAACAGTAGGATGGATTTTGAGGTTCCTTTTCGTTGCTAAACACAAACAAAAAAAAAACGACCAAAACAGAAGCCTACAATAAAATACATTTTAACATACAAGTACATAGAAAAAATCAAAGAAATATAAAAAATCCAAGAGTTGGTTAAAATGTATTGGAAATATTTCAATTGAACTTAACAGTAAAAAGGAAGCACATGAGAGTGCAACGGTTGTTATTATAAAAACTACAAGATATTTACTGCAAGAGGGGCCTTTTCAATTGCAAAATTTGCAACGGAATTATTTTGATTTATTTCTTATATTATTTCTTGAGAGTCCAGTTGTTTTGGTTTATAAGAACAATATTTTTTCGTACTTTTGAATACATACATATATCAGAGTTTTTAGAAAACTTGAGATGGTCTGAGAAAGCTTGTATTACTTATGTATTTTTATTAAAATTCGAATACTTTTATTAAAAAAGTCATACAATAATGATTCCTATCGACCGACTTATATTCGAATAACCCAAGATTTTTCGATATAAAATATTTTTAGCCGAACAAGAAAATTGTTAAATAGTTTTACTCGATTCGTTTTTTTCAATAAATTTATAAAAAACAATATGTATTCGAATTATTTTAATCGACTAATTATTCGAATAATTTTAATCGATAATGGAATTATCAATCTATTCGAATATTATTTTTTTTATAAATTCATTTCACATATTTTTATTAAAAACTATATCATATTGATTCGGAAGCAGCTAAAATTTGAATTTATAAAAAAAATAATATTCGAATAGATTGAATATTCCATTATCGATTAAAATTATTCGAATAATTAGTCGATTAAAATTATTCGAATACATATGTAAGTATGTATGTAATTCCTAGCGACCAATTTGTATGCGAATAATCTTGTATTTTCCAACTTATATTTCTTTTCCAAATATTTAAGCAAAATGACTACTTAGCAAATATTTGTATTCGATTATTTTTCTCAAAAATTTTAATCTTAAATATTTTATTCGAATAATTTTAGTCGACTTAATTTTAGTAGTTTCATTCAAATCTTTTTTTTATATATTTATTAAATATGCTTTTTTTGTAAAATATCACATTTTATTCGAATAATTTTAATCGACTAAATTTTAGTAGTAGTTTCATTCGAATATGTTTTTTGTGATAAATTTATTCAATATTCTTTTTTATAAAGTATCATATGATATCTAGTGATTCGTATACAGCTAGAGGATATGTATTCGAATAATCCAAAATTTTTATCGAAATAGCTACACAAACAACTGTCTATCTTCTCATCTTTCCTAATCTGTCTCCTCAATACTATCCCCTCGTTTTCAGTTCCGGCGCAATGCATTCCATATATAGGGGTCATCCCCTGAGTGCTGGTCCAAGATAAAAGAAAAATAATTGCATTTTTAACAAATAATATTTTATATATTTATTCAATCTGTTTTGATTTAGTAAAAAAAACACACGTATTTTCCAAAACTATGAAAAATAAACTTCGAGGCCCAGGAATAACCGAGTTTATTTGCTCCATACATTTTCCCTGTCCAAATAAATATTTGACTAAACCTTTTCATTGCTTGATATACAACAAAAACCTCCAAACTTTAATAGAAATAGCAACAAAAAAATTGTATGATTTTTCCAGTGATTGGTCATGCAGTGCCAAATGTATTGTTGAGTTTTATTTCTTTTCTTTTTTCCGGAGGTTTTCTATATTAAATTTATTTGTCTACCGCTTGTTGGGTTCCTTCAAAAAAAAAAATTCCTTTTATATTTAAAACCAAAAATCTATTTCTTTTTGTTTTTGTGTATTTTTTTATTTTTTGTCACAGGATGTTTTTTTTTTTGCTGTTTTTGGGTTGTTCAATTTTCAATTTGTGTTAAAGGCAGCCAGAAACTTTATTTTCTATAGTATTTTTTTTTTTCATTTGGATTTTATTTTATATATATATTTTTTTGCTTAATATAAAATTTATCTTTGGCATAAAAATGCAAATGAATGTCGATAATTCAAACGATAAGTTTGTCTTTTGTCTTGTTTTTAGCTACTGTTTAATGTTTGTTTGTTAGATTTCTTTTTTTTTCGTTTTGGTTTTCTTTTTGGGATTATACGTTTTTTGCTGTTATTCTTTTGTTGTTGTGTTTTAGGTAGCTGTTATTAGGTCTCTTTCCGCTATTGTTGTTGTTGTTATTAGCTAAACTTTTTAACAGATTTTTTATTTACGGCTTACAGCCTTAAGTATTATACAGTTCTTTATTTTCTAAGTCAGATGAACAGAACTTACTTACGCCTGCCTGCCTGCCAGCCTGTATTGTTAGAAAGTACCCTACTGGGGGCAATTAGTGAAGCAGTCAATTTAATTGCAAAAATCATTAAGTACAAATGGTATTAGTGTGCCAAATGTTTTTACATTGTAGGGAATAAAAATAAATATATACGAGGGTGGTTTTAGAATTATGTGTTACCACAGTAAATTGTTTTGCTGCTTGATTTGATTTTATAAATTAGTGGGAATTTTTTAAAATTTTTTTCAGTTACTGATCGATTTATTAATTATTTGAATTTTTTTATATATGCGCCTCTACTAAAGTTTGTAGCAAACAATGATGGCATTTAGACTTAATGTTAGAAGTGCTGAAAATCATTGATGAATGAAAAAATTGGGGGCAGATGCGTCACATTAATTTCATAATCATTATTTTTATTTTTTTAACAATAAATTTTTAAAGCATGGAAATATAATTTTTGGAATTCGTGGATTTGAACTTGAGTCTGAACAAAAGTTAAATATAATCTTTTTGTGGCTGATGGGTAGCAATACTAGTCTGTCAGTACAATGGTGTTGCGTTCGAGCAAATCGCTTTTCGGGGGTAGTGTTTGCTTAAAAAAATATATAATTCATTATATTGACCGATTAACTTTTCTTCATTTCTAAAAAGATCATTTTAATTCCATTATTTCGAAATTAAAAAAAAAGGAATAATAAAATAAGTACAATTTGGCTCAAGCCGTATAGTCGTATGAGTACTTCACCCTCTTCAAAATAAAATTTATAAGAAGCACACGATTGGAAATTTATTCATAAAATACTTTCAGTAGACTTTCACAAAAAATAAGAGAGCAATTATCAAATTTCAATTACTCTGCAGAAAAGCATTCGCAGTTCTACAACCCGAAATTCCTGTATGATGCCTTTTAGTCTAAGACTATTTTCAAATAAAATTCTTCTCAGTCACAGTTTTTGTCTGATCGTTTTTTTTTCTGCATCCTACCAGCTTGTAATCCTGTGATTGCTTGCAAAAAGTTTTGTTTCTATGAGATCACGATTTTTTAGTTGAGACATTTGTTGATGATTTTTTGTTGCGAGTTTTTCTAACAGGGAGTTTTTTGCTTTCAACTTTATTTGCCATTCTAGTCAAATGAGCATTTAGTACATTCAAACAGATATTTAAGTGGTAACAAAAAACAATACCAATACCCACAAATAACATTAACTCAATGTTTCTTTTTAAGTTCATATTGAGCAAAAAATGTTTTACATACGAGGGCGAATTTGATGAAAAAAAAAAATAGCAATAAGTTTGGTGAGGCAAAAAAAATGGCGGTGCATATTACCAAGGGGAGTGTCTAACTGCCGTCACAATGTGGCAAATCATTTATTTATTTTTATGCAAGCGTTTGTTTTGTTATAGTTTTTCTTCGTATAAATAAATCATAAAAGCAAAAAATGGCAAATCAAATTCAATGCAATTAAAGCTGGCACAAAAAAAAAAGTATGTGTAATTAATGTTCTATGTGAATTTGTGCGCGAGGCAAATGGGTGAAATTTAATTGAGAGAGGCTGGAAAGACTTTATTAAAAATATTAAAGCCTGTACAGAATTCAAATATTTATGGACCACAATTAACTTTACAATAACTTTAAAAAATACATACATACGAGTAGATGTGAATTCTGCTGATGATTCAACATGTTTTACTAACAAATTACCTCAATTCCAAAGCCACTGACTGCCAATAAAACTTAAAAATAGAAACTTCTTTTTGATCCATAAGTAAAAACCGCAAAATATTTTCTTTCTTTTTTTATTTGCTTAGATTACCGTCAACTAAGTTATATCTTCGGTAAAGTCACCTGAACATTGGCCACATGTGTGCATACATTTCTACTGTTATAAAAATTCTCAAAATATTTATTACTAATTAACATGTCATTTTATCCATGTGGCAACTAAATCATAAACACCAACTCACCCATATAAGAGAACAGAACTCACTAGCAGAGACACACTAATGTACGTACGAACGGACGGACGGACGCACGGACGGACAGACAGTTAGACATTTAACAAATACTGGCATTCGCACATAAATCTCATACACATCTGTCCTCTGCACTGTTGCAATAATAAAAGAGTACACGGTGGTGCAACAACTACCAGCGCTCCATACCACCACCACACGAGTCAATATTGTTAAATGGAAAACTTCTTATGTTTGTTCCCGTTGTTGTTGTTCTTCGTTCGTTCGTTCGTTCTTTTTTTCGTGTTATTATTTCTTCATATTAACGTTCATATCAACGACTTGTCATGTCGTTTAAAAATGCTGGCAAAACAACACATTTAATCATTTGTAGTCTTTATTTTTTCTCATTTCACTTCTTAGCTGCGTATGCCATAATTTATATTCGTTGTGCTTTAATGTGGTAAGGAGATGAAGAGAGAAAAAAAAAACAAGATATCAACAAAAAAACAAAAATTATAATAAAAAAGGAAATACACTAAAAATACCGTTTCACAAAACTAACAAAAAAATATACCTCACGAACTTTGAGGAAAAAGATTCACAAAACTGGAATTTTCTTCAATCTTTGGAAAAACTGAACAGCAAACAGGAAGAAACGTCATATGAAAAACAAAGAAGGTGGTTAAGGATGTAATCTTTGCATTCCTGTTGACCAGGCGAAATTAGTTTAGCACAATAAAATCATAAAATTTTGTAAAACAGAATATATTCAAAGAGTTGTAGCAGTTTGGCAGTCAGTATTGGCAGATATTTTTTCATTACGCATGTGCCACGATAATTTGTTTAATTATAAATAATATATAAAAATAAATTTATTAAAATAAATTTTAGTTTAGGAACAAGATATGATATCTATTTTACAGATAATACAGTGGGGCTCAAATTTAATCACCCAAAAGGCATATTGTATTCTAATTTCTTTAAATGGTGTCATACTTCAAATATTTTTAGATTTAATTAACTAAACATCTGCAGTAGGCACACAGACATACAATGAAGCGCTATATTCCTGCTGGATGGTGGAATATTTGTACTGATTTTCGCTTCTGTGGGTAGCGCAGAGTGAATTTCTACGTCGATTTCCTAATCATGTGGCGCCCACCTTCTGCCGCTTAACAGGTGAAGTCAAAGAGATTGCAGCTGCGGAGGATGTGGTTGTAACCGGAAATCTTGCAAAAAGTCATAGAAAATGCGATAAAACAAAAATGTATCGCCAAAAATATTGAAAGGGTACACGAAGGCGGTTCAATAAAAGTCCCACACTCTTTGAATTTCCCGCCTCTTAATTGAAATGGCAACACTGCAACTGTCAACGGGCAACTGTCAGTTGACTCATATAGAAATATTAAAAATATTTGATATTTTTGATAGAATTTCATTGGTACTATAAATCAGAAAAGCCAGACAGACAGCTCCGGAACTGGAAAATTTAAACTTATTTTGGAATATAGAAGTAACTAAATTTTACAAAATGTTTTCTTTGCTAATCAGCCATATTTTATTTTTAGGTAGGTCAACTATGGCAACCATAGTGATCCCGTACTGACAGCCCCGAAAAGTGATCTCAATAGAGCCACCGCATTTTTAAGTAAGTTTTAACTATTGTTAGACGTCCTTCCTTTGTAAGACGAGCATAATCGTAAATGTCAAAACTTTTACTAATTAAATGACAGTTCAGATGGCACATAACAGCTGATAGCCTTGCCAGATCGGAAATCACTAAACAAATAACCTATTACACGCTGTTAAATTTGTAAAGTTTCCCTTGGCGAGACTCACCTGAAAGATCACCGAAGATCACCTAAAAGGCCTATGCAATTAGAACGGTTTACCATTGAAAACTTATGCTTTTAATATGAAATTGTATATATTTCGTTAATAAAATCTGTATCGACTTTTTTAACAATCCAGTATTTAGTGCATATTTGCAAATAAAATATTCCCTCTAAACGGTTGTCTTGCAGGTAGAGAAATACACTTATAAATTATCTTCAATGTTGAAAGGATGCAAATCTTATTTGTTCAACTCCACCATAAGGTTGACTGTCAATTGCCATGGAAATTTTATTTTTTTGTTATTACTCCTGTTTCCTTTACTTTTAGGGATTTTTGTTTTTTTTTTTTTTTTTTTTTTTGCCTGCACATGAAACTTTTAAAATATATTTGCTGTTACCACAGCCGATACAAAAATTGTTTAAAACAAAAGCACCAAACCAAACGGAACAAAAGCAAAAGTATTGCTCAAATTTACGTGTAGCAAAATGGAGGGAACAGAATTAACTTGCTTGTATGTACTTGTGGGAAGTTATTGTGTTTCGGTGTGAGCAAAAAGGATTAAAGCATTTTATTTGAGAGATGCCGCTTGTCAAAGAAGATGGACATTTAGAAGTTTTAAATAGTGGCAGAAACAGCAGAGGCAGAGGCAACAGAACAGCAGTAGCAGTGGCAGTAGCAGAGTCAGGCTACAGTTGCAAGAACATCCTTTAAATGAAAAGGAACAGACGAAGACGAAGAATAAGTCATTGTTTGAACACAGAAATCATACTCGTACAAAGTGATGAGTGCTACAACAGCCTGCCGCTTTTTCTTTCAAATACTCACATATAAATTTAAAATGTTTTCTGCCAGCCACATGTATTGTAATACTTGTGGCTGTACAAGTTTTAAACGGTTCTATAGTATGCAAATGTCCGATATGTCGTTTATATTCCACCTTAAGTTTAGCCAAGAGTAAAAGAGCACGACAGTAGTGGTGGTTGTTGCTGAAACTGTCATTCTGAAAGGAGTTTGACGGTAAATTTTAAAATACGAAAATAAAATATGTGTGTTGAAAATAAAAGCGAAATACAGGGATTTTTTTCACTTTTTAGTTTTTTGATTAATTTATTGCGCTGACATTGTCGAAATTGAAGTTGTATGCAAACAATACGCTCATCTATTTTAAAAACAGAAAACAAAAACAAAATACAACAACAAAGCAAATACTTTCAATGACACAAGATGATGCATGTCTGGTTTGGGTTTTCAAGAATTCAAATATTCAATTGTAAATTAAAAATATCATGTCTTGTGGTTGCAGTGCAGCTGGTGCGTACAGGGAATACACTTTCGCGCTTTTCCTATGACGGGTGCAACTGCTTAAGAGCACTTTAGTTTTATGGAACAAAGCTAAAAATAATTTAAAATTATATCCAGAATTAATATCATCAACAGGAAGATGGAAGAATGTTGAAATTAACAAGGATTTGATTAAATGTCATAGAAAAAATATATGATATAGATTATAAAAAAATTTTTAAAAATTTTAAACTATATAAAAAATATGAAAAGAATTCACAACTTGTAATTTACAAGTTGTGAATTCTCAGATGGTTTTCGGAAGTATATGCATAAGATAAGAGTTTTTTAACTTTTCAAAACTGTGGTTAAAGTCTACTGACGATTTGGTAAAGCACCAATGAAATGCATATAGACATTGCTTAACCACCAACAAATAAATTTCATTTATAAATAAAAAAAATTTCATGAAAAACGTAAACAACTTTTTCAAGCTAAATATATTAATTTATCATAATGAAATCGAGGTAATGTCTCACGAACTCAAATAAACATAAAAGAAATAAATATTAATTTTAAAAAAATTAATAAAATCACTTCCTAAATATGAATATAAATTATGTTTTTGCATTCGCACTTGCGCAGAACCATTTGCACTAAACTCCACAAACAAGGTAGGGAAAAACCAGAAGCCTGCACCTGAACAAATAAAATAATAGTGATCATTCTGAAGTCAAATGTGTCAACTTAAAAAATTATTTTCTCTAGCTTCAGAACCATTTATTGTTGTTGCATGTTCCACAATACCTTATTGCCATATATCACCATGTTGTCAGCTAAAAATCTAAATTTTTATTTGCTGTCAATTAATAAATAAATTTAAAAAAAATCTCGTTTTTATCAGAAATCAAAATTTGCTTATAAGAGAAAAACTGGCTGCCGTTTTTGCCCTCAAGAGGGCACAATTTCACAAGTTTGTTTCCTAAGTCTTTTGTTTTTTCCATTTCAATATTTTTGTTTTTTTCAAAGATTTTTGTGAAAGTTTTAAAATGTTGTTTGTCTGTTTGTTTGTTTGTTTGTTTGTTTTTGGCTCATGTTTTTCATTAAACGAAATTTAATTAAATCCATTACAATATAAAAAAAGAGAGGAAAAAAGTATATTTTGGCAAAACAATTCAAGATCTATATCTTTTAACAACTTAAATTGTCATTGCATTTTATAGTTTAGACTTTGAAATCTGTGTGATAGTTTGGAGTTGTTGCTGTTTTCCTTTTTCTGCTTTGTCTTTCATTTTGCCAAATCAAGAAACAAACCAAAAAAAAAACCTAGAAACTACAATTGTGTCAAAGATCATACAATACTTACTTAATGTGTGGCATTTTAAATTCTGTTTGAATTGTCACAAAATGATTATAATGAATCAAAAAGATAAAACTGTGCTGCTGCTGCTGCTGTACTTCTTTCATTTTAAGGAAATGAAATTTTTGAAATAAAAGAAAACGAAAAATTATTCAGATGGCTGTGAAAAGATATTGAGTTTAAAAATATATGTATATGTATGTGTTTTATTTCATTTGGAAAAGATTTCATTGGATATTATGCAATGCATTTTAGCAGTCAGCTGGATATATTTATTTAATTAAGCAGTTACAAGTTATTATTAATGCATTTGACTACATGAGTCTTACGTTTAAGCACACAATATTGTGTCATTTTATTTTGCAAATAACATGGACATATTTGAAGTGTTAACTTTTTTTTTTTAATTTTTATCAAAACAGCCGCCGTTAGCTTTAAATTAGATGTACAAGCAGCTAGAAACAATGAAAACAACTTATAAATGTTTGGTAGATGTGTGCTTTTTTGCAATAATTGTATGACATAAATTAGCAGAAAATAAAATGTGGCTGACAGCTGGCAAGCTATCCTGTTAGCGCAGTGGCCGTAGCTTCGATTCCTGTCGTAAACTCTGGGTGTTTTACGGAGCCAAGCAAATCATTTTGCTTGTGTTGTTTCTAAAATGATTGTTAAATCACATATGTACATAAGGTCTGGCTCTATATAAAATTTTTTAAATTTTTTACAGTGAGTAATAATTGTGACGCATTAGTGTAATCCGGATTGGATTTATTTCATCAATTATTCGCTGTTTGGATTAAAATATCCAGCGTAAAAGTTTTTAAGCACCAAAAATATTGTTGTGAAAATTTTTGGCAAATATAAACCACAAGTTACGTTGCACCCAACCAATTAAAAAATCTTTAAATTAATCCCACAAAATTTCTTTAATGGAATATTTGACTAGATATATAATTCTATAAATATAATAGAAAAAAAATTATTTAAAAGATCATTATTACAAGAATTATTCTTTAACCCTATTTGGGTGCTGTTGGCTGAAGTAGTGGAACACGAGAAGCGGAGGGTCCTGAGTTCGAACCCCCACTGAGTCATGAAATATTGTGTTGAATTCTTCTTATCAGCATTAGTGCGTGGTTGTGTTAGCTGTTGCCAGCATGTTTTCAATGATGAAGGCATAGTCACTTGGTCACTGAACATAATTGGCAGCGACTGACACTATCATGTACTAAAAGCAGAGTAACGGCCCTATAGCAAAAATTAGCCGGCGAAGTAAAAAGGCTGAAATAGCTACAAAAACAACTGTCTATTTTCTCATCTTTCCTAATCTGTCCCCTCAATAATATCCCCTCGTTTTCATTTCCAGCGCAATGCATTGCTTATGTAGGGGTCATCCCCTGAGAGCTGGTCCTACTCCTAAAAAAACAAAGATCTCAAAATATTTTATTTATTCATATCATTATTTTAGGATTAGTGTGGATGGTATTCATTCAGTTTTCCTCAATTTTACATAAAAAGAAAGTTAATTTATTATTTTATAAAGATAGAAATAATTTATCGTATGTTAGGTCTATACTTTGTAGCGTGCGACACGGAAAATAAGATTATTTTTTATTTTATGAGTAGTATGAAATATATTCGAGAGGTCAGTCTTTTTAAATAAGTTTTATATTTCGCTTTTCAGCAAATAAAAACTA
Source organism: Linnaemya tessellans (assembly GCA_951800035.1). Taxonomy (NCBI): domain Eukaryota; kingdom Metazoa; phylum Arthropoda; class Insecta; order Diptera; family Tachinidae; genus Linnaemya; species Linnaemya tessellans. The sequence continues at coordinate 130,991,720 of OX637533.1, forward strand.
AATTTCTACAATAAAAATTAAAAAAAAAGTTTTAGCATGCGTCACAATTTTTTTCATATATGTTATTTTTTAAAGAGTGACACGAGTTTAAACCAAAGAAATGTATTTTTAATAACGATGAAACGGGTTTTATTGGAAAGGAAATTTTATAACATAAATGTTTAAATATGATTTGTGCCATGTGGCCGCCACGGCTGGCGCATAGAAGGCGCAATCTGGAACATCAATTTTCAACAACTAAAAATCTTCCATTAAGTGGAAGGACATAACCGCAGTTGCTGAAAACGGAGACAAATTAATTAATTACGATCATCTTCAATGCTTTCCTGCACAGCGGCTACAGCTTCTTAAGTGCTCACTGTTCGGCCTCCCACGGGATGCACATTATCAGTATCAGTAAATGTGGTCCGAAAAGAATCTATTGTTCTTCGAATTAGCCGCTCTGATCGAGGATTATGTACACCATAAAATGGAAGAAGTGTCCGATGAATTTGACGAATATTACAATTATTTTGATTAAAAATTTCAACAATCAACTGGTAATCTTCCACACAACACGTATGTTTAGCAGTTTTACGAAAAGCTACATATATTTCACATGTTTCCTATGTTCCTATCTAACTTTGGGGAATTTCCAAGCAAAAGTGCTTTGTCAATTGAACTTTTTATAATGAGTTAAGGCAACAAGTGTATTAAGGATATTAAAGATGCTGTGATCTTTAGTAAATTAATCATGTAGAAGAATTTACTGAACAGAAGTATTGGCAGTTAGTTTATAATCACGAAGTAAGCAACAGCTGATTCAGTTAAGGACTTGAATATGGTATACGTGGCTGCCTGTATCCCACAAGCATTCAAGTAGGATCTCTGAGATCCCGTTTTGAAAAGGACTTGAATATACTAACTTAAGTTTAGGGCTTTTAATAAAAACCGATATAAACATTTTATTATTATTATTCTTTTCTCCTAGTACATTTTGACTGCGGTATTAGTTTTTGTGTGATTAATTATGAATACGTATATAAATATTTCAACCTGTAAAGTTAGTTTCGTTTTTTGTCACGTGCGTCACATATATTTGAATTTAGTTCTATATCATATTTAACTACGCTTAACTACCATTAGAAGGTGTTGATAAGTAGAAAGACCAAAAATTCTATTTGAAACCAAGAATGAGTACGAATGAAGTGTTCTTGAAAAAAGAATTGCCCGTGTATGTCCGTACTCCTATTTTTGCTCAGAATTTCTTGACTTTCTCCAAACCATAACAAATTTTCCAATTTATTTGTTACGATGCCAAGTGGCGCTAATAAAAAATAAACAAAAAAAAAACATTTAAAAAACCAATTTTTTTTATAAAATTCGTTGTTGTTATCCTGACACCGTTGACAACTTTCACCTTTACAAAAAAAAAAAATTATTTATACAAATATCTCTTCTAGTTTGCCACCTGCAAATAACCCTTAAACTTTTGCTATCAAGACTACAACAACATGTTTAGTACAAAAAAAAACTGTTGTATTTAAAACATTAAACAATATTTTAATTACAGCAGCAAAGAAAAAGAAGCACAAACATCTGAAAACATTAAAAGATATCACTCGCTTTAGTGTAACTTAAACTGCTGTTGGCAAAAACAAAACATTTTCAAAATTGACATTTTGTCTTTGGCTACTGTAATTTTAGTACAACTATTAAAATATGTTGTAGCGCCGTTGCCACTCCTCTGGCCCTTAAACACCAGTAGAAGCTGTTGTAATAGTTGGTAGTTTTTTTTTTTTTTTATTGCGCTGCAGCAACATTATTTGATTAAATTTATTTATATCAAGCTTTTATTTTTTTTTATTTTTAACAGTTTGAATGTTGCTGCCGCAGCTATTTGTAAGTACAGCCAATGTGAAGTTAGCATTGCCTTGATGTTACTGCTGCCACTGAAGGCTTCTTTATTTGTGTGTGTGTGTGTTTTTTTTCTTTTACAAAAATATCTCCTTTGTCCTGTCACTTGATTGTTCCTTTAGTAGCTGTTGCAAAAGCTACATAAAATAAAGCAAAAACCAAAGAAATGTGAAGCGTATAAAATGCTATTTTGCATACATAAATTCATGTTTAGAGCAGCAACTATTTTCGAAAATACACTGAAAAAATATTTTCAAATATTGAGGAATCTCAGAAAAAAGCTCAGTCACAGGGAGTGGAGTGTTTTGGAGCCTTCTTTTAGCAAAGTAAGATATATTTCTTATCTTTCTTTTTAATTAGGATCGACATTCCTTTTTGATGATTGATTCCTGTTCACGTGATGTTTTGTACTGAAGTTAGAAAGCAGGAGATACGACCAATAGCTGATAAGAGAACTAATTGCTCGCTGCACTTTTATTTTTAATATCATTTTATTTATAATTTGATTAAAATTTTTTTAATGTATGAATTTCTATTTTAATAGTGAACCTTTTGTTTATGTAAATTGTATTCCAGGATGTCAATTTCCCAACAGGCTATAGGTTCAAATCTGCGAAACTGCAAATTATTTTTTATTTATTTTTATTTTTTTTTTTTTTAATAAATGAACGTGATTGCATTCTATTTATTAATTTTTTTGAGAGTGGAATATTAAGAATATTTTTCATAGTCATTAAACCAGCAGAACGGATCAGTACTGATTTCGAGGCCGCTACGCCATCTCATCAGCGTTCTTTGTTCAAATTTTCCAATTTTAACAATTTTCAATTGTTAGTAGGAATATCAACTATTTAACCAATATTTTAACGAAAATTGAATATGAGAAGTTATCACATTCATATTATTAAGTTATTACATTTTTGGTTAGTACGAAATTCCCCAACCCTGACAATTAATATTCCCAATATTCCATGTATTTCTTTCGCTTTTTCCAGAGCCATCGGCTGCTGATAACTAAAGCTTCTTTGTTATTTATGTTCAAGTAATTGAATTTAGTTTTCAATTTACTAACTAGCACCACTTGCAAAAGTGGAAAAATTGAACAAAGAACGCTGATGAGATGGCGTAGCGGCCTCGAAATCAGTACTGATCCGTTCTGCTGGTTTAATGACTATGAAAAATATTCTTAATATTCCACTTTCAAAAAAAATTAATAAATAGAATGCAATCACGTTCATTTATTAAAAAAATAAAAAATAAAAATAAATAAAAAATAATTTGCAGTTTCGCAGATTTGAACCTATAGCCTGTTGGGAAATTAACATCCTGTAATAAAATTTTTTTAATTTTTTTATTTTTAATTTATTTTTTTTTGTTACAGTACGAAAGAGCGTACCTTTTTAGTCCATGTCAGTGTGAATCACTTTTAGCGCTTTTCAGCGATCTTTCGACAGCAATTGTCAAATAGTATAACCACCCGCTAATCGAGGTCAGAAAGATTCAATCTCATGATTAAGTTTTGAATCGAGGCCGGCACTTGTAGCTTTATAGGCTACGCATCAAGTACTTGTGGTTCATATGAGGGCTAAGTGGTGTGATTTGAAATTTCCTGCACAGACGTTAGAATGACGGAATACGGCAAGCAATAAGAAATCAAACGTATAAAAAATATGATGAGGCTCTACAAAAAAATACTAAATTTTGTTTAACCCTTTAAAGGAGCGAAATTACCAGTAATCGAGAGCAGCTAATTTTACATTAACCCAATAGTTAATTAATCAATTAACCCATTAAAACCCCAGCTGTTAAGGAGCTTAAATAGGTTGCTTTCGTTAGTTAATTCCACTTGCGTTCTCTGTTAGTCGATACAAGGCTCCAGTTGGCGGCTAATAATTAAACTTCTTTTCTGCTGTTGTATTGAACGCTAAACCAACTGTTTTCTTTCTGTGCATACCTTTTTTACCACCGCTTGTTTTTAGGCAAAAGTTTCAATGCTATTTCTGAGCAATGAACTGTTTTCAAAGCAGCTACTGATCTTGGAAAAAAAAATTAACAAAATTGAACAATTTTATTTGTGCAGGCTGGTTATAGTTGATGATTTTAGTTTAAAGAGTTTTCGATTTTATTTAAACTCCAGTAAGAAAACTCGACTTCTTGTCTAAAAACAACAACAAAAACGTTTAGTCTCTATATTTTAGTTATTTTCAAGTTCACATCACTGCAAAGTAATTCCTTTTTTTTTTTAATTTTAAATCTGCCGCTTTCTGGCATTTGTGCTGTCAAACTTTAAGTTTTTTTTTGTTTTTTGCTCTCAAGCATTTATTTTATACACTGCACTTTTATTCATTTATATTTTTCTTGGTCACCAGCACTTTGTTTTAAAGACCCTGCCTACCATTTGATTTCTTAAGTTCGTATTAAAGACACGTTTAGTTTTGTTAAATTTCTGAGGCCTTTTTCTAAAGAATTGTATGATTTTTTTTTCTTTGCGTTCGCTTCGCTGGTATGTTTTCAATAAATCTTTGAGGTTTAAACTACAAGTGTTCTTTAAGTGGGGACCTTATGAATTATTGTATGGTGGTGGCTGTTTTTGTTGGCCGAACAATTATTTGTAGCATTTAACAAGGCAAATAGATACTAGAAGTCACTAATTATCCCCCCCAAAAAAAAAACAAAACAAAAAAGCATTCAGTCAGTGTGTTTGCCAGCAACGATCCCAACAAACATACATTTGCCAGTACGTACGTACTCGTAAGTACATGTCATGATTAATATCCAGTCATTATTTGTTGGCGGATATTTCTATTTTTTAAGTTAATTCTAAAGAAAAGAAAACCAACTTTGCTGTTCGTATGAAAAACAAAGAGATTGCTTGGGTCTTTGTCGTCGTCGTCGTCATCGCCATCATCATCTTTTGTTTGGCTGTTTAAGGAAAAAGAATTTGTTTATGTTGAAAAGTTAACAGCCAGTAATTTAATTACTATAAATTTTGACTTTATGAACTTGTTTTCTTGTATACCTTTTTATTTATTGTTTCTGTTGTTTCGAGTGGAAATTAGCCAAAGTATGTTGTAACCGTTTAACTAATCACAGCTGAAAGTTAGAATATGTACAAAATATCCATTTTGATTCATGGGAATTAACTAAAATTAATTTGCATTTAGCAGTTATTTATGTAAGTTGCATGTTGAAAGCAAATAGCTATTTCATTGGTAGCTGCTTTGCAGAAGTAAATAAAATATGAGTTCTATTAATTGTTTAACAAAAATTATTTTCTATAATTTTGGATGTGAGGTATTCCATGTGGACGATTCCTTACGATGTTACAATATATATCAAAAATAAATTTATATATAATATTTTTAAAAATAAATTTATTTGGGCTACTACATACATATATCGACAAAAAATTTTTTATCAAAAAATTTATAAAAATTTTGAAATTTAATTTTGCAATAATTTTTTAATCATGAGGTCTGTTTAAATTAAATAAATTTAATACATATATTTTTGAATATTTCACCACTCTTTTGGGAAACATACCTTATTTTTTGATAAAAAAATAAGCCATATTTTCCTGAAGAAGCCATCCAAAGGAGTAGCGAAATATTGAAATATTCATAATTTCATATAACACTAAAAACTGTAGACCACCGCAGATAGAAGTTACCTTCATATTTATTGTATTAGTAAGGCAAAAAGTGTAAGTCATTGCAAAAAGTGCAAGTCAGCATAAAAAGTGCAAGTCATTATAAAAAATCCAAGTCATTATAAAAAGTGCAAGTCGTTACAAAAAGTGCATGTCATGATAAAAAGTGCAAGCCATCATAAAAATTGCAAGTCATTATGAAAAATGCAAGTCATTATAAAAAGTGTAAGCCAGTATGAAAAGTGCAAGTCATCATGAAAAGTGCAAGCCGTTATAAACAGTGCAAGTCATTATCAAAACTGCAAGCCATTATAAAAATTTCAATTCATCACAAAAAGTGCAAGTCATCATGAAAAGTGCAAGTCATTATAAAAAGTGCAAGTCATTATAAAAGTGCAATTCATTGTAAGAAGAGCAAGTCATTATGAAAAATGCAAGTCATTGTAAAAAGTGCAAGTCAGTGTAAAAAGTGCATGTCATTACAAAAAATGCGCCATTATAAAAAGTGCAAGTAATTTTAAAAAGTTCAACTCATTATGAAAAGTGCAAATCATTAGAAAAAATGCAAGCGATTATAAAAAGTGCAAATCATTATAAAAAGTGCAGGTCACTATAAAAAGTGCAAGTCATTATCAAAACTGCAAGCCATTATAAAAATTTCAATTCATCACAAAAAGTGCAAGTCATCATGAAAAGTGCAAGCCATTATAAAAAGTGCAAGTTATTATAAAAAATGCAAGTCATTGTAAAAAGTGCAAGTCAGCATAAAAAGTGCAAGTCATTATGAAAAGTGCAAGTCATTATAAAAAGTGCAAGTCATTATAAGGAGAACAAGTCATTATGAAAAATGCAAGTCATTGTAAAAAGTGCAAGTCAGCATAAAAAGTGCATGTCATTACAAAAATGCGTCATTATAAAAAGTGCAAGTCATTTTAAAAAGTACAACTCATTATGAAAAGTGCAAATCATTAGAAAAAGTGCAAGTGATTATAAAAAGTGCAAATCATTATAAAAAGTGCAGGTCATTATAAAAAGTGCAAGTCATTATAAGAAGTGCAAGTTATTGTAAAAAGTGCAAGTCATTGTAAAAAGTGCAAGTCAGCATAAGAAGTGCAAGTTATTATAAAAAGTGCAAGTCATTGTAAAAAGTGCATGTCAGCACAAAAAGTGCACGTCATTATAAAAAGTGCAATTCATTATAAAAAGTGCAAGTCATTATGAAAAGTGCAAATCATTATAAAAAGTGCAATTCATTATAAAAAGTGCAAGTCATTAAAAAAAGTGTAACACAAACATTCAACTGATTTCAAACAACGATTTCAGAGCGTATGGAAATATCAAGTAAAAATAAATTAATATTGCATTTAAAAATAAAAATAATAATTAACAGGCAGTATATAGTTTTCAATATATGCACATATATATTTTGTACCATTTTTATTGAAAATCTATCGAAAATTATCATTGTATTTACATTTTAATTCGCTCAAATTCAATCATATACGAGTACCTGTTTATATTTAAAATATATTGCATACTTCTAATATAAGAAATTGTTTATCATGTACATCCCCAAAGTTTTGGCATTTATACGCCGTTTGGAACTGATTTTGTTTGTATATTTTATAAGACTTACATAGTTTGTATATTTCACCTTAGTTTCTGCAAACTTACCTGTAAATAAAAGAAAAACAAATTACTAAAAAATATTTAATTACTAAAGATAATACAGTGCGTGTGTGTATAAAAATTATAAAATCCATCTTCCATAATTATAACATTCTGGGGCTTGCAAATTTTCTTCATAGGAGTTCCTCGAAATAAAATAATAACAGAGTTACACCCAGACAAGTTTGCTTATATAATTCATGCATTCATTCTTTCATCCATTCATTCATGCATTCACTGCCAACAGAAACATCCTGATTTGCAAACAAAATAGTTTTACTATTATCCGCATATTTAAATGGTTGAAAAAGAGGAAAAACATTCAGGAAACAAAACTAAAACAGAAAAGAATTGGTGTATTGTTGTCTTTGAATCACGTTTCTAACGTTTTTATCAACAAAAATAAAACGTTAGAAACAACAGCAACGAGTATTTAAAGTATAAAAGAACGGAAAAATATGTAGTTTCAGTATTAACGATTCGAAAATGTTTTCCATCTAACACTAGACGGAGTGAAGATGGTCGGTTTGTGTGTTTGTGTGTTTGTGTGGTTGTTTTGTTTCCTATTAACTACATCATCTTCATGGACATCTTGTATTATTGGCTTTGAAGTTTTTTTTCTGATTTTTTTTTCTTCTTTTTTTAAAATGTTAAATTTTACATAAAGTTAAAAAGGTGCTTTTTACCACATAACAAGCTAAAGGTTAACACTTCCTTTTTTCTATGCAAGATAAAGACCTGGAGTTTCAGAAAAAAAAATAACACAAATAGAATAGGCCAAAAACACCAACAACTTTGAAGAATAGAAATATACCGATTCAACCTTACATTTAAAAATTATATGTTTTAAAATTACACGGCAAAAATTAATCAGGGGAAATATTTGAAGAAATCTCGGACAAAGTCATTCGGCAAGTTTCATTTGATTCATCAATGCTAGAGGTTCTTCGTTGCAATGATCTTATTGAAGATCTTGTTTAGAGCCAAAGTCCTCTATTGAAGTATTTGCTTACATTCCAATAAATCATTCTACTTAGAATACCCCCTAACGACCCATAAATTCTAGACAATAACACACGACTGTCCTCCTAAGAACTTCTATCACTATATGGCACATCTACAAATTTTCCCAGCGTGACCTTCCACTCACACACTAGTTTTCCACTATAACTTTTTTCCAGTGTTCCTCCACTTTTTCTATATACATATACCCCTCGCTTGTTATGTTCATGCGTTTCTTCGATTTTTTTCTCATTTATTTATATATTGTTATTTTCGTTTTTTTATTTTTCTGGTGCAAGAAACAGCAACAATAAAAATAAACAAACAACCGCGTGCAAATGATGCTATTTAAAGCGGCGTTTAAAATTTAACAAACGAATAAAAGCCTTATCTAGGATTTTTTTTTTTTTTTTTGCTTGTTGGGCATTTCAGCTTAAGCTAGTAGTTCGTTCAGTCAATAGAAAAAAAAAACTGGCTAAAACAAACAAGAAACCCCCTTTTTAAATATAAACCGCAACTATGCAAAATATACAAGAAAAATCTTTAAAGCAACAAAAATAAAACTGCTTCTTTTATCGATTTAACAATTTGGGCTGTTTATGGTATTTTCGGCAAAATTTCTTAATGCTTTTAACTACAATTTGGTTGGGGATATGTTAAGTTCTGTATAGAGGCTGGTAAGTGATAAAAAATGGCCTTAAGTCGTAGAAGTTTTATATGTGTTCTGTAACAAAAAACTATATAGAAATGTTATAATTTTTCTTAAAAGTTGTTGGAGCTATGTTTCTTTAGAAGAAATACTTTAAATAAATGTAATCCGCTAATAAAATATAAATGACGACAATAAAGGAAAAATTTCAAATTGTCTATTTTCTTCTACCAAATATCAATGAAAATATTTTCATTAATTTCCGTCTATAATTTCCTTTTTCTCTGGCATTTTCTATAGGGTCCGCAATCTAACGTTTTTTTAAACTAGTGCTTATTTCGTGAATGGTAACACTTAGCTCATGTCTGATTTGACAGATAATTAGTTTTATCCTTCCGCTGAACGAATATGATTGACCATCCAATGCGTTTTCGCTACGCTTTGCCAAAAAAAATCATCTTTTCAGATGAAGCTCATTTTGATCTTGGCGGGTATATAAACAAGCAAAATTGTCGCAATTGGGACACAGAAAACCCGCACGCATACATTGAAAAGCCGACGCACCCAAAACGAGTCACTGTTTGGTGCGGATTTTGGTCCAGAGGCATAATTGGGCAATTTTTCTTCGAAAATGACCAAGGAGTGGCCGTTACAATCAATGGCGATCGTTATCGGGCCATGTTGAACGAATTTTTGTTCACAAAAATTGAAGAGGAGGATATTGGCAACATTTGGTTTCAACAGGACGGCGCTACGTGCCACACAGCCGAAGCTACAGTCGATGTTTTGCGCCCTGTTTTTGAAGATCGCATTATCAGCCGCAGAGTTGATGTCGTTTGGTCACCACGGAGCTGCGATTTTACACCGTTGGACTATTATTTGTGGGGTGCCGTCAAAGATAAGTGTTACGCCGACAACCCAGAGACAATTGACGCTTTAAAGGACAATATTCGTGAAGCCATTGGTGAAATACAGCTGCACACAATCGATAATGTGCTTAAAAATTGGACTGGTCGTGTAGGCTACTGCATGGCCAGCCAAGGCAGCTATTTGAATGAAATTATTTTCCATTATTAACCGGAAGGATTGTACTTTCAAATAAAAAAAGATATTTGAGAAAATATTCAGTAGTTTTTTTTATAGCATTTTCAAAAACAAAAGTTATTTGGCGGACCCATTAGTTCTTTCAGACGTCAGTATATATTCCTCTTAATATAAGCAATACCAGCTGTTTCCAATATATAACTTGGCAGCACTCAACTTAGCACAGGCAAAAACAAGGTTGCATTTCATAAAACCTACTTAAAACCAATTCGAAAGTGGTTTTGAGTTAGTTTTGACAAAATCATTTTGTGTGGTAAAACCAGGGGCCAAATTACCGCATTCGATATCGATCGAAATTTCCATACAATTTAAATACAAATTTCGATCGATATCGAATGCCGTAATTTGGCCCCAGGTTTTAATATTCGATTTTAACGTTAAAACCAGAATTTATTAAAACCAAGTCAGTGTGAAAACACTGTAAAATTGCTTACAAAATTCCCCCACTCTAAGTAATACCGGAAGATTTATGTTCCATTTCTTTCGAAAGATTAAAACGTTAGTTATTACTTTTCCATATTTTTTTATGGTCATAGGTTACATTAATTAAGAAGGTTAATAATTTATACCAGGCTTAAAGGAACTATTAATTAAAATGTGTACAGCGAAAACAGTAGAATGCTACTATTTAAAAAAGAGTTACTTATTTATTCAGTAGCGATATTTAAAAAAAAATTGTGTTAAAAACAGAGCTCCTTCACAAAAGAGTTTTCTATTTCAAGGCAAATATTGCTTGATACAAATCCTTTTTTGATGTATGACAACCTAATAATCGCTTATGATCGAGTACAGTTTAATTTTGTTCATGTTTCTATTTAAATTTCATGTTTTAGTTTTTCTATATTATATTTTCCAACTGCCCCGTAACATTTCCTTTTGCTCATTATTTGTTTTTGTTATTTGCCATAACAAAAGATAGAAATCCGTTAAAAATAGCAGGAACAAATAAAGAAAAAAAAAGATAACAGAGTCGGAAAAAAAACTTTTTGCAACAAAGATTTGGCAAATGTGATTCTCTGTGGCAGTTATTTGGGACAATATAGTTTAACAGTTCCAGTAACTTTTTTTGCATTTCTCTCTATATAAATTTCGATTTTTTTTTTAATTTTATTTCGCCACAGTTGAGCTGAGGTGAGTTGATGATGTTGGCGTTTACAAAATAGTTTTTATATACAATTTTTTATGTTGTTTGTATTTCTTCTAAATTCAAATTGACTTTGGTGTTAAATACCGTACACCACACAGTAGAGGCTGGAAAATTCCCTCACTTCATTTTATTATTTTTTTTTTTATTTCTCTGTTTTTTTTTTTTGTGAACAACCGTATAACAACTTGACTGCTAGCAAAATTTCCTTAAGTTTTTCTTTACACCTCAATTGTCTCGTATGAAATTACAAACTGTTAAACTTTTACTAATACGCTGTTATTTATTCAGCGTTTCTGTTTTTTTCTTCCTCTTTGTAGCAACAGTTGCTGTTCCAGAGTTCAAAGTGCTGCTGCTGTTTTTAGTTTAAACTTTAGATTTCTAAGATAAAACATTTTATTTGGTAATTAGTTGTTTTTTATATGCACGATATTGAAATTTAACAAAATCGCTGTTTTCCATGCTAAAACGCTAGAGACTGAAACTAAACCGACAGTCTGCATGGCAGGTTTAAAAAATAAGAACGAAGGAAATAAATAAAACAACAACGAATTTGTTAGCGATAGTATTCAGAGATTTAATTTTCCTAGTTGGCAAAATATCCGTTATCGTTTGTTAATTTAACAAGTTTAAAAACATGTTTTTAGCACCCCCTAAATGCAGATAATTTTTTTTTTCTTTTTGTCTTTCATTAGAGAAAGTCTCAGATATGAAATGGTTACAGGGAAGAAAAGTTACAAGGAAATGCATTGCGAAACTTGTTAGAGAGAATCCTTATCGGCAAAGAAAAACATTTGCAGGGAACTAAGTTCAAATGAAACATTTGATAAACTCAAGAAATACAAAAACACTGGAGAAAAAGCTTTTTTTCCAGTGCAGTTTAAAAAAAACTTAGTATAATTGCCTATTTCACGATATCGAAAAAGAAATCGTTCTTTCATTCAGCTACTTTCCAAAAAAAAAAATTTATAAATTGTATTTATTGTACGAAAGAATTTAATATAATTTTTAATCCCTCTATTTATTGTTTAGAATCAGAACAATTTCTTAAAAATTCTTTTATATATTTTTTAAATTTAAATTTATATAAAACCGTTCCACTCCAGCAATAATTTTCTATACTTTTCTATAAAATATCGATTAAATACTCACACATATATATTAAGTTATCGACAAATTCTACACGTTATAGCAAAACCAATCATGTTTAGACATGTCTGGGTATGCCTGATACTTTAATTTTAATGTAGAAATTCGACTATATCAGCACTAAAACAGCAACTAATTTAAGATATAATTGCTTAATAATCAGCTTTCTATGTCATGTGTTGTAGATGTTAAAAACATAATTACGAAAAATATACGCCACAAAATTCATTAAATTTTACAATCTGCATTTATACTATAAATATTTTGTTTTCAGTTTTACAAAAAATGAATTATTATTAAAACTTAATAACTACTGGCCTCATCACACTTGTATTATGAAATTTTCAATAAACCACAATGCTGTTGATTCTTTAAGGCGTCATTTTAATTATAATCCCACATAGATTAACTTTATAATTTTATAACAACTGCAATTAATCAATTCGTTAAAAGACTTTAGAAAAAACCTTAGCGCATTAATTGTGAATATTACAACTTTGCAACCAACAAAAAAAATCAATTAACATTTTTCTGTTAGATAAAAATATATAAAAAAAAATATAATAAAATAAATTAACAGAATTTAACCTAAATTAATTGAACACTTAAATAAAAATAAAAGACTACAAATACAATATTCAATATTAATTTACAGCGACAAAATACAAACAAAATGGTATGCGACTGCATATGCAGAGCAGTGCCAATGAGCTCTTTCGTTTGCTAAGAAACGAAATGGCGGGGCAAGGGAATCAGCTCGTAGGAAACAGCGCATTATAACCACCGCGTAAATGATGACAACGTGAGCGAAGTTAAAAAAAAATCAACTTCAAACTGAACAGCAAAATAGATTTTTATCGAAACCAGCACATTTAATACCAAATTTGTTTTATGCAAATGGAAAATGAAATACAAAACGCCAGCATTTATAAATGTACAATAAATGTTCAAATTCGCATAATGAAAAGCAAAGGAAAAACTATCATATAGCAACAGCAACAGCAATAACAAACAATTGAAGGTATTGAGAAACTGCACAGCAACAAAAAGATTGCGAAAATAATTTGATGAAAAATTTGCTTATAATTATTAAGGATAACAGAAACAGATTATGATAAAAATATATTAATTGGATTTTCTTCACTTATCTTGACCCACTATTTTTGTAACAGGGAAGTCAAATTTTCCCCCAATATGTAATAACTTTTTACGTGGACTTAAAACCAATTTATTCTATCAAAAACTTAACACTATAAAATATTTCATATATATCTGCTTTTTTCTTTTTTGCGAAATCATTTCAAAGTGGGCCCATTTTCATAGCAAATATTAAGCTCAAGACCTGTTTTCTCACAACTCAAGGCCGCAAGCAAAATATTATCCTTTCAACTAATAAATATTATCTTAAATAAGTACATCCATTCGCGGCTGCCGAAATAGAAAATATATACGAGTATGAACGAATATACCAAAATTTTACCAATTTTGGGCACAAGGGTGTTTTCATAAGAGCTTGCTGATTTGAAATTTAAATAAAACACATGCCAAATTATGAAATGGCCAAACAATTTTTTTTATTTGGTAGATAATTTCTTGTCATTTAACGTTTAAATATAATTTCGGGCATATGGCCACCACGACTATTTTGCACAAAGGACATTCTGGAGGTCCAATTTTCGACCACCTTTTCAAGCATTTGAGGGCGTATTTCAGCAATGAATACTGGTTTCCAAAGCGTCAATCGTTGCTGGTTTATCCACGTAAACCAATGATTTCAGGTATCCCCGCAAAAAATAATCGAGTGGCGTCAAATCACACGAACGCGGAGGCCAATTCATCGGTCCATTTCTCGAAATAATGTTGCCGTTGAAATGTTCTTTCAATAAGTCCATTGTTTCGCCCGCAGTATGACAAGTGGCACCATCCTGTTGAAACCACATTTCGTTTACATCCATATCTTGAAGTTTTGGCACCAAAAATTCATTGATCATGATTCTGTATCGATTTCCATTCACGGTAACGCGTCGTCCTTCCTCATTTTAAAAGAAATAAGGACCGATGATTCCACCAGCCCATAGACCGCACCAAACAGTATATTTATCGGGATGCATTGGTAATTCTTGAACGGCGTGTGGATTATATTTGCTCCAAATATGGCAATTTTACTTGTTGACATATCGATTCAACCAAAAATGCGCCTCATCACTGAAGAGAATTTTGCGGTAAAAAAGCGGATAATCATTTTTAATTGAACACTGTTTTTGAAAATAAATTTCCACGATTTGGAAGCGTTGTTCTGCAGTTAACCTGTTCATGATGATTTGCCAAACTGAGTAGAGACGTCACTTTAAACTGTCAAAACAGCTGTCAGACAACAGAGTGATTCGTATAAAAAAAGAACTTCATAAAAAAACACCCTTTAGAATGTAAAAAAAACAATGGTTTTCTTCCTTCTGCATTACTTATATTAATTTCCAGTTTTTAGGTGGCGAAATACAAAGAAATATACGAGTATGTGTATAAACGAATATACCAAACATTCCCAATTTTGGAGATTTTTTAATTTTTTTTTGAGAATTCCGGGGATCTAAAAATATATGATTTTCTTTTTTCTGCATTACTCACATTCTTTTCGATATTAGTAATAATTTTTTTATTTAATTTTTTTCTTGTTGGTTGCACCAATTAACTTCTGTTTCCTGAAAAATCAAATTTCTTAAATATTTCTCTATATTATTCTGTCCTCTCAATACTATGTCATCTCTCTCTCTCTCTCTCTCTCTCTCTCTAGTTCCGGTGCAATACACTGCAAATGAAGGGATCATATCCTGAATTGTGCTTCGAATAAAAAAAACCGAAAATACTGTAACTTCTTATATACGCATTTTTTTTAAATTTGTTATGCATTTTTGGGAATTTTTGTATAACAGTCCATTATTTTAATTTTAGTCTGAGTCCTTTTTCCAAATTTTCTTAAAAGATCAAACTGATTATTAAGTACGTGCTTGTAAGATGCCACAAGCTTCAAGGAATCTTCCCGATAAACCATCTCACAAGAAACATTTCAATCGAAAGGAATTAATATTACAGAAAACGTTTTAAGAATAATATTCTCAGTGTAATAACAAATATTTCTGTGAACTAAAAGTTCTTTAAATTTTCGGTTTATCAGTTTTGTTCTGCGAACGGTTCTCGGTTGGGTGTTGGAATTAATGCACTTGGCAGTTAACAATATGGCATTTTGTTTAATTGATGATTAACCTTGAGGATTTTTTCTCTTTCATAAGAAAAAAAATATTAAATATCCCAATTTAAAAGTGTTTATGCTTAAAAGTAGAAAACTGCGTTTTTTTATAAATGAAAGCAGTTGGTGTACAAAATGTTTCAAAAGAAAACCATAAAATAAATTCTTAGAATGGCATAGGAACAAAAAAACTTGTTATAATGCCACAAAAGTTGCTGAAAGTGATATCGATGATGCCTGGCAATTGCAACTGTAGAGAAGTTTGACAATCGATAGTTAATTTAAGTATTTTATATATTTTTTTTTGTCATGCCACAAACTGTCTGCATAGTCAGTAAGTGTATTCGTAGTTAGTGTGAAACGATTGTCAATTTCTAGCTGTACGAGTGAGTGCATTATAAATGTTTGCAATTTTAAACAACTGCTGCTGTTTTTTGACTAAATGCTCGTTTGCAGTGCGGTAAGGTGTTTTGAAGCATGCAACATATTTGATTCTTAGTGGCATCTAATGTATTGGGTTTTCGGTGGCGGCAGCAGCAGTTGTATTTTAGTTGTGGTAGTAGCTGTGGCAGTGCTAGTACGAATCTAGTAAATGCTTATTCAAATAACTTGTCATGCTTACTTTAAGATTTCAGATATTTGATAAGGGATTTTTTTTTCAAGTTTTATTTAATATACAGTTGTAGCTGTTGTTGTTCTTAGCTAGATTGGCTTAAATGTTTCAACAGATTTGGCGGTTTGTGGCAACGTCCAATCATGTTTGCATGCCTTATTGAATGCTACAATTACTCAGCTTATTGCGTTTATATTATTTTATTTCGATTTTTCTTTTGCATCCGAAGTGATCAAGCTGTTGTGGCGGCTGTTAAAATTCTTTTTGAGCCACATAATTTAAGTTTTCAAATTATTTGAAATTGTCTATCTGCACTGTCTGTGCTTGAGTCGGTTTGTCTATCGTTTTATGTTACCACAAAGTGGTTTTATTTCTACCTCAGATTAATAATGTTGCTTGGGCTCATTTTAAATCATGTTTGTTCATGCTTCTAGGTCAGATTAATCTTCAAGATTGACTAGTGTTTTATTTTTTTGCCAAAAATATTTGATCTATACATTTGTAATTTGGCATAACTTTTGACAGGTCTTGGCTCAAATTCAATGTTAAAAAGTGTTTAAATGCCCAACTGGAAATATAGAATATGTTCATATTGTTTATTTGTCATAGTCACAACAACAATAAAATAGTTATGACAAACATAACTATAACATAGTTATAAAGTTATTATTACGTGTTATTTACATGCCAAACATTATTGTAGTCATGATAAACAACTTTTTGTTAATAATATGTCATTAATGTAATACAATATATTATTTTTTTTGCATAATTTCATTAATGTCTGCCATAACTCTCGTTTAGTTGTTATACAAATTTACATAAATATATTAAATTTACTCTGAAATATAGTGTAGAAATTTTAAGAAATTATTTATATAGCGTAGTCACGGAGAACGAAAGCCTGATTTTATGACGTTATACATATTTTAATTAATCACAATATAAATTGATGTGCTAAAATTGTGATTGCATATTAAAAGTTTATATTAAAAATATAGTTAATAAATCCGTATATTTTCAAGAATTTTACTGCACATGATTTCGTTTAGTAATTGCGTTTAGAAATTTTCCTACTGGCTATTTAATAATAATAATATTATTATTTTCCGTTTTATTTAATAGTTTTGGCAACTGCGTGTTATTGGAAAATGCATGTTTGCGTGTTATTTTTCATACTTCGAGCTGTTCATGGCTACAATGAAATTTTTATTTAAGGAAAATTATCTGATTTTGACATTCAATTGCTTAATTTAAGCTCATTGATTTTAAGTACAG
Source organism: Linnaemya tessellans (assembly GCA_951800035.1). Taxonomy (NCBI): domain Eukaryota; kingdom Metazoa; phylum Arthropoda; class Insecta; order Diptera; family Tachinidae; genus Linnaemya; species Linnaemya tessellans. Next base: position 131,009,116 of record OX637533.1, read on the forward strand.
AAATTAAGCGATATTAAGTACGTACTGGACACACTGTAACATTGAACTTTGGCTGATATTTAATATTAGAAACAAGAAAATGAGGTTTCAAGATCAAATTAATATTAATAATATTTAGTGGTATTTAATAAAAGTACCATTTATATGATCATAGAGTAAGAGTTTTAATTTCATACGGTCGTAGTCAGAAAATAATTTTGTTACATTTATACAAATTTATTTGTACATATATTTACTGCCTATTTCACAATGTCGACAGAGTTCTTTCTTTCTTATAAATGCATTTAAAACAAAAACAAATCTATGAAATATTATTTTTATTTCAAATCGGTATATTCCTACGAATGAAAGAATTCATTCGATTGTGAAAACAGCATTTAGACTAGCTTAAAATTTATTTATTTGCCTAATCAATCAATACATTTTAACGTATATGTATATCGTTCAAAATTTAATTTTATTTAAATTTTTTATAATAAAGTCCATAATAAAAAAGTAAAGGGGATAAGAGATTCGAGACTTGGTCAGTAGAAAATACATATTTCACATTATTTTATACAAAGTTTTGCATGATCTTGAAAGTAACCGAAGCCCTATCATTTATGGCACTTTAAACGTGGGATAGACATGAAAAAGTGTTAATGTGAGTTTACAAATCCAAGGAACTAAAAGTCTACTCTAGCCCATAAAAGCAGCCAAGGACGCGTCATATGCATCGTACCTTAAATTAGAGTTTCCTCAAGTAAATATATCGAGAATTAAAATTATAAAAATTATAAAATTATCATGGGACGTATCGGTAGGCAAATTAACTCTTGCACATGCATTGGTACGAATTTATCATCTCACTGGGGATAGATATACTTCTGATTAAATTTTGGCCTGTACAATTGTGTTGTTGCTGCGCATTTTATTCTAGAGTCTAGGTATTTCTTTTAGAAGATAAAAGAAATAGATCGGCAAAATGTATTGGTTCTTCCGATATCAATCTGTTCCTACTTGGCCACTCTAGGCTACACAAGACGTGCTTGAACCATTGCCGCTGTGCAGCTACCCCAATTGGCAAGCCTCAGCCTTCTAGATATTTGAAAGCTTAAACAGTATTTAAACATTTTCATTCTACAGGGGATTAAACGAAAATTAGCACACAACTTTTGCCGTTTTATTTTTCTATTTATTTTTTTTTTTTATGAAAACAAAAAATATAAATGTAAATGTGACTGGCTCTTTATTGCTTCTCGTTTTTGTTGTTGTTGTTGTTGTTGTTGTTGGTGTACTGTTCCTTAGATTGCGGTACTCTAGTAATCGTTCGTAACAAATTGAAAATAAAATCCTAAAATATATGGTCTACATCTCAAATAACAATCCGGACAGCGTAAAATTCATAAACATCTTTTCATTCATTCATATTCTTCTTAGTCGTTACAGATGAAAGTTTCGACGTTGTACGAGTGCATCGGTGCATCGGAGTGTGTGCTGCAGTTTGGTTTGATGGTGATTGTTAACTGCTTTTCATGCTCAAGATTATTTGTTGTGATGCTGTCGTTTGTTCGTTTTATTGTTTTGTTTTGGTTTTTTTAGTTTTTGTTTTTTCTTCTAGCTGCTGCATAGCCAACATAAACAGTAGTTGCTCTGTCGTTGAATAAAAGACACAATTTTAGTATTTTTATGAGCAGCAAGTTTGTTTTTTATATTTTGCAAAATTTTTTTTTCTTAGGTTTCGTATTTATATTTATTTTTCCAAACATTCGCAGAGATTGCATGTGATTGTTTGCATAACCTCGACCTTAATGAAATCATATTGTTGTTGTTGTTGTTGCTGTGTTTGTTATTATTGCCTTGTTGCTATTAAGTTTTAAGCAGTCGCTGGCTGTTGCTAGGAGATGCATATGACCGGTAATTTATATTAGACATTGACAGTGAAAACAATTATTTTTGTGCACTACACAAAATGGTCTTGGCTGTTTGAAAAAAACTAACAATAAGTGTTAAGTGATACTCATTAATAAATTTTTTTATATATAGAATTCTTAGGTAAAAATTTGTTTTCTATTTTGATTTGCTGTAATATATTTTTTTTATTGCTGGTAACGTGCCTGGAAGTCAACCTGGCTGGCTACTTTCCACCCAACATTCTTGTGTCTTACCTTCTGTTTTGACTTGCTTGTATTGAAATTGTCGTAACTGTTGCAGTTGTGTTTCTGTTGTTGCAACATCGTGATTTTACAATTTATTTAATAGTTTTTTTTTTTGCTTGTTTCATTTATTCTTTCTATTCAAAGGAAAATGTTACAAGAGATAAATAATTCTTTTCGTTTTGTTTGTCGTTTTCTAATGTTTATTTGCTTTTCTGATTTTTTTTTTTAATAGAATAATATAGTTAAATTTATACCGGAAAGCTCTCTTTTTAAGTGCAGCTGTAGCAGCTACAACAATAAAAAAAAGTTCTTATAAAAAATAGAATTTGAAATTTGAGCTTGATAAGATTAATACGGATACCAATATTAAGAAATTGAAGAACTTTTATTTAATGCTCAGTGTGTTTTATTGCATTTCGGAATTCTTTTTTTTTTTTTTGCAAATCTAGAATTTACATCAATAACAGATGTTCATTATGTTTAAGGTTTGTAATGAAGGAAAAAATTGTTGCTGTTGTGGTCAACACCTTAAGCTTGGAGAAAAGATTAAAAAAAAAAATTAAGTTTTATATGACCTGTGAACTGCGGTATCTTGGCTTATAAATTCAGAAATTCTGCTATAGGAATTTGTTGCATGAGTTCCTTGATGTAAGTAAGTAGTTTGCAATGATTAGAATTCTCGTATTGATTTTTTTTCATAATTTCTATAATTTTATAAGCAGCATTACTTAAAATTTAATGAAATCTATTAGTACTCATAAGTGCAGAAAAGTAGAGGTTTAGGTCTTATATAGTTCTTGGCATTTAATGCATTAAAATAGCAGTTGTACTTGACAATGATGGTATTGCCAGATGCAATGAAATTTACAATGGGAAATCAGCTGACGGCATTTGTATAGCCTGCGAATGGTAACACCATGAGCTCACACAATTGCCAGATGTCTGGCAATATGTTGCCATGTGGCTGCCTAAGAATTGACTTAATGACCCTTATTGTGCTTGGCGTTTTTCGTCTTCAGATTTGACATTTTTGTAATAACAATAAGGGTGATTGATTCATCTTCTGATATATCACATATGGCACACACACACAGATAGTGCTAAGAGGACAGATGGAGAGAGGTGAAAATATAGCTAATTTTGTTGGTCTTTTTCTTCTTTGCTTAGCTGGCGAATTTTCTCTACAGCACCCTCCTGTAATGCGCTGTTTAGTACGTTGTGAGTTTCCAGCATATGTTTCTGAAAATATGACTTATTTCTTATCCACGTAAAATATATCAGGGTTTTTTTCTCTTTAATCTTTAATCAGTCCAAAAAACTTCTTAATATTGTCCTCATTCTGTTATTTCTTATTAATTCTTTCATAAATTTAATTGTGTGAGTTGAGAGACTTTGGCCGACTACTTTAATAATATCTATTTAATATTTTGTTTTTATATTTTTCTAAAAAAATACTCTTTTATTAAAAGGAGTGCTAAGAAATTTCAAAATATTTATAAAAAACGCAACTTTCTCATAAGTATTTAAGCCTTTCCAATCACATTGATCTACTTTTGCCATTAACCAGCCAACAAATGTTTTCCCACATCTTTTTTGCTGTAATAACCCAGACATGATTGTTGCTGAGCACAAAATAAAATATCATTCGCAATCCAAAGTTGAAAATAGACAAAAAAAACTTTTGTGAACTTTTATTTTTTTATATTATTATTTTTTTCACTGTAGTAATTCTAATGACACAGAAATCAGCTTTAACACATTTTTAAGCTGAGACATTCGCTACGTTCCCTCAGTTTTTAAAACGATGTAATAATCATTGTAAAGATCTTTAACAGTAAAATGCGTTGCAAAAACAATAGCAAGAAAATCAACAACTTTACTACTACCACAACCAACACCACCACACCACCACCAACACTAACAGCAACATCAGCAGCAGCAGCGTGTAAAGATAAAGTAGTTACAGTAATAATAATGACAACAACAACGTTGATGTTGGTGGTGATGTGCCTGAGACGGATAATGATGGTTTTAACAAAACTGCACGATTATCTCGTTCTTCCTCTCAATATCTTTTCAAATATATGTCAGCGTAGACAACGTACTCGTATTCGTACACATAGATCTGAGTATGATTTTAGATATTTTCCGTTTTTTTTTTCCTCTAACTAAATACATTCATTTATTTATTCATTGTTTGTTTTAAGCATCGAAATAAAAAATACGCCTACTTATTCCTTTACGTACAAATACTTGCATTTGTGTACTTAAATTACACAAAATAATTCACGAAACGTGATTTGAATTCTTTTTTTTTTTTATTTATTTTCATTGGTTTGCTGTAATTTTCCATAATATATAAGCAATTTAGGTAGTGAACCTTTCGTTAAATCAAAATTAAGCAAAATATTTAAGTAATTTTTTTTTAATTTATAGCCTTAAATTTGGTTTTTAAAAAGAAAATAAAGTTGTAAATATGTTTGTACTCTTGCAGAGGTCAAAAATCGTTTAATAATAATTTCAGCTTTTAACTAAATTAGAACTATTTCCATTGACCTGTTACGTGTTGCAGCCAAACGCGAGATGGCAGAAATAAAAAAATAATTTTTATTTAAATCAAAAATTATATTGTTGGCTGATCTTCTTTGTGGCATTTTTCATGTTGCAAAGCTCTCTCCTTTTTTTTCTTTATAGCAAAATCATACAATTAATTAAACTTAAACCTATTTCACGGACACTTTATTTAAGTTTTATAACCTTTGCCTGAACAACAATCTGCCTCTAAATGAAACAATTTTTAGCGCAAAGAAAAACAACCACCACACCACAGCTTGCAACTTGCATCAAAAATACTACAGATTGTTGGCAGGCACAGATAAGAAACACTCGAAAATTGTGGCTTTTTATATTTCTTTGCAAAGACAAGTGGAAGCGCCAATATTCTGTATGATCATCATGTCGAGCGGCGTTAAGTGCAAAACTATAACAACTCGCAAAATTTTAGTTTTAAGGAAAACTTATTTCTCATTATTCTTGCTTTCATGTTTGTTAAATAGACTATAATTTTATTAATATTTTGAATGCTTTTATTTTAGGTTATCTTAGATTAGATTAAAAGGGCTGCAAACAAGCGAGAATAGTGGAACCCATTATGAGGACTACACCCTACACATTCCCACGAAGTACTGCCGTACCGATTCCTGAGCAGCTGGAATTTTTCACAAAGCCCAGTAAGACAGCCAGAGCTAAGCGTTTGGGACAGTCCAGATTCTGCAGCAAACGATAGACTAGATTTGTAAGGCTGTGCTCCTGCAGGACTGGGCAATGACGTAAATGATATCATCGTCGAAACAACTCCTGCAAAAATGTCTTGAGAAAAGCCTAGATATTCCGATATATTTCCCACTGCACAGTGGCCCGTTACGACTCCAGACGTGCTAACGACAAATATTAGCACTGCTGAGTGAGTACTAAAGAGTCGTGAATACTTGCAGTTGGCAATTGTAGATCATTTGAGTGTCGCCTTCCTCTGCTTTCACTTCTTAATAATATCCCATTGTGAGTCTACTTCATCCATGGCAGAACATTATCTTGAGCACTTGTCAGTCATTTCGTTCCTCTTGACCCAAAATATCATGACGGCATGTCTTCCCAGCAGAGCCAGTGATTGAATATATGCCAGCACACATTTCGATTTCACCACCTTTGAATCCAGAGCCTCATCAAATTTGGATGGTGTCAATATTATAATTGTGGAGATATGGGAAAATTGAAAATTACTTTGTAAAGGGTTATACCATTTATTGTATGAGGTTTCAAAAAATTTCAACAAATTGCACGCGTTGCTCTGGTGTTGTGACACTCTAAAAAAACAAACACGATTACAACAAAACCTTTGCTCAAACATCGACTTATTGCACTTATTTACAAAGAAGACTTGCTCCTGCAACAAAAAGTTTCAGATTTTTTTCTCGGGTGTAACCCAAGACCACCTACATAACCTAACTTTTTGCAATTTAGTTTTGTGTTCTCCCTGTGCATACTACTCCAGTATGTGGCACATATAATTCGAAAATATTTGGCTGACTGGTTCAAATCCATAATATACTTAAGCATTATTACAGCAACATGTGGCATATATTTATTTATTTTTTGTTTTTATATTTTTGTTTTTATTCTTGTATCTGATGTCTGTGGTAAGCAACCAACATACTCGTACAGCGGCCCATGGTGATGGTGGTAGTTGATTCTTTAATTCATCCTGTTGCTGACTTTGATCACCAACTTACAACAACAATGCTTTTGCAACAATTGTGGGTCATGTTATGGTTTTCATAAGCGAACAATGCAAAAGAAAAAAAAATGGGAAACGAAAAAAAGGCAAATGCTTAAGCTTTTGTGGCTGCTGCAAATGCTGTTGCTGCCGGAATGGTGTAATCAAGCCAAATTGTTATAAATCTAAACAAACAGCGTAAAAATGTTTAAATGTTAGAACCGTTAAAATGAAATGCATTGTCTGAGTATCTGTAAGTACAACAAGTATGTTTGAATGTATGTGTATGTGTGGCCGTATAATGCTCGGTTTCTTCCATTATGTGGCATGAAGTGAAATGAATGTTGTTGTTTATATTTTTTCTTTCTTTTACATTTTTCTTGCCTACAACTGCAGAAATACAAATAACATCAATGAGCAATGAGTCTCTGTTAGTTCAGAGTCAGTGTGTGTGGCAGTTTGAAAAAATTTTTCGTTATTTTGTTTGAGCTTTCATGCAGCAGTTGCCAAAACTATTTTATGGTTCAATGTTGCCGTAATGAAACCAGTTAATCAAATATTTTTGTGTTGAAAAGTCGAAAGAATGTTTTAACTCTTGTTTTGTTTTTATTTGGCAGAGAAAATGCTTTTGAACTTGGCATAATGATATGATAATGAAAAGCATTATGGAGTTAAAGAGATATTAGCGATTAGATTAAAATATACTTAAGCTTAACAAATAAATTCATTTAAATGTTGTTTTAATAGAGTAAAAAGTATGAGCGAGTGTGTATATTTTCTAATCTTTTTAGAAAGTTGAAAATTTTTTCATTCTGAAATTATTAATAATATTCTCTATAATTTATGATTACTGGCAACTATTATAAGTAAAATAAGGCTTGATATGAATTTCATGAGCCAAACATGGGAAATATTTAAGAAATCTTAATGTGGGAATTTAATATTTTCGAAACTTATAATCGCGGTCATTTAAAGCGCACTTTTTATGCACCTGGAACATAGAATTCAAAATAAAAAAGATAAAATATACAAAAGTATTGGCGAATTTTTGTTCCAACTCTATATGTGAGTACTGTTTTTCAAAGCTAAAGTTTTATAATAATACGCTCTTTTTAACTTATTTTTATAATGTTAATGTTTATTTTTAATAGATCAATTTTGACAATTTTAATTATTTGTGAATATTACCCACTGATGTCGGCTATTTTATAAGAAATATTTATTTCAACTTTGTGTATCTTCTTTAGTCGAAGAATTTGAATGAATTAATAAATTTAATTGGTTAAGAAAACTAACAAAAACGTTGTGGTTGCTTTTTTTTTAAATATTCGTTTTAAGAAAAACTCTTTAAAACAAATAAACTTTGGTAAAAGGTACTATTTTAAAAGGAACTTTTTTAAGAAATACTTTTTAAGCTACTTTTCAAAACGTACTTTTTTAAAGGTAATTTTTAAAATTTAATTTTTTTAGAAAGTACTTTTTTATAAAGTACTGCTTTATAAGGTACTTTTTAAAAGACGTACGTTTTTAAAAATTACTTTTTTATAAGGTACTTTTTTAAAAGGAACGTTTTTAAAAGGTACTTTTTTAAAAGGTACTTTTTTGAAAGGTACTTTTTTAAAAGGTACTTTTTTAAATGGTACTTTTTTAAAAGGTACTTTTTTAAAAGGTACTTTTTGAAAACGTACTTTTTTAAAAGGTACTTTTTTAAAAGGTACTTTTTTAAAAGGTACTTTTTGAAAACGTACTTTTTTAAAAGGTACTTTTTTAAAAGGTACTTTTTGAAAACGTACTTTTTTAAAAGGTACTTTTTTAAAAGGTACTTTTTTAAAAGGTACTTTTTTAAAAGGTACTTTTTGAAAACGTACTTTTTTAAAAGGTACTTTTTTAAATGGTACTTTTTCAAAAGGTACTTTTTTAAAAGAAACTCTTTTAAAATGTACTTTTCAAAAGGTACTTTTTTAAAAGGTGCGATTTTAAATGTAGTTTTCCATAAGGTACTTTTTTTAAAAAATACTATCTTAAAAGGTACTTTTTAAAATCTAATTTTTGTAAAAGGTATTTTTTTAAAAGGTACTATTTTGATAACATGTACTCTTCTAAGAGGTACTTTTTCTAAAGATACTTTTATAACATGTACTCTTTTAAAAGGTATTTTTGCTAAAAGTACCTTTTTAAAACATACTTTTCTAAATGGTACCCTTTTAGATAAGAGCTGTTTTTAAGATACGAGTATGTACTATTATTAAAAGTTCTTTCCTGAAAGGTTCCTTTTTTATGAAATAATTTTTGGAATGACTTATTTTCAAGGTCCTCTTTGAAAGGTACTTTTTTATATACGTACTCGTATGTTTGTTACTTTATGTGGCCTACTCCTCGCAGGTATGTGTTTTTGACAAACTTTTCTACTCATCGTTGTCCGTCTATGCCAACACATATCTGAGTAGTAAAATTTTTTTATTTAGTTACTTTGTTATAAAAATAACTTTTATTTAAGACCTGACAACCTTGACAGATCGCTAGTTTTAAAAACGCTAAATGAATAACTCTTTAATTAGCCAAGAGGTAAACACTATTTGTAAAATTGAGAAGAAGGAATTTAGTTATTAAATTAAACTAAATTATAAAAATATTTAATCGGACTGATTTTTTAAATGTTAGTAGCTAATAATGCATTATCAAACATTTAGTTATATAAAAATATGCTTAGGAAATTGCTAAATTCCACTCAACTTTTCCCATTAACTCCTCAATTTTTTATAAAATGAAAGAAACTCCAATATCGAATGAGCTCAGCATCACATATAAAGTCTTTTACAAAAAGCAGTAGCTAAAAGGAAAGCAATGAAATGTGCACACCACAAAAATATGCACAAATCAATGCCCTAAAGGAACATGTTGTACTTTTCAATAAAAAAAGTAAGATTTCAACGTCAAATAATTTGAAATGGAAAACAAACAAAAAAAACATAAAAAAGGCACTAAACAAGAATTGTACGGTGCAAACCAAAAGGAAAAGTACATCTTGGACTTAAATCATTTTTTCTATTTCAATTTAAAAATTTTCCTAACTTGAGTGTACGTGTGTGTGTAGTTGTTTGTAGTAAAACTGTCAAAAGAGAATTTGTTAATAAAACGTTTTGTAATATATGTACATTGTTTTTGTTGTAGTTTTTTGTGGAATTTTTTTTTTATTTTATGCTGGGAAATGAAACACTGACTACAAGCAAGCCTTGACTTACTAGATGACTGTCCGTCTATAGCTTTCTGTCCCTGCTCGGCTCCTTTTTGCTGCTGATAAAGAATTACTATTTATAAAACCAAAAGATGCGCTACTGTTTTCAGAAAATTTCATGTTCAATTTCAATGTTATTGTCGTTGTTATTTGATGCAACCAACTTCTTCTAGTAGTCTGCATCCTCACATGCTTCTGATTGCATGCAATTGTCAATTGAATATATTGACATTTTACGCTGTTTTGCCTTGTTGCAAACCTGTCACTTATCATTCACTCAAAATGTTCTTAAGCTTCACTACTGAAGCTGCAAACTTGCAAAAGTACACAAAAAGGAGCAAAATCGGCAATGGTATTTCCTTTTTTTTAATGTAAATATTGTTTTTGATGGTGAAACTATTATGCACATGTAATGGTTGTGATCAAAAGATATAAAAACAAACGAAAAAATTAATTTTGAAAAATAAGTGTTTTTGAATGTTCGATGAATATGGAAAAAAGGTCATTAATAAAAACAATATCAGGGGTCTATAGAAACAACCCTATGGCCCGTTTGAAAAGTCATTTTCATCATATTTTTAATACTCTCACTCTACATCGTTTACTTTTTTGACATGGCGTCATTTAGATGCATCTAAATAAGTTTTCATATATGATGGTCACATATTACTTCGTCACCTATACTTTTATCAACGCAAATAAATTCCAATGAAAATAATTTCCAATTCCCAACAACCCGTTTTACTATGCTCTACCGTGAATTTCAAAATAAATTAGCTTTTTATTATTCTTCTGACTTGTGTGTAGTTTTCAATAGTTTAAATAATGCGCTCCACACTTTTCCGATTAATCGGTGGATACTACAGGCATCCCAATAAAATTTTTTTGACATTGATCATCCACCACATTAAAAATATGTTGGTGCTGCTAAACTTGATCTGCAACAAAAATGCATTTGGACGAGGAGAAAAGGATATTGGTTTTGATATTCAAAGATATTGGGGAAAAAAAGAAAGTTCATTTTACTAAATACGAATATGATATAACAGGCAGAAAGCTATACTCTATTACAATTAAATATTATATTTTAGTAATTACGAGGTTTAATAAGAAAAAAAAATTATTCGAATATATTATATTCGAATAAAATTTATTTAAAAAATTGTATTCATATAAGAAACATGTTTTTTTATTCGATTAAAACGATATAATAATACTTCATAGCATATTAAACGATTAATCGATTATTCGAATAAAATTTTTTTATTCGAATAAAATTTATTTATTCGAATAACATTTATTTATTCGATCAGAATTTATTTATTCGAATAACATTTATTTATTCGATCAGAATTTATTTATTCGAAAAATAATTTATTTATTCGAATAAAATTTATTTATTCGAATAAAATTTATTTATTCGAATAAAATTTGTTTATTCGAATAAAATTTATTTATTCGAATAATATTTATTTATTCGAATAAAATATATTTATTCGAATAAAATTTCTCTATTAAATACTGTTCGAACTACACATATTGCCAAGTAGAAAATACACTCAAATAAATATTATTCAAACAATATTTATTGGAATGAAATTTATACATAGAAAAAGATTTTCATAAAAATCTTTGCGAAATAATTTGCTAATACAAAATTATTATTATAAAGACACACTTCCATTAAAATATCTTCAATTGTACCCAAGTAAATGAATCTGAGATATTTGAATGATAATTGCTATGAAACAAATTGTTCCTACAATTAATTTTTTAATCAAATTATCAAAACATTTTTAATCAAAGATTATAGTTTGTTAATCCCAATAAAAATGGTTCCAATAAAAATTTTGAAAAAATTTACTGCTTGACAGCAATCAACTTTGACTTTTCATTTAAATAAGTTTTTGCTTATGACAAAATTTTGTATTAACGAACAAATCCCATATATAAACTTGAAATTCTTAAAATACTTTGATTCACTTCAAGCCTCCTAAATTTGTTGATTCTTAGACAATTAGCAGATGCCATGAGCAAATTAAATTTTTCACCGGATATAATCAATGAGAAACTTATTTGTCTAAGCTCCCATTGACGTGGCCTTTAATTTCACAAAGTATTGCTAAAAATATTTTATGACTATTTTAATATGCAATATCACAAGGTTTCATGATGAATTGGCATGTTGTACTACAAAATTTGTTTACATAAGCGTTACTAATTTTCTTCTTTCCCTCTGTCAAAGATATTCCTTTTTTTCCGAACGACTTCATCTGAAACTAAAACTCATTTATCATTTTCACACACAATCAATTATTTATTCGTAGACTCCGCAAAAAAATTCCCTAAAGAATTTCGTTACTTACAGCAACGTAAACGATGTGCAAACAAATACCAAGATCAGTGACAGAAAAATCTTTAAATATAATTAAAGCTTACAACATATTAAACATTGTAGCGAAAATAACTTAAACAACCTTCTGCAAGTCGTTTTTGTAAGACTATAGAATGAGCAACAAAGTAACGTTTGCACTGCCCAAGCCCATCAAGCACTTGCTAGAGAATATAAAGCATCAATCTCTAATTTGGTGGCAAGACAAAGATACACTACAATAACAAATTAAGCAAACAGGAAAAAACCCATAGACTTTTTAACACCCGCATGCCACAAAAGGTGGCAACTACACACAAAGTTTAAACAATACACGTCATCAAAGTTGTCTAAAAAACAAACAAACATCTATCAAAAATATATATGAAGTCAATAAGGGACAATAATTGTATGCGAGGGGCGTCAGCTGGCCAGCATTAAAACTCTTTCACATTTAAACAAGATATATTAAATCTATAAGTCTTTAAATTTTGTTTTCATATAATCATTAAATTTTTTTACAATAAATCGAAATTCAACCCTCGTACAACTCTTTGCTGCTAAAGGGAAATGATAAAAATAGTTGATGAAATTCTTTAACATAAGAAAAATCAATCATTTTAAGTATTGAAAAGTTCATGAAAATGATTAACTCGACTTTAAAAGAACAAACAGGGACCTAAAGAAAAGTAAAAAATGCAATAAAGGAGGGGCCGCCCTTGTTTCACTTATATACTCGTATAGGAAAATATATTTGTATGTAAACAAAAACCAGTAACAAATTCAGACACTGCAAAAATATGTGGTTTTCGCCACAGACATTAATCACTAGCAGCTGCCACGTCTCTGCTCCATATTACAAGTCAGATCTTTGTCGGAATAAAAATAAAAATAATTTTAAGCGGATTCATCACCATCATCCTCATCATCAAGGAAACATCATACATGTTCAAATAGTAGATTATGTTCTAGGTTTTCTCTGGAGTGTGTAATTTTTTATTTTTTATATTATTTCTGTGCTTTTTTTTTTTTTTTTGCCTACTATCCTACAACAACCAGTTAGCATGTGCGTCATCATTAAAACGACAGCTACATGATGCGTATGCACACAAAACTCTACATGAAATCTTTCCAAAAACAACAACTAAAAAAGCCTGGCGAACTTACAACCAATGTTCACATTAAATAACGAGAGAAAAAAAATCATTAAAAACACAGAATTAAATACAAACGAAATACAAAGACATGTCTTGAAAATAACTTTGGAAAAATAAAGCTAAGCTTTAGAAGTATCGTTAATATCCCCAGGGATATATAGAGTACCTACTTTACTGGCTGGCCTTCCCAGCCAAAAAACAAAATATTTTTTTTTCCTATTTTCCTGCTTCTATTTTAACTTAAGTTTAATACTCACATTTAAACAGTCACACAGTCACTCACTCATCTTTTTCGCAAAAAAAAACGATATAAAAAATCTTGAAACTAACACTGAAAAGAATTATCTTAAAAAAACACAACAAACAAATTTTATTCGATATAAATCTATTTTGTTTTTCCACCTTCATTTATCTTAAACTTAAAAACTAGTCAAAATTTTTAAAAAAAATTTGCTAGAATACACCATCGAGAACATTTGGAGCCCATAAGGCCCATTGTGATTCCTAAAGAAGTACACTATAGACATTTCTATGGACTAGTCTATTTTTCACAACGTTCTCTATGAAAACCACAGGAAACTATAGCCTAGATGTGTGTAGGCCTACGTTTCTGCAGGGACTGGCAAACTATGTTGACGTCATGACCTTCAAGCCAAGGCAGAGACTGGCTGATGTGACATAGAACCATAAAAAGTAAACCAGAAGCGTTATAACAAGAGGGAAGGGGACAGGGAAAGGGACCACTTCTAGAATTCAAATTATCACTAAATCGTCTGTCAAGTGTATGTCAAGTTGCGACGCCTTTTTGCAACAAAATGTTATTAATGTTCACCAAAACACTATTTTTTAATGGATGTAATCGTGATTCGTTAACTGCTTGAGGATTGTCTTCGACCCAAACACCACAATTTTGCTTAACAATTTTTTGCTCCACGAACTTCGCCAACAATTTTTTCTCTATCTTCTCATCTTTCTTCATCTGTCCTCCCAATACTATCCCCTCCTTTCTAGTTCCGGCGCAATGCACTGCATATGTAGGAGTCATCCCTGAGTGCTGGTCCAAGATAAAAAAAGTAAAATAAAAATTATAATCCATTCCTGCCCGTGTTTCTGCAGAATCTGTTCAGATACAAGCAAGAAGACTGAACAGATCCTGCTATTTCTCGTTTTACTCTACGAGTGTTTAAGGATTAAAAAATACAAAAAGTCACATCGAAGCAGGAGCCACTTTGTCTGTTATGACAATTCGAGTTTAGCAATTTTTTTTTTATTATTGTTGTCGCTTATTTTTGGAAATGGAAATGAAATAATCATGTATACAAAACAACTGCCAAAATTTAATAATTAATAATTTTTTCTCTCGGTGTAATAGACACTACAAAAATGAAGTATTAGACGAGTGTTAACATTCTAGATTGCGCCACAATGACCAGTGTAAATTTGTTGCAAAAAAACACACACACACACACACTAGTACACAAAAAAGACCAACAACTGCCTTTGGCATTTCGATACACTTAACTGCACTTCATCAATTGCACCATAGTCGCGCGCTCAGTCGTTTGTTGTCGTCTGCAACATGTTGTTTGCTGCTCGAATATGTCGTTCATGGGATGTATTTTTTCTACAATTTTTGTCTTGCAAACGATTCCTTGTGAGATTGTGTATGTCTTATTGAAAAGCTCAAATGAAAAATGCGTCATAAATACCTTTAGATAAGAATTGCAACAACAACACCACCAACAACAATTATATTGCTGTGCACACTCATGTGTATAGAAGAAACAAAGTTTCTATGATGATGCCTCTTCCATTTATGATTTTAATGATCGTCATCGTGATCGTCATCGTGATCGTCATCGTGATCGTCATCATCGAAAGATGATCATTATAAAAAGTTTTCTATTTGTTGATGGTTATTCCACAAGATCATGGGCTGGTGTGTTGCATGTACCAACAATCAGTTTATTATTGGTTGGTCACTTTGCGTCAGATTTCGCTTCGGTTGACTATTTGGCTTTTTCTCGTCGTATCTCTTCCATTTGGCACTGATGGTATGACACAAAGACTTGCGAATATGATAAATTTCATTGGCACTTTGTATGTTGTAATACTTCATACTTTACATTGCTTGGAGGTAATGATCATTGATCATGTAATCATTATTATTGATTTGTCTTTAGCTGTTCTGTGTCTTTTCTTTTTCTTTTTTTCTTCGCTTTTCATTTCTTTTTGTGATATTTTTTGTTATGATTTTGTTTGCACTGAATAAGATAAATATTTGTTTCCATTTTATAGTTTGACTATTGGAAATTATCATGTCTGTAAAAAAATCTTACGTGTTGGTTGTTCGCAGTACGTTATAAGATTGATTTGTTGAAAGAAACACAAGGTTATCTTTCCAATATTCATTGATGAGATCAATAGATATTTGCGTATTTTATAGAGAGAGTGAAAGGTGTTGTTTAAAATAAGGATAAATTTAATTAAGATTGTATTTTTGCTGTTGCGCTAAATTTCACATCAATTTTAAGAATAATGTCGTAAAAATTTTTTTAACTTGGTATCAATTTGTGGTTTTAATAACAAGAAAAATTGTTAAAAAAAATATAATTTGAATTAAAACAGCTCAATTAGGAAATTTAATAAAGGGTCCGCCATCTAACGTTTTTTATTCAACTAGTGCTTATTTCGTGATTGGTAATACTTAGCTCATGTCTGATTTGACAGATAATTAGTTTTATCCTTCCGCTGAACGAATATAGTTGTGTATTCGCTTGAACAACGCTTTGCTAAGTGGGCCTGCGATCGACTTACAGAAGATGCCGATTTTGCCAAAAAAAATCATCTTTTCAGGTGAAGCTCATTTTGATTTTGGCGGGTATGTAAACAAGCAAAATTGTCGCATTTGGGGCACAAAACCCCGCACGCATAAATTGAAAAGCCGACGCACCCAAAACGAGTCACTGTTTGGTGCGGATTTTGCTCCAGAGGCATAATTGGGACATTTTCCTTCGAAAATCAGCAAGGAGTGGCCGTTACAGTCAATGACGATCGTTATCGGGCCATGTTGAACTAATTTGTGTTCACAAAAATTGAAGAGGAGGATATTGGCAACATTTGGTTTCAACAGGACGGCGCTACGTGCCACACAGCCGAAGCTACACTCGATGTTTTGCGCCTTGTTTTTGAAGATCGCATTATCAGCCGCAGAGCTGATGTCGCTTGGCCACCTCGGAGCTACGATTTTACACCGTTGGACTATTATTTGTGGGGTGCCGTGGAAGATAAGTGTTACGCCGACAAGCCAGAGACAATTGACGCTGTAAAGGACAATATTCGTGAAGCCATTGGTGAAATACAGCTGCTTACAATCGATAATGTGCTTAAAAATTGGACCGATCGTGTAGGCTACTGCATGACCAGCCGAGGCAGCCATTTGAATGAAATTAATTTCCATTATTAACCAGAAGGATTGTACTTTCAAATAAAAAAAGAAATTTGAGAAAATATTCAGTAGTTTTTTTATAGCATTTAACAAAAAAAAGTTATTTGGCGGACCCTGTATTATAGATGTCCACATGAACCGTAAATAAAAAACTCTTAAAAAAGTTCCTGCTACAGTGGGCAACACAAATAGCAAATGCTTGAAAATAAATCCAAATTTATTTGATTAATCCCAAATAATATGTATATAAGTCTAAAAGGATTTAAACATACATATAATTAATTAACTAATTAGAGTAATTATGTCGGAACAACCGCCTTCTTTTAATGGAGAATTCCGCCAACTCCTTAACGGTGTTTATCAAATAGAAATGCAAAATTGTGTTCAGTGCATTGTAAGGACCACAACTGCTGCATGTGCGGTCCACTTACCCTAAATTAATTACATAAAGACCTATCTGCCATTAAACAACTACTACTTAAACATCGACCACTGAAATAGAATAAATATATTCCCCTACCTGTTCCTATAAAATATATAAAAATAAAAAACCATCTGCTGTACATTATCAGCAAGCAAAACATCTAATTATAAAAAAACTTCTCATATGCAGTTCTATAAATATATTTTACCCACGTTTCTTATGGTAAAATTTATGCATAATTTAAAATCAATACAATTAAAAACCTAAACTTAATGCCATTCTAAAAATTCAATTGATTTCGATGCGCCTTTTACGTACAAAATTTTTCTCATACTCTCTGTCACGTCTTTGGTATCAAGACTTCTTTATTTCTTAATACCTCTTGATGAAATCTTAATACTAATTATGATGTTAATAATGAGCAAGTTTCCAATTATACAACTGCTCGGGACAGCGTAACGGACGGAACAATATAATGCCAACAACCAAATGGACAAATAAACCAAACCCCAAACCATCAAATGAACAACAAATAAAATCGTTTTCTTTTTGCAAGCAAAAAGACAGGGAAAAGCTGAAAAAGCAAATTACGGCAGAGGAGAAAAAAACAGAACATGAAAGTGTTAGTAGGAAAAAAAAATACTAGGGACTGGGTATGGGGAGGGGGTCACTGGAGGCAGGTAATCATTTAGTTAAACGGGTAGGTAGACGGTTAGAAGGAAGGTATGAATATGGGTATTTAAACTGAAAGGAATGTGATGCGCTTAAATTAACTCGTCAGCGTTGCAACAGCATCAACTTAAAATGAACGAAATGGGAGAGCATAAAAATCCAAGCAAGAAAACGTGGTAACAACAAATAAACAGATGGACAGACAAGTAGAAGATTTAAAGTGATCATAATTTTTTTTTTTTTTTTGTTCAAGTGTTAAGCCCAGCGACATTTATTAACTTTTAAAATACTGTCTGTATATGTACTCGTATGTGCAAGAGATTAGATCAAAAAGAAACTGTATGTAGATAAATTTTTAAAATGTTTTAATTCTATGTAGTAAGAATTTTAACGAACATTTGTATTGCTATATTAAATTGAATTAAGATTCATAGGCTAATTGTTCGAAATTTGTTTTTAAATCTCAGAAAGACATGATAAATATTCCAAGGCACAAAGGAAAGTCAACATCAGTTTTATTCAACTTACACAGCAGAGCAGAACAGCTGTTTTCGAAAGACGCAACCCTTTCATCATCAGTGCTCATGTGTATTGTGTTTGTCACCACTTATTAGGTGGCTTAGTTGAATTTGATAACAGTTCCTATTTACACAAATTTTATTGTGAAAAAGAATACGAGAACTGTATCAACCTGATGTTAACATGTTATTGTTATAATACCCGTGTTACCGTTTGATTGTTTTAATTCTTGTTGTAAATTTATGATTCACGCAGCTAATTTGCAAGACTTGAGATTTAAGAAAGGATATGATCGGCTTTGGAAAGATTATTTTTTTTAACTTATAAATTTTGAGAACAAAATCAAATTTGGCACGATTTAAAACACTAAACCATTATGAAAAGAGCAGGGTGGGGGACATGCTGCACCAATCGAATGTGACTGGGTGAAAAGTGATTTTCCAATAAAATAAAACTGATCAAATCAGTGTTATATCTGATTATTACTGCCGAAGCAGTAGCCGAAGTGTCTCATCTTTTATGTTGATGATCTGGGTTGACCAGGGTAAGAGCACAGGCACAGGCACTTGGCTGTAATTTTCTACCAGATCTGAATACTGTGGAAGTTTTAGGGAGAGACTCAAATAGTAAAATATGTAAACTATTACAAGAGAAGATGGCTCGTGTACGCGCACCTCAGAGGAATCAAAGACTGCACCAAGCGCTGCTCTTCCTACCACTTTGAGACTCTTCTGAATTATATTTTGTTATAAATATAGGGTCCGCAATATAACGTTTTTTTTCAACTAGTGCTTATTTCGTGAATGGTAACACTTAGCTCATGTCTGATTTGACAGATAATTAGTTTTATCCTTCCACTGAACGAATATGGTTGACCATCCAATGCGTTTTCGCTTCGCTAAGTGGTCCTGCGATCGACTTGCAGAAGATGCCGATTTTTGCCAAAAAAAAAATCATCTCTTCAGATGAAGCTCATTTTGATCTTGGCGGATATGTAAACAAGCAAAATTGTCGCATTTGGGGCACAGAAAACCCGCACGCATACATTGAAAAGCCGACGCACTCAAAACGGGTCACTGTTTGGTGCGGATTTTGGTCCAGAGGCATAATTGGACCATTTTTCTTCGAAAATGAGCAAGGAAGAATTGTACTTTCAAATAAAAAAAGAAATTTGAGAAAATATTCAGTAGTTTATTTATAGCAAAAAAAAAGTTATTTGTCGGAGCCTATACAATCAATTACAACGTGTTTCTAATATACAGTGGCCAAGCATTATGGTCACGAAACTTTTCCAAGCCTTTTTTTCTTTTTTGTTTCTGAGATTGTTTGTTTTATTTGACTGAAGGCGAGACCAGAAGGCTATCGCTGTTACTCAGTTGTCTTCATTACAGTATCATCACCAACACGATGATTGTGGGAGACCACAAAGATAGCCGACCTTGAACTCTAATAACAGGATTATCTTCTTTGCCAAACCATCCCCAATTGCATTGCCCCAAATGGTCCCATGCCCTCGCAATTAATTTATTGTGATGTGCGAATGGTCTGCAAGTTTGTAATGTTTTTGGGCCAGACAGACTATGTTAGACATACCTGAGATGAACCAGAAAGCTGACGGTCTACTGGTTAAGATATACGCTAATTTGATATACGCTAATTTCTTACCCACAACGTAGATCTTTTAATAGCAGATAGTTTCGCATTTAAGTTGATACATTCGTCTTAAAGTGTAAAGAATATTTAAATTTAGAATTACGGAATGCTGACAGAATTTGTATGGAATTAGTTCCGGCGATCTCGCTAGTAACAACCTGCTCGACTTAAAAAATCATTCAAAATTCGCAAAAACATGGATAAATACTCTTCGGCCACAAAATTTTACTTCTACTTGTGGGTGCTGTTGGCTGAAGTAGTAGAACACGAGACTATGAAGCGGAGGTTCCTGAGTTCGAGCCCGCTCGGAGTCATGAAATATTGTGTTGAATTCTTCTGATCAGCATTAGTGCGTGGTTGTGTTAGTTGCTGCCAGCCTGTTTCAATGATGAAGGCATAATCGCTAGTCACTGAACTTAATTTGCAGCGACTGACATGATCATGTATTGAAAAAGCAGAGTAACAGCATCCACCTTCGTCGGCCCTGTAGCAAAATTTAGCCGGTGAAGTAAAAAAAAAGGTTGAAATAGCTACAAAAAAAAACTGTCTATCGTCTCATCTTTCCTAATCTGTCCCCTCAATACTATCCCCTCGTTTTCAGTTCCGGCGCAATGCATTGCATATGTAGGGGTCATCCCCTGAGTGCTGGTCCTACTCCTAAAAAAAAAATTCTGCTTTTAAAATACTTATAATATAGCAGATTATTTAATATATCCGAAAATTTAAAAGCCGACTATGCTTTTTCTTATATAATTCTCAATTAGTTGGGCAAAGTTTGTGCAAGAGCAGAACATATATTTAATATGAAAACCACTAAGGCGGCTATTCATACTTGATATGACATTTTCTCTACATTTTTGCAGATTCTCAAAAATCGCTTGATGTTTGCTACCGTTTTTCAATAGCCAAGAAGACTTAGATTATGTCGCGTATAAATATATGAATATGAAAAGTGTTGCTGGGAGTTTTAACAAAGCAGTCTGTCAGTCGTCACTGCAATATAATTCATAAGAAATGAATGGCAAAATGAGTTTATCATCTCCCATAATGCATATGAAATTATGACTGAATATTGGTTGGCCAGTTAGCTGGTTGGCTGAATGGTAGCCAGCCATGGCTGGATTCAACTTTATAGCTGTTGTAGTGCTGATGATTATAATGCATTTTATGGGCTGTTGTATACAGTGAGTGAGTGCGAATACTTTTCGATATAAAAATAAAATATTCCAAACGTAAGTTATGTTGGCTGCAACAGCTGATGATGACGCTGACGACGTCTAAAGCTTATTATCCTTTTTGTTAAAGGATTAAAATTAATGCCACACGCTTAATCATGACACAATATAAGTAAGAACTAAAGAAAATGAAGACAACACATACAATGACGGACAATTCGAATTGATGCTGATGTCTGGCCAAATCAACAAATTGAGGCCAGTATATGAGCTTAATGATGTGCATCAAGTGCTACCAACAACAGCACATACAGCATCATGAAATCTGTTCATATACAGCGCCTCATTTGTGGCATACGATTTTCGGGCTATTTGGGCAGGTATTTTGCTAAGTGTATTGTGGATGTGAGAACACCGCTTTGAAAATAGTCAAACTTAAATGTATTTACCAATAAAACATTATTGCTGTTGGCCATGTGATTGCAAACTCATTAAGTTCTTTTTAAGGATATTTCAATGCACGCTAATATCTAAGGTTTTTTGAAAAGTTTTTTTTTTTTTTTGTTTTTTACAAGAACTTTGAAAAAGTGTCTCTTGATTAGTTGCTGGTAATTATTTTTCTATAAAAATAATACAGAAATATGTTAGAGCCTCTAAAATCAGTAAATTTTCTTTCCTTCATTCCTTCCACATTGTCATTTCAGATGATCATCATTGTCGCCTTCATCATTTTTATTATTACCTACAAGTGCTATTATTGCTGTTCCTATTCTTCACGTCGCAAAGACAACAGCAATTTTATTAGGAAATAGGAATGAGTGGCAAGAAGAAAAAACCTCAACAATTCTCCACACAGCCAAGATGCAGTTCATCATCTCATCATTATTTAGCTTTAAATAAGTCTGTTCTTTTCCATTATAGAGAGGTACGAAAGTGTGTGCAACATTTTTCTAGTTGTTATAAGTAATTGTTCTAACGCTGTTTTGTCATCTTTGGTTCGAATGTAATTTCTGTCAATTGTTGGTTTTGTTTTTTTTTCGCCTTTTTCTCGCTATTTTTTCAATTCCCATTACTTCCTTCTAACTAAACATCGAATATGGTTAGAGAAGCAAAGTTGACATGAGCAAAAATGAAAAAAAAGATTCGGAAAAAAATATAACTCTTGATGTTGGGAAGTATGCCTAGATTAAAACGCCTACAATCTGGCTCTACAATAATAAATTAATTCTTATTCTCCTAATTCTGCCCTTACTTGTCAACGTCACGTCAAGACAATATAAAAATAAAGGTATGTGAAGTTAAATTTCGAAATGTGTAACCCGAGACACAAACCAACTACTCGTACGTTAACAGAGCTCTGTTAGTCTGTTAACATAGCGCTGCTAAGCATGAAAAATTTGAGTGTATGCATTCCAAATGGAATGATGGCTACATTCCTGAACCAACCTTGAAAAAAATTAACAGAACAGACAACCTGATCCTTAGCTTACATAGTGTATTTATAATTTGGTATATCTATGCCCACAAGTTTGGTTTTTTTGTACATAAAAATTGTAAAATTCTAGAGAGGATAATCCAGCATCCTGGGAAAACGGGAATATGTGGGCAACTAAAAATTGTTTTATTTTGTAGTTCTTGTGGTCCTCTATCACGTCCAATGGCCATAAACCTTAACAGTTGGATTTTTAATACAGGAATTTGTATTTTAGTGAAATTTCATATTTCGAATTTCTCTAAAGGATGAATTTCTGGAAAATGGAAATATGTGGGCGACTAAAGATTGTTTTATTTTGTAGCACTTATGGTCCTCTATTACGTCCAGTAACCATTTTCCAGAAATTCATCCTTAAGAGAAATTACACATATGAAATTTCACTAAAATCCAAACAACCATTTTCTCTTTGTTTTTATATTTTGGAAAAAAAACCTAATAAAAAAATTGGATGATTAATGTTCTATTATCCTGTATAAATGTATTTTTATTAATTTATGTATGAATTTTTATTAGTCGAACTTTCTTATGTAAATTGTTAATTTTTTCAACGGGCTTAAGTTCGAATCTGCATGACTGCAAATGATTTTATATTTAATTATAAATGAATTTGTTCAAATTCTATTTATAATTTTTTATATTAAGATTGGAATATTAAGAATATTTTTAATAATCATCAAACCAGCAGAACGGATCAGTACTGATTTCGAGGCAGCTACGCCATCTCATCAGCGTTCTTTGTTCCATTTTTCCACTTTTTGCAAGTGGTGCTAGTTAGTAGGAATATCAACTATTTCACCAATGTTATTAACGAAAATTGAATATGAAAATTGAAGTTCCCATATTCGTATTTTTAAGTTATTACCTTTTTGGTTAGTACGAAATTCCCCAACCCTGACGATTAATATTCCCAATATCTCTGGAAAAAGCTAAAGAGATACATGGAATATTGGGAATATTAATCGTCAGGGTTGGGGAATCTCGTACTAACCAAAAAGGTAATAACTTCAAAATATGAATGTGGGAACTTCTCATATTCAGTTTTCGTTAAAAACATTGTTCCGAATTTGTCCTTAAGCTCTAAATTGTATTTGAGGTGTAAAGTTCATAAACAATTTCCAATTTTATTTTTTATGCTTTAGCAGAATCTTAGTTTAGTTTCTAACTTTGGTTAAAAGTTTCACTATATAAATATAATGAAATATAAATAAATTTTAACTGAATAAAGAATGGACGGTATGGTAAAGCCTTCACCAGCAAGAAATAAATTTATAATTGCAATAAAATGCAGAATGTTGAGATATATTCTGCAAATATTTCAAATAATACAAAAAGAACTATAATAAAAAACCCTTCCCATAAAACCATTTCAAACTTAAATGATTTCATCAAAACAAAAAGCAATTTAGCTAAAAGTAATTTTGCAAACATTTTACGAGGGGTTTAATTTTTTTTTTAAGAAAATCTTATTATTGCGTGACGGCATACTTGCCTATATGGCCTAGCCAGTTTTGAATAAAATGGCCCAGCCTTCAATAACAGATTGGGGCATATTATCTTAGTTATAAAAGCAGTCATTACCAAGCAATAAGTCTTTCAACAGTTCATTCATTTCATTCGCCGGCTGCTTAAAAAATTATTTAGTTAAGCAATTGTTTGGCAGCTCATAAATATTTGAAACCTCTTTTCGTTTCTAAGACTAGACCCATCATTACTGTACCCACACTTTGTGCCAGTAGAAACTATCCAGTACAATCTAGACAATAACCCTCGTAGTTGATAACAAAAAAATATCTAACATTTTTTCAATACGTGCCATACTTAGACCTCCTTCCCCAGTTGCTCTGATACTGTGGGTTTGATATGTGCTTAATTCCTATTACGTTCTTTGATTTACTTAATGATTTTGTTTTTATCATCTTTTTATATTTTATTCTTGCTTTTTTTTCTTCTAGCTTTTTTTCTACACAGATTTTGTTTCCAATTGCCCCAACTTGTTAACGTTTTCCAGTTCTCATCATATGTCATATCTTATACACTGTACATATATGTTTTGATACGTAGTTGCAACACACACATTGTATATGACTGAGTGCCGTTGCTGTTGTTGTTGCTGTTGGCTGTTATTATCATTGCACTTATAATTTTATGATGTTTGCCAGGCTGCTGCTGTTGCTGTTGCTGCTGATGTTGTAGTATTGCTATCGCTTTGACAATCTTATGAGTATTGAAACCATTGCAATCTATAATTGACATCTGAAGTATTTTGATTGAGACTTGGCATATTATTTAATAGAGAAACCATACGTGATATAGTTTTAGAAAAAGCACAAGTATTTTAGCAAGAAAGTCATTGGTTGACATGCAACAGCCAGTAAGGAGTGTGACTAAAGAGAAGTTGCACATAGTTTGTTTCAAAATAATTTCGTTTAAGAATTTTAGCTCATGTTACTTATCTTTGGAGAAAGAAATTACAATATTTGTTATACTACCATTTATTTATTATTATTATTATTAATTATTATGCCATTTATTTATAATATACACACTTTTCAATATGATTTATATGTTTGAATTCCTGTGGCACTGACCTCTTGTCTCTTTATAATGCTGTACAATTATGTGCAGTCAATTTTATTAAATTTACTAATTGTAATCATATCTGCCCTCTTTCGAGTTCATTAAATTATATTTTTATGTGCAGCTAAATTAGAAAATGCCAAAAGGCTCACTTAAATAGAAGTAGTTCATAAAATTACCCAATTCAAGCATGATCAAACGTGATTCAGCATGATCAATATGGCTTCATAATAATTCTTGGATCATTAAGCGTTTATAAAATGCGATCTTCTTTCTGTTTATAAGTAATCTGTTTTACAAGTAATTTCTCGAAATTTTATTTATATAGTCGACTCTGCATAATATACAAATCAAGAGAACGGGGAATAACTTCAAACAATCGAGAGTTCATATCAACAATAGCTCAAATTATTAAGAGCAAAAAAAGGGTCCAACTTACGTCAAATTTTTACCGTTTTTTTCAAGGAATCTAAGAAACAGTCGAAATCATTCAAAATTTTATTTATCAAGAGTCGACTGATGTAAAGGGTCCGCCATCTAAAGTTTTTTTTTCAACTAGTGCTTATTTCGTGTGGATTGTACTTTCAAATAAAAAAAAGGAATTTGAGAAAATATTCAGTAGTTTTTTTTTATAGCATTTCCAAAAAAAAAAAAGTTATTTAGCGGACCCTGTATTAATATAAAAATGATTTCGCTAATTTTTAAAATTCATTACTTATATTTTGCTTTCATAATTAAATTTTCTTTACATTCACATTCAATTCGGTTCGAAGCAAAATGCTTCCGGCTTTCAATATTAATAATATACAACTTTGTGCAGTTTTCTTCTCGAGTCATATTACAGAATAAACCCCCTAGGGTCGCATAAGAGCCAATAACAGCAATATTGCTTATTAGTCGACATTTAGAAAAAATTCCAAAAAAAAGTACAGAATTTGTAGCAAAAGAAAATTTTTGCAATTTTCAAAATCACAGTTTTTTCTCAGACGTGTTCATATTTTTTTGTTCTCACTCCTTGTAAGCAAATTTTTTCTACTTAAAAAATTGAATTAAGCAGAATGAATTATTAACGACCACTTTCATACAAAACAGTCAAATTTCAAAGGAAATAATAATGCATTTTTACTAAAGAATTAATTACTCAATTCAAAAGCAAAGAAAACAACAAAGAAAAAAAAACCCCGAAATTTATAACAGCAATTGACAGTGAAAAAATTTCAAATATTTTCACTTCAAATTAATGCTTAAGTCATAAAACTGTTTTAGTTATTTTTGAGAAAAAAATTTTTTTTTCTTTTTTGAAACAGGAAACTAAAATATTTTATACAATGTTGGCAAAAATTTTTTTAACACAACACATTGATATAAACACAAAGTTGCTTGTGTTGTTGTTGCTATTTTGCCATTTGTACGTGACAATTGTTGGCAACTTGTTATTGATGCCAGCATTTGGTGGCATTAATATTGATACTCTTTCTACCTGCTCCACAGTAGTAGTGAAGTATGTTTGTAAGCAGCAATAGCGGCCAGACCCTTAAGAATAAAGTTTCTGTTTGTGTCATTGTTGCTGTAGCTGTTAATTTTTTTTGCCATTATTGCAACTTGGACATTTTTGTAGTTGCTAAACGTTGCATACATGTACTATAAACCTACAGCCCAGCAGACAGAGAGACAGACAAACATCATACTATATTTCATATTTAATAAGTTTCTCACTACCACTATTATGATACGATATAGTCTATTCGTGCAGCATGGCTAGTCCTCATTTACTGTATCATTTAATAGTTTATGCTGTAGCTACTCTTCTGGTTGCATGTTAACTGGTATGTTGTATGGTATGCCCAAGTTACGCACGTGCTTTTTGTAGAAGACTAAGGCAAAAAGTACACAATGTACCACAAATAAATCTACGTTGGCTACTACTAAACGATGAAGACTTTTGAAGAAGACACGAATTGCTTTGTAATTGAGCCCTGCGTTAATTACTCAATGTGTGTTCGAAATGAATGAGGTATGAACCAGAGGACAGACTTGTCTGTGCAAACAGTTTCCCGTACTGTAAATGATTTCTGGCACGCCAGAAAAAAATAAAGTGAAAACTTGAAGGAAAATTATGTTCTATAAACTGGGTTGAGTTGTCAGTCAAATGTCAAATTAAAAATGATAAAACTTGTGAAAGTGTTACACATACTCATAAGTAATTGCACTTATTTAGTTGTAAGCTGCTGAAATCATTTGTCTCATTTCTTTGTTAGTTAATTTCTTGTCTTTGCCACTCAACGACAGCTTAAACAGTTAATAAATAGGTTTTTTGAAAACTTTAGCTTAAGTAATAAAAATGTTGGCAATTCTACTCTTGCTCATTCGCTAAGAAATTGCCAATTTGTGTTGAAATTTGGAAAATATTTTTTATATTAAGTGCTTTAGCAATAAAAAATATTTTTTATATTAAGTGCTTTAGCAATAAAAAATATTTCTGAATTAAGATTTTATAGGCTAATTGTTCGAAATTTTTAATTTAAATCTCAGAAAGATATGATAAATATTCCAAGGCACAAAGTCAAGTCAACATCAGTTTTTTTATTCAACTTACACAGCAGAGCAGAACAGCTGTTTTCGAAAGCCGAAACACCTTCATCATCAGTGCTCATGTGTATTGTGTTTATCACCACTTACTAGGTGGCTTAGTTGAATGTGATAACAGTTGATGATGAAAGGGTTGCGTCTTTCGAAAACAGCTGTTCTGCTCTGCTGTGTAAGTTGAATAACAAAAGCTGATGTTGACTTGACTTTGTGCCTTGGAATGTTTATCATGTCTTCCTGAGATTTAAATTAAAAATTTCGAACAATTAGCCTATAAAATCTTAATATAAATATTTCTGTTTTATCAAGGGTTGTTTAATATACCTTTTATAAATCAAAACAAAAAATTATGTATGCCTGTTTTTTTGAAAAGAATAAAATGTTCGTTGGGGTATTAATATTGAAGCAACAATAAAAAAGCTCAAAATTTGTTTTTGTTTCAATATAAATACCCAAACGAAAATGTTTATTCTTTTTACAACAACAGCCAGTAAATCTCTAGTGCATCTATATTTTTATTCTAATCTTATTTTGCAGTAACTCATTTTAATTATTTATTTTTTTTAATAGGTTTTTGTATTCAATTTGTATACTTTGCTGAATCTTTAGTTAATAATACAAAAAAAAATCAAAATTGTTTTCAACATTTTCTGCTGCAAATTTTAAATTAAAAAACAACGTTAAAAAAAATTTCTTTATCATTCACTCAAACATTATGGCATTTTGTTGCATGTGGCATATTGCAATATTTTATACACATAAATATTGTTGTTACCACACAAGAAGTCATCAAAACTAGCAGCTACACTAAATTCACACTTGAGAACATGCCACACACTTGAGCTTTTAAGTGAAGCAGTTAAAAGCAGAAATAGAGAAAAGGCAAATAGCGTTAGTCATACATATTAACTTTTAACATATTTTACAAAAACAACATGGGCCATCACACACAGGCACACGCACATACACCTAAAGTCATGATGGTGGCATGAACGATTTTAGCTACATTTACAATAAAAAAAAAGTTGATGTTTTTTTTTTTGCCAACAGCAAGGCAGCGCAAAATATATAAATAAATAAAATAAATCTATGAAGTACATGTACTTGCAACTTAAAGAAACATACAAGTTGCATTACTGAAAGTCATGTACAACATACGAAAACATACGAAAATAAAAAACGATAGGGAAAAGATGGCCATGTTGCTTTATTATTACAGCCATGCAACGCAGTGGTATTTCAATTAAGTGTAAACAAGTGATGAATACACGCGGTAATTTCTTTTTTCCTTTTTATATAAAGACACACACACACACATCTCTGTATAAAAAAAAATAAGCCTGATTGAGTTGAAATCTTTAAGGAATTAAAAAACACAATTTTTCTACACGATTTTGAGTCATAGTCACTCAAGTCATATCAAAAATTATGATTTTTCTATACTCGTAGTCATCATGACAGCAAAGGCTGCGACTTCTGAATTTATGTTTGATTTTTATTTATTTTTTATTTATTTTTTTTTTTTTGCTTCTGCTAGCGGTCCTGCTAAATACTACAAATACACAAAAGAGCTCAATAGTTAGTTGTAGTGGATTTTTCTTTACACACAAGTATGACAAAGAGAAATGTAAAAAAAAAAACATTTTATAAATGACAAGTAAGTTGGGAATTTGCAGCATAATTCTTGCGAGGAAGTTGTTAGAAGCCAGCAATTGTAGAAACTATTTTAAATGTTTATTTTAATCGATTCAATAGAACATTTCGATGTGTTCAAATTTCTTGTTGCATGTTTCATTCTTTAAGCTGCTTTTAACATTCAACAATCATCATCTTGTGTTTTCATAGATTCTGTTCGTAATACAATTCTAACAGTTTTTCATGTTCTTGGTATTTATTAGTGGCTGGAGGGAAAAATTGTATAAGAAGATTTTGACAAAAAATTAAAGTTTTTTTTTTTTGCTTTTTACTGCCATCAATTTTGTTATTTCATATTTTTCTTAGCAGTTATTAAGTTTTTGTCTTAATATCCTTAGCATTCATGCTTTTATTTTATTAATTTCATTTTTTTTTCTCTGCGATTACTTTTAATAGCCTCCAAAAGAGAACTGGAGGACGGACTTCGCCATTCTGTGTGTAACGCAGCAAAATATCCATCTGAGACCCCATAAAGTATATATATTCTTGTTCAGTGATGACATCTAAGACGATCTGGCCATGTCCGTCCTCCTGTAGAAATGACGATTCAGTTCAAACAAAAAGAGCCGCCCCTTTGAAACTTAGTACAAATATATATTGAAGGATAGCAGCGGTCAAATTCGTAAATGGGCTGAATCGGGCCAGAGGGAAAAAAGTTTCCCTAAGAAGAACTAAACCAACCTCTAAGAAACAACATGATTTTTAAATTTTTTTTGTTGGAAAGATTTTTGCTCTCAACTAATACATGGTTCGGCTGACAAAACTATTTTAAATTCAGACAACAATATATTTTCCTCTTTTTAGTATTTTTTTTTTTTTTTTGAAAATGTCACATAGATCGATTTGATGGTATGAAGAAAATAAACTTAAGCAACTACAACAAAATGCAGTACAAGCTATTGTTTTTCGAAGCTATTTTTCTTTCTTCAGCTTGAGATGTTGAAAGGCATTACACAAAATGCAAATTTAAATAAATGATGGACACCTTGATGGTGCCACATACAAAACACACATACACAGACACATACACTTACTACTTTAGTGAGAGCAACAGTAACAATGACATTAAGGCAATCATCAAATAATCTCATATGCACAAACACTACAAAGCGATCAATATGTGCAGCACATGGAGACGGACATGGAAACAGTCAAACAAAAAGCAATAAATAATTGTTTATAATACAATCATTATCAACATCATCCTCATCATCATCCACATCATGAGCGGCATGATTATTAGTATCGTTGTTGTTGTTGTTAGTATTGTTGTTGCCATCATGTGTTTAAAAACAACAAGAAGCTGGCACTACAAACATCAAGCTGCTCTCTTAAGTCTTTTGTTTTAAATATTTCTATAAACAACAACCACATGCACACTTTTATTCTCATCGAGATTAAAAAATATTTTTTCTTATTTTTATATAATTTTTTTGTTAAATGATGTTGTTGTTAACATTTCAATTTTTTTTTTTTACAAAAAAAACTGTTCAAGTCTATTTTGCCAATGATATAAAAAAACAGCAGAAATATGGTTATGGAAAAAAAATTAAAATTGTTTTATTATGCATGTTACTCTCTAGTATTTTAATTTTCGAAGGTCATTTTAATAGTTTCTGCTTGGCCAGCCTGGCTAAAGATAAATGTTCAATGTGTACATATTTCTTTTGTCTTTTCTTTTTTTCTTTTGTCATTTATGGCTTCAATATTGTTAAATTTTTTGGGTTCCATTTTGAAAACAATTACTTGTCCATACGTTGTGTTGTAATTTTAATTCCTTTTAGTAACTGATTACATGAGCGGTACATTCTTTGACAGCCTCTATAATTGCACAAATTTTTGCAGCTTATCTTGTTGTGTTGAGTATTTAAATCAGAGATGGGCTGGGCTTTACTCGCATTATTTTAGTCACATATATGAGTAAAATTTTGCAAAGTACATGCGGTTTAAAAAATAAAAATATCTTCTTGGAAAGCAATTTGTAATTATTCCATAGCTTGACCGAAGAATAATAAAGGCCGAAAAATCCGGCTCGAAACTTGTGAAGGGTTTATTAAAAGCGAAGACAAATAGAACTTGACAACACTAAGCCTACTGAATTTATCTCATGAACGTCTAGAAAATCCTAGGAACTGATGATTGATATTCCTATTAGCTTTTTTCAGTTTCCAGTTTCAGTTTACAAGCTCACGCATGGGTGAAAAATTATCTTTTTAGTGTTTTATAGCAAAGGTGAGATGTCTCACCCACGACCCTTCCCTAAGTGGCTCCTATAAAATAGATTTTTATTTACTAAATATTTGGAGGGTATTTAAGATTCGACCCGGTCGAATATAACGTTCTTCTTTGTTTTATTTCTTTAATATATTTTTCATAAGCCACGCCACAGAACTCAACCAAATGCTTAAAAGGAACTCAGTCCGTATTTTGGTTCTTCAGTAGCCAATTCCATTTATCATGTTAAAAACTATTTCAATCCGAAAAATAGCTTTGTTTTTTGCAAACTAGGTGCTGTTGGCTGAAGTAGTAGAACACAAGCAGAGGGTCGTGAGTTCGAGCCCGCGCTGAGTCATGAAATATTGTGTTGAATTCTTCTGATCAGCATTAGTGCATGGTTGAGTTAGTTGTTGCCAGCATGTTTTTAATGATGAAGGCATAGCACTGGTCACTGAACATAATTGGCAGCGACTGACATGATCATGTACTGAAAACGCAGAGTAACAGCAGCACCCTCCTTCGTCGGTAGCAAAACTAAACCGGCGAAGTAAAAAGAATACAAAAACATTGTCTATGTTCTCATTTTTCCTCATCTGTCCCCTCGTTTTCAGTTCCGGCGCAATGCTGTTCCCCTAAGTGCTGGTCCAAGATAAAAAAGTAACGAATTCCATTTTCAAACAAAAGTATGTAAGTATGTGACATGGCTGTATACATCGTCAACCGTAATTCAAAAGGCCGTAACTGATAAAAATTTTGAAAAAGACTTTTTGATTGAATAACAACAGAAAATATATGATAATAAATTAAAAAAAATTTTAGCATTTTTTTCCGTTACGAAGTCACATTATTATATTTATTTTTCTTTAAATATTTTATATACATATATTTTTTATTTTTATTTTTTATATACGTAAAAATTCGATAATCCGGATAATTGATCGCATGTATGTATTTATTAAAAATTATAATAATTCATAGCAAAATTAATCATAAAAATATAAATATTAATTTGTACAGTTCAGTGCAAACATACTCATATCACACTATTCTAACTGTATTTTTCAAAGCATGCTGTGATTTGAATAAAAAAAATAATAAAAACGGGTTTTATTCAATCCGGACTATAGAGTTGCAATCAATCCGGATTATAGAATACGCAATGAGTTGCAAAATTCTGTCCGGATTACCGAATATTCCGGATTAGTGGAGTCCGGATTATCGAATTTACACTGTAATTGTTTTAATTTATTTATTTTTTTTTATTTTTTTTATTTTTTTTATTTTTTATTTATTTGTTTTTTTTTATTTTTTAAGTTTTTTATTATTATTTTTTTACCGCAGTGCCAGACGGTGAGTGCAGTGCTGCTCATGATTTCATCTCTAGAATAACGTAAAAAATATTTTTATATGACAAAGTAAAATTTGTGGTAGTGTTGCCAGTGCTATTCAATTGCACAAATTTTATGTAATTTTTACTATCGTGTATAGAACGAAGACAATTCCTTGAACATAAATAACAAAAAGCTTTAAATATCAGCAGCCGATGGCTCTGGAAAAAGCGAAAGAGATATATGGAATATTGGGTATATTAATCGTCAGGGTTGGGGAATTTCGTACTAACCAAAAACAAGGTAATAACTTGAAAATATGAATGTGGGAACTTCTCATATTCAATTTTCGTTAAAAACATTGGTTAAATAGTTGATATTCCTACTAACTAGCACCGCTTGAAACAGTGGAAAAATTGAACAAAGAACGCTGATGAGATGGCGTAGCGGCCTCGAAATCAGTACTGATCTGTTCTGCTGGTTTAATGACTATGAAATATATTCTTAATATTCCACTCTCAAAAATAATAAATAGAATGTAATCACGTTCATTTATTAAAATAAAAATAAATAAAAAATAATTTGCAGTTTCGTAGATTTGAACCTATAGCCTGTTGGGAAAATTAACATCCTATAATACAATTTACATAAATAAAGGTTCACTATAAAAAATAGAAATTCATACATTAATTGAAGACAATTCTTTTTAGATATAAATTAAGTTAATTTAAATTAGAATTTATTCGTTTATCAAGACATGCGCAATGCAATTTCACGAAAGTAGTAATTTCTTGAAGAAAGCTTGCTGTTAACAATATAAATTATCTACAAAAAAGAATTTTTTGTAGCTATTTTATTTAAACCGCGTAGATTTACTACGTACTGTACATCATACGAGTAATTTAACGCAATGGTAACACTGGTTTTCAGTTTCTTTAAAAGTAAATTAAGTAATAAAATATTTTAAAATTTATTTTCTATGTTCTTAGATTGGTGCGCATATTTTAATGTAAGTAATTTTTAATGCATTAAAATATTTCAAGTAATTGTATTGCAGTCAATATAAATAAACCTTGTAAGGCAAAGTTTACAGCAAATATTTAATAAATATTTGTTGTCCTGCAGTTTGTTAAAAAACTAAGACACAATTATTTTCTTCGGTTTGCCATTTAAAATAATAACAACATCCCAATGTGTTACTTGCTTAATATTATTTTAATTAAATAATTTATAAAATTATAAAATCATTTGTTTATTTTTGCTCCTTTTGAGTTCCTTATTACTTATTGCCGTTAATACTCCTGCCTGGCATTTCTTTCATATACAGGTAGCTTCCTTTCTTTCTAGTTTCATGCAGTGTTTCTATTAATACAAATTAATTTTCTGGAAACCATTTTATTGCTCTAAATAGCTTTAAAACTTTTTAATTTTAACTTAAACAAGAAAAAGTAATACCTTATTTTACTTTACGATTCTTGTTTATATAAATTCCCCATCTGACTGCAATTTTTCACTCAAAGTAACACATACTCGTGCATACATAATTCTATTTCATCTATACCAATGACTTCTATCCATAAACGTCCTTGAATTTCAATTGAATGCAAGATATTTGTACTGTAACAGCTACAAATTTATTTATTTTGCCCTTGTAGAGGCCAAGCAAGACTCCAAAATAAAAAGAAATCGTTATTCTAGAAATGCCACAACAGAAAACATATTTCCATGTTAAAAAATTTTTGTTACGTTACTGCTGCTGTTGCTGCCACTGCTGCTGTTGTAACCACAAATTTTCAATTTCATTACCTTTGCTTTGTTGTTATTGCCACCACCACGTTTTTTTTTGTGTGCTTTTTATGCCGCTTTCGCTACCGCTTACATGATAGTTAAATCATTATGTTCTCGTTATTTTACTTGCACAATAGGTATTGTAAAGATTGTCAGATTATATGATGGTAATAAAACTTTTGTTATACACTGTTACACACTCTCGATTGATTCCAGAACTGGCCAGAAAAATATTAACCATTTTATGCATATGTTCATCCTTCAGTGGCTCATAAATAACTATTATATGCTTTTTTTTCTTGCAGTCAACGTGGCAGTTTGTTGAGCCCAGTGTTATATATGGAACAGTGTGTTATGAAATGTGTTTAATGAAGAGAAAAAATATTTTCGCTTAAATCATATCAAGTAAGATTTTCAAAGATAACAAGTCTCTAAAGCAGAAATCTCTCAATAGCAATTTTGTTAATTTTTTTTAAGGATCTTAAAATCAAAATTAAATAGTTAAGGGCAATTTATTTCACATTTCCTGACTCATATATTTTTTCCCCCACCTAATATTAAGAAAAAAAATATATACCACAAAACTAGAACTTTTCGTGGGCTTGATGTTTTAGTTGTTAAAAGCCTGGCTAACTGCGTGCCTTCTTTGCAAGGAGATAGTTTTTTTTTTGTAAACAACAGGCACCCCGTAGATGTTTTTATTTTTTTTGTTTCCTCACTAGTCTCGTGCAGATCAATCAGTTGATGTGAGATTTTTTTTAACTCGTTTATGAGCATCATAATATATTGTTTATATATTTAAAGGAATTTTCACCCAATATTCCTTTACAGCTTAACAGCAAATTATTGTAACAATGAACGCTGCTTATTTGAATATGCATTAGAATCTAATTTCTATATAATAAGTTAGCAAGCTTCATTTTTATTTAATAACCAGAAGCAGCCAAGAGTCACGGTAGAACTGCATTTGACAAAAACTGATTACTGCTGCAACTCCTGCTGGTTTCATATAGTTTTTATTACTTTGACGGTTAAACGTCTATGTGCTTTAATAATTTATCGATTTTACTTTTCATTTTAATTAATTTTATTTTTTTTTTTTGCTGCTGTATATTTTATTTTGGTATCATGTTTGATGTCTTAAAATTTTATTATAAAGATACTATTTATGCATTGGACCTAGAACAATCCGCATAAGGATAAACTAAAAACCAAAAAGAAATAATTTTAGATTTTTTATAAATTTTTTTTTTATTGGCTGGCAAGAAAAATAAATTTGTCAGGGTTGGGGAATTTCGTACTAACCAAAAAGGTAATAACTTAAAAATATGAATGTGGGAACTTCTCATATTCAATTTTCGTTAAAATATTGGTTAAATAGTTAATATTCCTACTAACTAGCACCACTTGCAAAAGTGGAAAAATGGAACAAAGAACGCTGATGAGATGGCGTAGCGGCCTCGAAATCAGTACTGATCCGTTCTGCTGGTTTGATGATTATTGAAAATATTCTTAATATTCCAATCTTAATATAAAAAATAATAAATATAATTTGAACATATTCATTTATTAATAAAATAATAAAAAATCATTTTTCAGTCATGCAGATTCGAACTTAAGCCCGTTGAAAAAATTAACAATTTACATAAGAAAGTTCGACTAATAAAAATTCATACATAATTCCTTCCGCTTTACTCTTAGAATTTCTTCAGCTTCAGTAGTCCAAATTTGTAGAATTATTTAATTTAAAATGTATATGTCAACACACCCGAACAGCATTAGCATCGCTGGTATTTTGTACACATATTTTCCATAATTGTTTTTACATATTTTTAACTGTTTTTTAATTACTTTATTAAATCCATTTAAGAATGATAAGCCAAGATTGTTACCGCGTTATATACAGACAGACATAATAAATATTCCCAGGAACAAGAGAAAATCAACATAAATTTAATTCATATTTTTCCTTTCAAGTTTATTTTATAATGTAGGGTAATTTTATGTTCGACTTAAGGTCAAGTGTATAAAAATTATTTGAAAAAGCGCTAATTTTTATAAAATTCTTCTGGTTTCTTGACCTCTTTCTAATTATTATTGTATTCTGATATTTTTAAGCTTAAGGTCTCTTTATTTTAGTTTAATTTTTAATTTCAATATTTTGTCACTCCTTTGTGTGACTTCTTCAGGAAATTAAAAAAAATAAAATAAAATAATTAATTTCCTGAAGAAGTCTCACAAAGGAGTGACGAAATATTGAAATTAAAAATTAAACTAAAATAAAGAGACCTTAAGCTTAAAAATATCAGAATACAATGCCAATTTTTATTTTTATTTTAAAGAGAACAGTGGTCAGTAGGAGGCAAAACACTATTATAAGTTATTGTTTCGTTAAATTGTGATAAAATATATATGTTTTATAAAAAACCACCTGATGATGGCCAGCAATATTAAATGAAATATCGGAATAAAAGTTATAAAATAAAAATAAAAATTAAGCAATTTTAAATAATTTTTATACACATGATTTTAAGCTGAACATAAAATTATCCTGCAAGTTTATATATAATTTTAAAATAATTCCTAACTTGAGTAAATTTGTATTTTTCGGGCAAAATCTAAACAAATGGACACTCTCACTAAATAATTTATTTAGAATAAGAATTCGCATGTCAAATGTATGGAATATCTGTTCTCTACTCATGACAGTCATATTTCACCCTACTCTAGTTCCTTTTCAGCTACGCTTCCTTCTTCCTGTCCTCTTCTCTTAGTGTTTTCCTTCATTTCCCCCGTATTTGCTTTAATGGTAAATAAGCATTAATACTACAACACACATACAAATTTTTTAAATGCATAAATGTATATGAGACTTGTAATTACTTAAAAAAAGACGAGCCGATTTTGAAGGATTAAAATATTTGCTAAAACTTTTGTCACATACAGAAAATTCCCATTTAATTATAAAACAATTTTCCCCCGGTTTTGTTTCTTAATGCTTGTATATTGTAAAATTTTAACAAACAATTAACTGCAATTGCAAACTAAGTGTGGTTTCAGCATACCAAAGGAAAATTCAATTTAGTTCAACGGCTATAAAAACAATAAAAGTTAAGACAAGTAAGCGTGTACGCATGCGCAAAACTTTCGGCATATATTTAATGCAGCTTTTGTGTGCAAAACAAAAGCGCAAAGCTGCAGCTACTTTAATACAATACAATACCTGTCTGCTTGTATAGGTGGACACATACACTCACTCATACTGACTGTCAGACACAGATATTCATACATAATTCGCAATACACTTTGGCGATGTCAAATTAAGAAGCCAACAACGAAGGCGGCTTATGAGCTTTGTTTTAGCTGCAAACGAAATGAAAAAAAAAAAAAAACAGAAATGAAAAAAAATCTACAACCTACAAAAAAGGCCATTGCAAGAGATGAGATGATTTTGTTCAGCACACAGCAAACTATCGTTCAGTTTCAACCAAATACGATCATGAAAACGATGCTGATCATCAGGTAAGAAGTTTAAAGATGATGACGATGGATCTCTACGATGACGAGAAGTTTTAGTATTGTCACTGTTTTATGTCACTGCAGCATAGAGTTAAACAGAGTACATTCATTTTCCTTTTTATTTTTTTTTTTGTCTGTCTTCAATTTAAATTTGTTGTTGTTCTCACATCTAAATGGGGCACAAACTCAGCTGGATTACGTTTGAATCATCATCATCATCATCATCATCAATATTGACATTACTGTATGTGTATTATTCTAGAATCTCCCCTCCGTCTCCATTTACCCTTCATTGATTTGTATTTTATTTCTTTTTGTTTTATTATTAGCCGGTAGCCCTGGCCTTTGCCTTCTTTAGATAATGTTTTAGGTTTTGTCTTTGTATTTAATTTTTTGCAGCATGTTCCCTTTTTTTTCTTGCAGTCTGGGAATATTTTAATAAAGCTCAATAGGAAGTTGTTCGAAACAGCATTTTGCAATAAGAGTTTGAAACGAATTTTTGTTGCTTTATTTGTATAATTTTTAGAAATATTACGAAAACCCATTTATGTTTCTGTAATATTTTAGGGGCTGATAGGAAATGCTGTGTTGATGTATGAGAATAATTATTCGTGATTATATTCAAAGTGCATGTTTGTATTTATATCAACTATAAAATTAATCCCACCATAGTTTCTTGCGGAACTGCAGTTTCTCTAGGCTGATAATTTTTCACATGCGTCATTTTTAAGGATCAGTTTTACTTGGGTATTGTACTAGTGTCTGTCTGTGTGTGTGTGTGTCTGTCTTTTCTGGCACGCAAACATCTATTATTTAATGTATTTTTTGCTTACAAAAGTTCTCACTAAATTAATTGCTATCAAAGTATGTGTAGACCAACTTTTCATAGATCTAACGCAGAAATGAAGCTGAGTTTGTTCGATGCCACGGATTATGTGAGCTGCCGTAATTTCTCACTTATTTTGTTGGACCGGAGACTTAATAAAACTACACAATAGAAAGTGAAACAAAGTGAAACTCTCATCACCACCACGACAGATGGCCTTGCCCTCAAATCACTCCTGCAGAATGTCTACTGAGGCATGAGTTCTTTACTGTGTATCCTTATGCTGTTGAACCAGCAAGTCCTGCGTGTTCACATCGCTCAATTCGTTACCATTATCCTGTTGAAACCACATGTCCTTGGTGTTTATAACATCCAATTCGGACAAAAAACTGATACCTATTGTACTCGCCGCTGACGATGGTGGCATGGTCAACGTTGCCCTCAAAGACATTTAGATCGATGTGGCTTCCAGCTTAAAATCTTTACCAAACAGTGACTTTGTCTGGAGACTCTTAGATCTCATGTGGTCGTGTTGTTACGAGTGAAGCGATATCAACTGTCTTAGACTCCCCAGCATTTTTTTCTATGTTTGCGGCACTTCTTCGCATGTTGTATTGGTTCATTGTTTACTGGGACACTGAACTCAAATTTATCCACCACCCTGTTAATAGTCTGCTCTGTAAGATGATTTTGGCCACCGTAAAAAAGTGCGCAAAGCGCAAAATTACTTAGTTTTATGTTGTGGGTGCTGTTGGCTGAAGTAGCAGAACACGAGACTATGAAGCGGAGGGTCCTGAGTTCGAGCCCGCGCTGAGTCATGAAATATTGTGTTGAATTCTTCTGATCAGCATTAGTGTGTGGTTGTGTTAGTTGCTGTCAGTCTGTTTCAATGATGAAGGCATAGTCACTGGTCACTGAACATAATTGGCAGCGACTGACACTATCATGTACTAAAAGCAGAGTAACAGCATCCACCTTCGCCGGTCCTGTAGCAAAAATTAGCCGGCGAAGTAAAAAAGGTTGAAATAGCTACAAAAAAACTGCCTATCTTCTCATCTTTCCTAATCTGTCCCCTCAATACTATCCCCTCGTTTTCAGTTCCGGCGCAATGCATTTGCATATATAGGGTTCATCTCCTGAGTGCTGATCCAAGATAAAAATAAAAAATAAAAATAAAATAGTTTTATGTTGAACAACTTTCTTCATCCATAGTTATTTAGCAAAAGATATTGAGTAACTGACAGCCAACTTTCAGAGTTCGAAAATTCCTACTGAAAAACAATTTACATGCCAGAGCCTGGAGAACTATGACGAGGCTCATGTGTTACCAAGGCCACATTAAATCAAATATAACTCCCACAAATTCTGAGGAGATCGCAGGGTATGTTTTCGTAACTACTGCAGCGCTGTTGTACTTTTATTAAAATATTATTTCGTTGTTGTTGTTGTTGCGATTGTATTAACTTTGTAGTTGGCTTGGGTTTTAGTTTTTTCTTTTATATATCATGTTGGCAGTGAAGTGCATCAGTGCGTTCGTTTAGTTCGTTGTTGAAATGAACTAGTTTTTCATTGTTGAAGCTTGTTGTTGTTATTATTGAAATTGTAGTTGTAGTTGCTGTTGTCATCGTCATCATCATCATCCTTATTGTATGTTGTAGTAGATATTCGTAGTTGTTAAAGTATTTTATTTTTTTTTTGTTTGCCTTAATTTCATTTAACTTATTTATTCCATATAGACCGGCGTCTGTCTGTTTCGTCATCCTTTAGCGTCTCGAATTTCTCGTTGTCGTTGTCGTTGTCGCCGTTTTGTTATGTCTGCTCGATTTTCATATAAGTTGCCACAGCATAAGGGAATGTGTTGAGCGCGCATACACACACACACATTTAAATCGTCCCTGGCTTGAGCAGACCTGAGCTTTTTTTCTAAATAAGTTATTATCATCTCTGATTTTAATTGTTGTAATTGAAAGTGAATTTTTTCATTGTTCATGCACTAATTTGAAAGAATTCGATAAATGTACACCGAAATGAGATAAATACATAAATAAAAATAAATGAATACAAAATGCGAGTAACATGTGATTTTTACTGCAGACGGCTCCTGCTGCTGCTGTTTGTATGTATGTATGTAGTTAGCTTATTAACGAAAAGCGATAATGATATGCATGAAACAGGGAAAGGGAGGCGGAGAAGAATATATTAATGCTTATGGATGGAGAAGTTATGAAATTGCATAAGTAGAACTAGATAATGGACCAAAATCATGTGCCGTGAAGCCGAAAAAGAAACCATATGGCTTCTATGAATGTGATGACATGAACTATAAATGCTGATTAAGTTTAAAAGATAATCAAAAGCCTCAAGCTACACACGAAGTAAGGACTAACTCATGCATATGGATGTATGGAAATAAATAATTTAATTTAAGCTCCTCGTGTAAATAGTAAATATTTTAGGTTTTTTATCTGTATGTGGGTTGCTCTTCTTAGTTTTCCCTAGCTTTCTTCATACCTGCCACAAGTTTTTATTTCGCACTCTGTTACTCATTTTCAGTTTTTCTGCTTTTCTTTTATTTTAACGATTTTCTCAGTTGGTACTCTATCTCTCTATTATAATTAATATGCAGGTCTTATCACAGAAACCTCTTTGAAATAATTCTAATAGCTTTTGATCATTTTTCTCTGCTTATACATAGTACATCTACTAGTAGAATCTAGATTTTTTTTGTTATTTTAATAATTACACCGCATTGCAAATTCAGAAAATACAAAAATTACAGGAGTCAAAATAGTTTATTTTTATTATCGATGGTCACAAATGGAAAGACCCTAACTCGATTTTCACGAAATTGACTTTTTCAGTGATCCCAATACATTTCACATAAATACACTTTGTCGCAAAAACTTAGTGCAATAGTATCAAAAATAACGATTTTATAAGCAAATGATAATTACAATTTGTTTTATGATCAATACAGTTTTTGCTATGCTTCTGCCTCCTCGGGTAAAGTTACAACTAATTGAGTTAGGGCCTTTCTACTTGTGACCATCATGTTTGTATATATATATATATATTAAATGTATAATTGTTCAAAATGTGCTTGTTATAGTTTTTGGTAGGGAGCATATGTTTCGTTTTAAGATAAAGCAATTTAAGATTAGAGTATAAATTAAATACTTCTTAAAAAAACAATATTTGCGGGTGCAAATACACTTTAAACGAACTAAACCCCCTACAGATGCAATACACATTATACTATAAGAAATACATCTTTGTTTGCTAAAATCACTACACACTTAATTTCAAATTGATTTTTATTTTCCGTTTCATTTTATATATGAACTTACGTAGTTTAATGAAATAAAAGTTAGAAAATGTACGGTAGTAAAAAAATTAGAAGAAAAAAAAAAGAACTCAGGAAGCGAAATAAAAAATTCGCATACATATTGTATTAATATAAATTGTTATAAAAAGACGAAGGAAAGAAGAAAATAATGTAGTTATTTTTATTTTAAATCTCTAAAATCTAATCATCCATACTCTCATTGTTTCGATCAGGAGATGCGTTCCCATTTTTCGGCGATGCAGATCGTGACCTGGAACGTGATTTGTTATCGGAACGGTCGCGTGAACGGGAGTCTCTGCGAGATTTGGACCGTGAACGTGATCTTGATTCACGTTTAGAATTGGAACGTGAACGGGACCGCGAGCGAGAATCACGTTTGATAGAACGAGAACGTGAGCGTGAACGGGACTTCGATTTGGATTTCGAAAGTTCACGTGATTTGTTCGAACGTGAACGGGATCGGGATTTTACAGGCGACTTAGACTTTGAACGAGCCCCACGGGATTTTGAGCGACTACGTGACTTAGAACGTGAACGTGAAGAACGGCGTGAGCGCGAGCGGGAACGTCTACGAGAACGGGAACGTGAACGAGAGCTAGATGAACCAGATGCTCCACGTCCTCCACGACCACCACCACGTCCACTACGACGGTCTTCAACCAATCGTATGCGGCGACCATTTAAGTCGGTATCATCTAGCTTCTCAATAGCTGTTTTCATATCGGACAACGAAGCAAATTCCACGACACCTTCATTTCGTCTTTGCTTATGGGCATCAGCATATGTGACTTCACCGGCTTGACGCATATAGTCTTTAAGATCCTGCCAGCTTACACGACTGGATAAATTCTCAACAATAAGACGATATTCCGTTCGCAATGGAGGTCCATAACGTGAATTAGACCGGTTGTTTTTATTTTTGTCATTGTAGCGACCGCCACCGCGACGACCACCATCATATCGGTCGTATCGGTCTCTATGGCTTCCGCGAGCTGTACCACGGGCAGGTTCGACCACCACCCTTTCTCCCAATAGTTCTTTCCCATTTAGCTCATAAACAGCATCGTCTGCGTCACGATAGTCTTCGAACTCCACAAATCCGTAGCCATTTTTAATTAAGATATCGCGTGTTCTACCATAACCTTTGAAGAAACGCTCTAAATCGCGTTCCCGTACTCCATAGGGCAATCCTCCAACGTAAACCCGTGATCCTACCATTGTTTATATCAGTATTCTTGTGTGCTATATTTTTCTTTGCTAAAAACAAAATTAGCCGAACAATTTAATGATATCGATAATAATTAATTAGCGTTTTACTTATGGCTCAAAATTCAACTTTTCACAGCACGCAAAAAACAACAACGATAAAGACTTGGGACGCACCAAACGGAAGTGATCATCTTATGATGGAGGATCCTTTTTTGTCCTCCTCCAGATTCACACTATGAACTTTTTTTTCACAAGCAATCAATTTGTGTGAGAGTAATTAGAAAATTGTTTTTGTTCTCCTCTCGTTCGGTCTCACTAGAAAATCAAATTTTCTATAAGAAAACTTTCATGGTGTGCACCAGCGTTGTCAACTTTAACATTTTAAAAAGCACTAAAGCCGCACAAAAAACGCGTAATTTTTGAAAAAAGCACTAAATATAAATATTTTTTTATTTTAATTGCCATTTATTTAAAATATGATTTTATATAAATTTATTTTATTTTACACATTTATTAACAAAAATTGCTCAAAATAATAAATCATTTATTACTACTGCACTCTATTATTTTTAAGCTTAAGGTCTCTTTATATTTCTTTAAAATATTTTATTTTTCACTCCTTTGGGTGACTTATTCCGGAGATTAATTATTTAAAAATAAGTCATTTTCTGAAGAATGAATGCATTTCAATTTGTATCTGTCAAAAGTCAATATCAAAGTCCGTGAATTCCTTATCACTGTCATCCGCCCATAATACCGTTTTTATTTCATATTCCGACGATTTATAAACCATGTTTGTATTAATATGAATAATTGCCTCATCTGGAATTTCGTACGTTTCGGAACAAGAATTTTCCCTTTTAGGTCCGTTTTTGATTTGTAAAAGCGCATTAACGCTTGTTTTTAAAAGATTCATTGAGCTAAGAACTCGTTCTACTTCAGCATTGGAATATGGAAAAGATAAAAGTTTAATAGCAAAATTTGTTATTGTTTGGTGATACCGAATGAAAAAAAAACACTAAAAACGAAAAAGCACTGAAGCCAAAATTTTTCGCGTAATAAATTTTAAAAAGCACTTAGTGCTAAAAGCACTAAGTTGACAGCACTGGTGTGCACCGAAACTATGCAAAGCCCTTTTGCTGTCATAAAATTCTCAAGTCCTCTTTCACACACATCAGTTATACTTGATCAGTTTTTCTTCAATTTTCTTTCGAACCTGCATTTACGTTCACACACGAAACGTCATGGCAAGTTTTTCTTCATTGCTGAACATTCATTTAATATATTACGGATAATAAAACAAAATAATATATAAAAACTGACTAGTA
Source organism: Linnaemya tessellans (assembly GCA_951800035.1). Classification (NCBI taxonomy): domain Eukaryota; kingdom Metazoa; phylum Arthropoda; class Insecta; order Diptera; family Tachinidae; genus Linnaemya; species Linnaemya tessellans. Next base: position 131,054,095 of record OX637533.1, read on the forward strand.
CCTTCAAGTCTGTACCCCTTTTCACGCTCTTCACCGCTCTCTCCTAAAAGATCAAAACTTGTCGAGTTAAACCTGATGTGTGTGAAAGGGGTCTAATATCTTCTGCGAGCCATCAACTTTTTTTCTCTTTTAAGCAGCATGGCCACACATCAAACTGATGCTTCAAACTTGTGTATGTGCTGGTAAAATTCAGTTTGAGGGTGAAAATCTAAATTGTTTTGATATTCTTCAAACTCACATCAAACCATACGTGTGAGTTTTTTGCACTAACACTATCAAAGAAAATCAGAGTTTGAAGCGTGAATTTGATGTGTGGCCATGCCGCTTTACATTTTTTTTCTTTAATTCATATGTATTGCTTCCCTCATTTCTGTTCTACTTTGATTTTCTTAAATTTCTTTCTTAAGTTTTTGTTCCCCTTTTATTAACACTTTTTTATCTTCAGCCAGACCACTGATGGTTTACTCTCTTTCTGGTTAATTTAATAATAAGAGCATAGATTTACGGTACTTCTAACGAATTTTCCGTGCTACTTTTCTACATGAAAGCATAATTCGTGTAGTCAGCTATAGAAACGGCTAAGATTACGTGTTAACAATGTCGTCAACATGTGGACCAAGTCAGCTGGTCGGTATTTGTGAACCGATATTTTGCAAAATTTACTTTGCAAAGTATTCATCAAATAAATATATTTAAAGAGTTTTATAATAATATGAAAGGTAGTCCATTCAGATGATCTTTTCCGATATTTAAAATACAATTAGTTTTCAAAGTCCTTCGTATATATTGTAGAATAAAGAAATATAATAACATGTAATGCTTAAAATTGCAACTACATTTTCGTGAGATGACTTAGTGGACAATAAAGAGTTCAGGAAATAAAGATTTGCAACACTAATAATCAAAATATAACCAGAAATCCTAAAGAAACAAGAAACAGCTCAAAACAAATTTATTACTGAAAAGTTTATTGTACTCAGGGTCGACTGTATATTGCCTCCAGAAAGCCCCGCTGCGTTACCTGCACTAACATCTACAATAATTCAGGTTTCATTGGCCAATAAAGGAAAAATATATATTAAAAACAAAAAAAAAAAAACATGAAGCACAACAGAAGCTAAATAATATATTCATCTAAAATTAAATTTCTACATCGTAAATTGAATTAATTTATTTTTGTTTGTCGCTGCAATCACTATTTAAGAACCTTCTTTATAATTTTAAAATAGTTCCTAACTTGATTAATCTTCCGTTTCCCGGCCATAACATGCCAACAAATGAACAATGTGTCAGTGCAGTATTAAGTGAAATAATTTAAATGAGAATAACAATTTGTGATGCATTTAATATGTATGGAATATCTGTTCTATTAATAAATTAACATAAACAAATTTTAAACAACTTGAAAACAGCAAACGGAGACCAAAATCAGCAACAACAAGAAGACAAAAAAAAATAAAGAAGGAAAACAACGAAACAGCAAACATTTTAACAAGAACCACCAGTTTAAATCGTGACCAATACAAGCGTTAGAATAGGTGCTAATTTATGTCATTCACTTCTCATTAAATCACTTGCTGAAAACAGCACAATTTCTTGCATACAGAAGGTACCACACAGCCAGCTTAATGGCGTACAGCTTCGAAACTTAAACTGAAACCAAAATCAAATTCACTCATTCATTCACTTCACTCAGCATATAAGTGAAACTATGAACGCATACTAAACTAAATACAGGCAAGGAGTAGCACTGCCGATATATGCAGCACACATGGTTCAAAGTATAAAGTATGCACCAGTAGTTGAGGACAAAATAATAGTCAAATCTATGATTAGATATCCATAATTCAAAAGTGATAGACTTCCAAACAGTTTAGCCACAACAGTTTCGGGCTCACACCTCCAGGTCCTTTTCTTGTTAATCGCTAAAAAAATATCCTGCTATTCATGTACCCCCAACTGTGTACGTGGCGCTTTGATTAAACTTAACACTGAGCTAAGCTGTAGAGCTGAATTTTTGCGGTGCCAGTGCGTTGCATTGCTTCATGTTGTGTGCTGAGAAAATATATTGTATTGACTTTAGTGATGCCTGCTGCCTATATGGATTTGCTGTCGATGGTTTACAACTAATTAAAATGAAATATTTTGGATACGCAGTCAACATGTATTTAAAATGACAACACATTAAAAAAAGAATTAAGCGCGCGCACACACACACACACTAACTTTCCCATACATATACATACATACTTACAATACATTCAGCTTTGCCCCCGGCGCAAATATTGAAAAAGAATATCGTTGATATACGAGTTTGCGTTCAAGTGTCTTGAATTTTCGTACTTGCAGTTCGTATAAGAGTCGGAGCACTATTCACACTACTGTATACAAATGAAATACATGATATTAGTAACTAATTGTACGCGTGCTTAAAGGCACTTTGTTATAATTCTTTTTTTATATTCTTGTGTCGTTGCTTCTATTTCACTCAGCGACGATATAATATTGCCAATAAGTTTTTTATGGCCTTTGCTTAATCCTCTATGGGGCGGCAATATATTTTCGCTTGTCTACGGATGTCGGGCAGTATCAGGTACTTGCAAATAATTCAAGACTACAAACAGTTTTTCCATCTTATATTTCCTATCCTATGCCAGGTTGCTAAGCCTTATGTTCCTGTTCTTTTTTTAACTCGGACCAGCACTCAGGGAATGGCACCGGAACTAGTGCATTGCTCCGGAACTAGAAAGGAGGGGACTGAAGAAGAAATATGAGGAGGTAGACAATTTTTTAAGAGAGCACTCGAAAATCCATGCCAACATTGACTACTGTGTACCAAGACCCTTCTTTGGTGGACTTTTCCGTTCAATTGTCGTTGACAGGGAACAGGTGGACAGGCTTTCCTTTCCCGAGGATTCAGTTAGAGTTTTCACTGACGGATCCAAAAGGGGAACAAGAACGGGCGGAGGCTTCTATGTGGAGAACTTCAATGTAAGATCTCCATTCCGGCTCCAGGACGGTTGTACTGTTTTGCAAGCCGAAATCTCTGCTATTACTCGGGCAGCGAGATGGCTAAGGTACTATAGGATATCGAATGATATCGTCATTGTTACCGATAGCAAAGCAGCCATCTCTGCTATTAGTGGTGTGTACAGTACATCAAAAACTGTGGTCGAATGCCGACTGTCTATCAACGAGATAGCGAGACATTCGAGGGTGACACTGGTTTGGGTGCCGGGGCATTCTGGATGTCCAGGCAACCATACTGCGGATGAGATTGCCAGACAAGGGACTGAATTGAACAGTTCAATGATCAGTCACTACACTGGCATTCCATTAGCGCGATGCAAGTTTCTGATTCAAAGGGAATCATACAAACTAGCTCAACTTAGGTGGGAAAGCGTGGCTAACTGTCTCGTGGCAAGAGCCACGTGGCCCCATTACGATTTGCGCAAAACACGCGACCTTCTCAAGTTTGACAAGGCGCGCATGCGTCAGCTGGTGACTGTTCTGACAGGACACTGTAGCTTTGGGACTCATGCGAGGAGGATGGGTCTAATATACAACGACTATTGCAGAAGCTGCAATGATGAAGAGGAAGAAGAAACTGTCCTCCATCTTCTGTGTCAGTGTCCTGCCCTTGTTAATGCAAGGGCAGCGGCGCTGGGCTCCCGATTCCTGTCAGACTTAGACAGCCTCGCAAACATGGAGCTTTCAGGGGTATCATCCTTCCTCAGGGGTACAGGATGGTTTGAAACGGCGGAGGACATCCCTTAGGAGGTCCTCTGCTTAAGGGCATCACAAAGGGACCGCATTGACGGATCCAAGTGGATTGTCCCGCCAGGGACAACGGCCCTAACCTAGACAATTTTTGTAGCTATGGCAACCTTTTTGCTTCGCCGGCTAATTTGTTGCTACATGACCGATGAAAGAGGGTGCTGCTGTTACTCTGCTTTTTAGTACATGATAGTGTCGGTCGGTGCCAATTATGTTCAGTGACCACTGCTATGCCTTCATCACTGAAGCAGGCTAACAACAACTAGCACAACCATGCATTAATGTTGATCAGAAGAATTCGCCACAATATTTATGACTGAGGGCGGGGTTGAACTCAGGACCCTACGCTTCATAGTCTCGTGTTAACTGTGAGATCTTTTCGCATCGTGGAAATTTTAGAATATAGAATTAAGATCGAGACATATAGAATCCGTCATATGTTTTACGTCGCCTTTTACAACTAAACAACTGAGCTTTTATATTAAAAAGCTTTCTTATGTAAGTTGTCGCAGTCAGTAGTAGTTCTGCGTCAACGCCAAGTACGAAAGTACGTTGAATACTATGACAGACATCAATAAGTTTTTCAAATTGTTTTGATTAATTAAATGAAAGTATATCTATGTCAAGTAGTCGCAAGAGTACAACAACATAAAATTATAAAAACCACCGTACATTTTGTTTGTGTAAAATTCTAATCTTATGCCAGAAATTTTCTTTTATAATATAGATATTTTGTTCACAATTATTTCCAAAAATTTAAATACTTTTCGCATAGAACTTTTTTAAAACAATTTATTTTTGTTACTTTTCTTAAACAATACACTTTTTCACAAAAATCTTTACCATAACACTTCTTTTTTGCTATTTTTGTTGAATTAATAATGTTTTTCACAATATTACAAAATTATTTTTTCAACGGAATAAACAAATATGGCTCGCTACAAAAGTAAACAAATTTTGACATACGTTCAGGTGAAAACTAAAAAAAAAATTAGTCAGCTGGGCTCTTGCATATAATTGATATACATATACTTTGAATTAAATCGTATAAAATAAATAACTTCAAGTTAAATAAAAAAAAAAATGGTAAAACAAACAACTGATTTAATATCCTTCAACAAAATACTTATTGTGCCAACTTTCTGCCTCGTTACGCTCATGTCAGTTAGAAAAGGCGACGCATAACGTATGACGGACTCTATGTGTCTCTGCCTTTAGATTTGTAGGATGATTTCTATAACTAATAAATTATTATTATTTGATCGACCTATCAGAAACAGCGCGATAAGCACAATTATTAATATTATTTCGATCGGACAACTTCTCTCTGGTTGCGCTGAAAGTTTGTTGATCATAGAAAATAATCTGTAGCAACGCACTTCATCAGCATGTAAAGGAAACGAATAGAAAATATATATTTTTAAATAGTTATACGCCTTTCCATCTCGCTTAGCTTCATTGTTCCTTTTAAATCCCCTCAATGACGTTACGAGTTAAACGTTTTTTGTTTTCTATGCAAATGTTGCATATTTCAGTTGCATATTTTGTTTTTGTAAACGTTGTTTTTTTTCAATACAACTGACAGCAATAAGTGTTTCTTGTGGCATATTATTTTTTGGGACCAATATGTTGACGTTATTACGGCCGATGCAGATGATGTTGGTGTTTTTTTTTTATTGTATTGAGTTAAAGTGGCAAAAGACAAATAGTATATGACAATGGATATGTTTATGTGTAAAAAAATATAAATACACCAACTATTAAGTTTATGCCCTATAGTTCGGGGTGGTTATTCTGTAATACGTTACGAAAGGATTTACTTTCGCACTTCAATGTAAATTGATTGGAATTGAGTTTAGTTTTAAATTTGTATTGCATTACCATTCTCGTATTTCTTTCCTTCTTTAAATATTAAATTGGGAAAAATCTCACAATTAGCCGGCGAAGTAAAAATTCTCTATCTTCTCCTCTATCTGCATCTGTCCTCTCAAAACTATCCCTTCTTTTCTAGTTCCTGTGTAGTGCACTGCATTTGTAGTGCTAATCACCCGAGTGCAGGCCTAAATTTAAAAATAAGAAATCTAATCAAAGTTTTCATTTCCGCTACTACCGGGTAATTTGATGTAAAAAACACTAGCCTTGTGTTTTTATATATCTTTTAATTAAAGCGAATTCATGAATTCATTGAATTCTATATATTATTTAAAAAATAAAAAGATGTCAGAGTTTGTATTGCGATCGAAATTTTATTGTAAAATAGAATTAAAATGTTTCTAAATTAATGGTTCACAAAAACCGCTCAATAATAACACCGATCTATTTCTTAAATATATATTTGGGAAAAAGTGTTTAAAAATTTTAAAATATACTGCTTCCAAGGTTTCAAAAAAAATTTATAATAAGTAATATATTTGTTTGAGTCTTGAGGTTAATTTATATTAATATTTGTTATTTTTCGATATTTCGCTAACCATCGGTTAGCTTCTTCAGGAAATTATTTAGTTTTGTCAAAAATTTTCTTTTCAATTTTGACAAAACTAAATAATTTCCTGGAGAAGCTAACCGATGGTTAGCGAAACATCGAAGAATAACAAATATTAATATAAATTAACCTCAAGACTCAAACAAATATATTATTTATTAAAGAAAAAAGGTTAAAAAATTAGACAAAAGAATCAATTTATAATAAGTTTTAAGTAAAAACCAAAATTTCTTTTTATTCCATGCATATCCCAAATTTGGCAAAAAAAATTCGTGCCTTCTAAATTTACAACAGAATATTGTTCTGTAAAAAAATCTCATGTCAAAATTCGAGGCTTCGAAAATCGAGCAACATGAAAATCTTAAAGCTTTTATTAAAAAAAATGCCAACATGTTGGCAAATTTTATAAAATAGTAGCCCTATTCACAATCTTGTGCAAATGGTCGTGCATCATTGCATTTGCAAAATAATTGTACTCTACACCAACAAAATACATTGAAAATGCTCTCAAATACGCTCTCAATTTGCAAATGCTATAATGGAAGACCATTTGCACAGGATTGTGAATTGGGCTAGTGTGAAAAGCCTTCAGCTGTTTTTGAGCAATTTGTTAAATATTGAGATATTCGAACTCTCGCTTCTAAGTCTACTATGTATTTTGAAGTTTGGTTTGTTATTTTTACAATTTTATTTCTATTTCTACACATTTTTTTAACGTGTATATTGCTTCTGGCAATCCAAGACAGTTGCATGCCAAAACATTATTGCTTTTGTATGTGGAGTGGAGTGTCTATTGTTTGTTGTGTGTCATGGTTTGTTTTTATTGAGTGAACAGTGGGTGGTTAAGTGTTCTACTTTTTATATTGATCGTTGACGTTTTTTTTTTTTGCTTCTTCTATTTATAATTACACACATTTTTTAGTAAACCAAATTGCTAAGAAACTTGCCAGAGCTTTGGCATTAAAAACTGTAATATTTTTATACTGATGATTTTGTTTAAGACCCAATGATATACAGGCATGTAGACATAATTCACCCTCAACAAATATAGCAAATAAATTCTTAATAAATTAATTGAGACAATATCTTTAATAAATTACTTAAAATAAATTATAAGAAAAATATCCTAAGATTTGCAGTCTAGTCAGTTGAAATATGCAATAATTTGCAATTATAAAAAAAAAAAAACAAATAAAATCTGTATGTAGTAGGTATTTTCACGAACATTTATATTGCTATATTAAATTGAATTAAGATTCATAGGCTAATTGTTTGAAATTTGTTTTTAAATCTCAGAAAGACATGATAAATATTCCAAGGCACAAAGGAAAGTCAACATCAGTTTTATTCAACTTACACAGCAGAGCAGAACAGCTGTTTTCGAAAGCCGCAATACCTTCAACATCAGTGCTCATGTGTATTGTGTCTGTCACCACTTATTAGGTGGCTTAGTTGAATGTGATAACAGTTACACAAATTTTATTGTGAAAAAGAATCCGAGAACTGTATCAACCTTGGAATATTTATCATGTCTTTCTGAGATTTAAAAACAAATTTCGAACAATTAGCCTATGAATCTTAATTCAATTTAATATAGCAATATAAATGTTCATGAAAATACCTACTACATAAAAATTTAAGCTATGGCTTGGGCTACCAATAATAAAAAATTGGAAAAACGTTCACATGTACTTAAGTATAAAATTCAAACCAAAAAAGTTTGACTTAGGTATGATGGAACAAAAAATTCAGAAAAATGGGACATGAAGAAAAATAATCAAACGGTAACACGGGTATGAAAACAATAACATGTTAACATCAGGTTGATACAGTTCTCGTATTCTTTTTCACAATAAAATTTGTGTAAATAGGAACTGTTATCACATTCAACTAAGCAACCTAATAAGTGGTGACAAACACAATACACATGAGCACTGATGATGAAAGTGTTGCGTCTTTCGAAAACAGCTGTTCTGCTCTGCTGTGTAAGTTGAATAACAAAAACTGATGTTGACTTGCCTTTGTGCCTTGGAATATTTATCATGTCTTTCTGAGATTTAAAAACAAATTTCGGACAATTAGCCTATGAATCTTAATTCAATTTAATATAACAAATAAAATCTTGTTTATTCAAAATATTATTCTTGTGTCTAATTTGTTTAACCTTTTTTTTTAATAGTAAATAGATTTGTTTAAGCTTTTAGGTTATTTTATATTACTAATTATTTTTCGATATTTCGCTAACCATCGGTTAGTTTCTTCAGGAAATTATTTAGTTTTGTCAAAAAAAAAAAAATTTTTTTTAATTGAAAAGAAAATTTTTTTGACAAAACTAAATTATTTCCTGAAGAAACTAACCGATGGTTAGCGAAATATCGAACAATAATTATTAATATAAAATAACCTAAAAGCTTAAACAAATTTATTTACTATTCAAAATATTTTAGGTGATCTATTCTAACCTCCTTAAAGGACTCCAATCATTTTTAGTTGCTAAATAGTTTAGTTGATTAGCCCACAGCATTCCAGAAACTCTAAATATGCATAGATGTCGCCACCTTTTCTTTCTGGGATCTGCCCTCGGGGAATGATCCCTACATATGCAGTACATTGCGCCGAAACTAGAAAGGAGTGAATAGCATTGCGTGGACAAATAAAAATAGGTGAGAAGATAGAGATTTCAACCTTCTACTTTGCCGGCCAATTTTTACTACGGGGCCGACGAAGGGGGGTGCTGTTAGTCTGCTCTTTAGTGCACGACAGTGTCAATCACTGCCAGTTATGTTTAGTGGCCGACAACAAGTAGCACAACCATGCACTGATGCTGAGCGGAAGAATTCGACACAATAGTCATGACAGAGCGCGGAATCGAACTCAGGACGCTTCGTTTCATAGTCCCGTGTTAACTACATCGGCCAACAGCACCCACATTTTCATTCCTACAAGTTAAATCAAGTATCAAGTGCCGCTGTGGCTGATTGCAATTCACGCCAAAGATCTGGGATATTTTTGACGTTTTCGGCTAACACAATAGGACCTACTAGGATCTGCTACTAGTGGGCTGAATTTGAATCTGAAACCAACTATCAATAACGTTGACCACACAATTTCTATCTGCTATCAGAAATCAACAAACTAAACAACTCAATTTGGTAGCAAACAAACTACACTTTCTCAATTGTCCTGAATACTTTGCGAAAAAATAACAACAACAAAAAAACAAATATTATTTATCAGCATTTTATAATCAAATCTGATGCTTTATTTAAAAAACACTCAAATTAGAATAATCAAATATTGACTTTTAGTATTTATTTTTTTGGTCACAAAAGTGCTTTTACTACTGGCACGAAAACTAAAAGAAGTTGATGACGAAGAAAAAAAATGGAAGCCTAGACAGAATTAAGATGACAATAATTGTGATATTTTAAAAGGTGCTCCAAAGTACAATTGACCTTTCTATTTCTTCATTTCTGTGGCAAAAACTTACCTTATTTGTGTTAACAGCTCAATAAATCGTTAAACAACACCTGCAAAGAAAAATTGGAGAAAAAATTGCTTAAAAAAAGATTAAAAAAAGTACTTAGAAATTAGAAATAAAAGAAAATATTTATAGAAAAATGAAGTTATAAATAAAGCGGAAGTGGCTACAATATATTTTGGTTTTTAATTGCAGAGAAGGCAAATGAAAAGCGGTTTAGAAAATTAAAAGAAAATAATTAGAAATATGCGGTATTAAATAAAAAGCCTAAAAATGGACTTAGGAAAAAAAATATATTTAAATTGAATTTGAAAGTTTCTTTATGAAATTCTTTCATTAAGGAGCTTAAAACACGTGACAGTCATTTCTGTATGCTTGTTGTTATTAGATTCGTGCGTTATTTGTACACATTTATATATACACCAATACCTCACTTTGCGTCGTGGTTACGTTCCAAAAAAACACGACGCAAATTGAAACGACGCAAAGTGAATTATTATTTTCTATAGCAAACCATGTTAAGATCGAAGATAGGTTCCAGGGTTACGAAAATACTACTTTTTAAAAAGAAAATTGAACAAAGTAAACATTTTAAAAACAAAAATAATATAAAATTTTATTACATGCATACAAAAAACAAAAAAAAAACAAATTCAATTTAAACAAAATAAAATATTCAATTAATTTACAAAAAAAAAAAAAAATTAATCACTATCTGATGAGTACATAGTGGTTGTTGTCGGAAGTCGGCTTTCTTTCACAAAAAATTGGTCCAATGTTTGCTGAACAGCGCAACTCACTAATTGAAACGTTACATAAAGCACAACACACTAACTGAAACTGAACTCTAAAATTAGCAAAACAAAGTGAAAATAAAACTGTATTAAAATTGCGTTGATTTTCAGTAAGAAAGGGAAGCCCCGAGTTTTGATGGCATGGCGCAATTAGAAACAATAGTCTTGCCATCTTTTAGAAAAAAAAAAAAGAAAATTTCAAAAAATATTAAAGACAGTGCCATCTTTTAGAAACAAAAAGAAAATTTCAAAATAAGACTCGAACCTAAAACAACGCAACTTCGAAAATCTAACGACGCATAGTGAAAATTAGTACTAATTTAGCAGCGACGCAACTTCGAAAAAACGCAAAACGAAACGACGCAAAGCGAGGTATTGGTGTATTATCGACCACTTGTAAAAAAGTGTTTTAGATTTGCTTGAAGACCAATAGCAAAATATTTTTATTTTGTACTATCAAACACACACGTAACGTTCAAAAGTATTATTGTCACTATTTTAGTGGTTGGCAGTAAGAGAACAAGGGATTTTTAAAACGTCCTCTTCTATAAGGAATAAACGGAAATAACAATGACACTAGCATATCAATCGTTGCGTCTAGGATGAGTATCATCATTCACATCTTCTCGGCCTTCTTGGAAATGTTGTACTACTGGTAAAAATTCTTTTGTCACTGTCAACATTTCAAATGCTTTTAAGTAATTAATTTATCAAATAAAATAATTAATTTCCTGAAGAAGTCACACAAAGGAGTGACGAAATATTGAAATTAACAATTAAACTAAAATAAAGAGATCTTAAGCTTAAAAATATCAGAATACAATAATAATTAAAAAGAGGTCAAGAAACCAGAAGAATTTAGTAATTAATTTAATTTTTTCCACAAAATTTTATGTAAATTCTATAATAAATTTTTTCCATGGCGAAATATTGCCAAACACGCAAAGCACCTCTAACTTTTCTGACTCTCAAAAACAAATTAAATATGCTGAATAGATGAAACTGTGAGCAGATGGAAAGATATTCGAGACGAGTGTAATAATAGAAAAAATGCTAATAAAGGGTCCGCCATCGAACGTTTTTTTTTTCAACTGGTGCTTATTTCGTGAATGGTAACACTTAGCGCATGTCTGACTTGACAGATAATTAGTTTTATCCTTCGCTAAGTGGGCCTGCGATCGACTTACAGAAGATGCCGATTTTGCCAAAAAAAAAAGTCATATTTTCAGATGAAGCTCATTTTGATCTTGGCGGGTATGTAAACAAGCAAAATTATAGCATTTGGAGCACAGAACACCCGCACGCATACATTGAAAAGCAGACGCACCCAAAACGAGTCACTGTTTGGTGCGGATTTTGGTCCAGCGGCATAATTGGGCCATTTTTCTTCGAAAATGAGCAAAGAGTGGCCGTTACAGTCAATGGCGATCGTTATCGGGCCAAGTTGAACGAATTTTTGTTCAGAAAAATTGAAGAGGAGGATATTGGCAACATTTGGTTTCAACAGAACGGTGCTACGTGCCACACAGCCGAAGCTGCACTCGATGTTTTGCGCCCTATTTTTGAAGATCGCATTATCAGCCGCAGAGCTGATGTCGTTTGGCCACCTCGGAGCTGCGATTTGACACCGTTGGACTATTATTTGTGGGGTGCCGTCAAAGATAAGTGTTACGCCGACCAGCCAGAGACAATTGACGCTTTAAAGGACAATATTCGTGAAGCCATTGGTGAAATACAGCTGCACACAATCGATAATGTGCTTAAAAATTGGACCGATGGTGTAGGCTACTGCATGGCCAGCCGAGGCAGCCATTTGAATGAAATTATTTTTCATTATTAACCGGAAGAATTGTACTTTCAAATAAAAAAAGAAATTTGACAAAATATTCAGTAGTTTTTTTTATAGCATTTTCAAAAAAAAAAAAGTTATTTGGCGGACCCTTTAGAAATCTACGATACCTTTGGAACACACCTCGTACATATATAAAAAACTAATACGCTTATAGCTCAGTTTATGTAAAATTACTTAAACAAGTTTGGGCATCTCTGAATGAAATCATTTCTGTATGGTAAATGTTTCAGCATTTCAAAAAAAAAATCGACGATTAAGAGGTCTGCGACTTCAAAGCTAAATGAAACCTTTCATTTAATTGAAAATGAAAATGTTTAGCATTGACAATTAATTTTTTTGTGGGCATAAAAATAAAATTACAAAACACAAGCACACAAATAGGTGAAGTGATATACAGACAGACGGAGCGTGTAGTTAGCGTCTACTACTAGTGCAGATATCTCGCCAAAAGCACTTTGTTTTAACAGAAGAGAAAGTAACAATTTCATTACGAGTGCCATTGATGTAATTCTTTTTCTTTTTTTGCATTTAAAAGTTGGTGGCAGCTAAATAATTTTTTTTTTTTTTTTGTTAATTTCTGCTTATCTTCCACCCCTCTTGCTCTCTCTTCCGCATTCGTTATTTGTCTGTTAAAGAACTCCGCCTCCTTTTACTTTAGACCACAGAGTAAAACCAAAGAAAGCAACCAAAGCAAAGTGTTCAGTGAGAGGGGAAAAAAAGAACGTGTAATAAAAACAAATCATGTTTAATTTAACAGCAACAAGTGCACAAGACACACATTTCACTGCAAGTGCAACTAATGCAAGAACACACACACACACACACACGTACACATCTGCCATACAAACATGCACGAATTGTCGTCTGTCATCTCAACCATTAAAAATAAAGAAAAAAAGCTGCACAGCCATCATAAATACTATTAAAGTTTAATGATGATGATGAATACTAAATAAGTTAAGATACACACTTACATGCATACACCTATAGAAATTTACACTGGCCAAGAACACACAAGACACATCCACACACATTGCTTAGCTGTCATAAAATGAAGAAGTAGCAAATAGAGTCAGTCATAATTATTACCAACTAAAAATTGCTTTCGATTTAAGCCGAATTGTGGATAACTTAATTCTGTTTAAAAGTAAAAAAAACATCCTATTTGCGGCCACTTTTTAATTTTTAACTTGGTAAAGATCATTTGCAGGTCTCCGCTTATAATACAATATGTCTACCGTCTTTAAGATTTGCAATAGTCTTTAAGAAACAGCACAACCTCAGCTTTACGTTATTTTATTATCTTTAATTTTTGGCATGTTTTTGGTTGACACTGTTAATTAGAATTCCGGGGGAAATTATAATTTTTCATTTCCCTCTTGTGTTAATTTCCATTTATTAAGAGGACATAACGTAAATAATCAATCTTCTTGGTTCTAGCTTTAATTTTTTATTCCCATTTGTTCTGGAACTAATTGTCAACGCCATGCCAGGGCAATATATTAAAAAAAATGATACAGTCGAATCCGCTTTAGCGCAACACGATTTACTGAAAAAAAAATCGGATTATTGAAAGCGATACAAATACCCGCACTGATTTTAAACGCAGCTAATCTTATTCACTTCGCTTTAGCGAAACATCGCTTTACTGAAAATATCGTATTACTGAAAACCAAAAGCAAGGCCACAACTACGTTTTGCATGAAACTTACTTCGCTTTAGTGAAAAAATAAACAATGACATCGAATCGATTGCATAACTTAAGGCTGAAAAAATTGTGCATGTTTTATCCGTTAAAATATTAAATGTCAAAATGTATTTGTCCTTTTCGTTCTCACGTACTTTATTGTATTTTTCTATTATATTGTCAATGCAAGTGGCTAGATATTTTATATAAAAAGTATTGTTTTACTGATTTCAAGCAGTACGCTTAACTGTAACAAATTTCAGTAATCCGAACTACGTTTTGAGGAAAAATCGGTTAACTGAAAAAAATTGGGTTTTGGTTATTTCCAGTAAGGCGTAGTCGAAATATACGATTCAATTGAACAAATTTGTTACACCGTAGACGTAATTACCTTTGCAGTGATATATTACAAGTCCGTAGCATTAATATATAAAGCATTTAACTCATAAACTTCTTCAAAATTGCCTCACCGTAAATTCTTCCAAAAAAAAAATGCCTACTATGCATTTCTCATACTTGCACTTAGGCTAAGTAAAGATTTCTAATTGTTTGTTAGTGATTGTATTAGTTACGATATCTTTTTTTGTGCCACACCGTGAATTATTCCGTCAAAATGCCTACTATGCACTTCTCATACTTGCACTTAGGCTCAGTAAAGATTTCTAATTGTTTGTTAGTGATTGTATTAGTTAGCATATCTTTTTTTGTGCCACACCATGATTTTAAGCAATACGCTTAACTGTAACAAATTTCAGTAATCCGAACTAAGTTTTAGAGAAAAAATCTGATAAATGAAAAAATTGGGTTGTGCTTATTTCCAATAAAGCGGAGTCGACTGTACTTTCCCACCCCTGTGCACAACAATCAGCAACTTCTAGCATCCTGTCACTACTCTCTAAGGCTTTGAATACAACAAGAGCCTTCTAGAAATTCTCAATTGCTGAAGGAAGGGAGTACAGAAATCTCCTATTTTTTACATTGTTTCAACGTGAAGTTAACAAATAGTTTTAGAATAAGGGGAATTATTTATTTATTTATTTTTTTTTATTATCACTATAACCTATTTTCGATGACGCTACTGGGCGTTTATCATCTCATTTAAAAAAAAGTTATTAATTTTCCTTGAACTATGTGGCTAATTTCCAAGTTGAACTTTTTGCTTTTCCATCATGACCGCTGCTCCAGGTTACCAGCACCATGAAGCACTTAAGTTTGCATAGTGAGAGAGTAGGGCATCGTAAAAATATTAAAGATGGCTGCCACATTAGCTCATAACTATTCGCATTTCCATATTTTGTTGTTCTTGTCTTTTTTGCGTATGCATAATTCTTAAAATACTTTTTTTCACGTTTCACATCTTTTTTTTTCTCTTATATTTTTTTGTAACTCTAATTAAAGGGGAGTGCACTTTTTGTGTACATGAATGCTTTGGAACCATCATAATTCGTATCAACCTGTAGCATGACAAAGAATTTACTTTCATTTTGCCCAGACATGAGAGAACTGATGGCATTTCACACATCCATACACAGACACACACACACACAAACACTCACATATTTTATGCTCAAACATTTTTTATGCATATTTATAGTGTATTAAAATACATTATTATGTATTGTTGTTATTGCTCTTATAAAGCTGTTGCTGTATTTGTTGTTCTACAAATTGTTTTGTTGTTCTCATCATTTGGCTGTTTGCTGTTGCAACTTGACCATTTTTCCATACAATTCTTATAGCAGCCCATTCGCTTTTATTATAATTTACTGGCTAAAGTTACTATTGCTGTTGTTGGTGTTGTTGTTGTTAAAACATCATCAAGTTGCTGATATGTGTTCTTGCAGCTTGACTGACTGGCTGGCATGTTGCATGTCAAGACGCCATATTGATATTTAATGTTTTACTTACATTCGAGTACTCTGCATACCATTTTTGTTTGTTTTTATTATGAGAATGTCTCACACACAGGGACATAATTGTATGCAAAGTAGCCACACAGTTGTAATTTTAATGTTTGTTGCATACGGTTTTTTCTTTTTTTTTTTTGTAAATTATGGGACACTTATGAGTTAAACGTTGCAGATAAAGCTGCCTTTGAAAGATCCTTTAAATTTTTTTAAACGAAATTTTAATGCTGCCATTTGAGTCAAACATAAAGGCTGAATAAACGGAAGTCGATCAGCACTTACGCGTATTGTTGTAGACTAATTCCCTCAACACGATACTGATAGATGCAGAAATCTATAAAAACATAATTTTTACGATCAGCGAGATAATTGCACTTACAAATGTACCTACGGGGAATTTTCAAATTTCATAGAGCATGACGATTAGCGTTTTTTATGTTGTTACACTCATCTCGAATATCTGTCCACAGTTTAAGCTACTCCTCCCCGTTAGAGGAAAAAATTACTTTTACTAAAATGTCAGAAATACAGTGACATTAGGGACAGAATGGCAGGCGTGCAAGTGAAATATTTCAAAGGCAGAGGAGGGTGGCTAAAATTTAATTTTGTAATAAATGCAAGAGATTAAAACTATCAGTTCGACGTATACTTCAATTTTTGTAACCAATTTTCGAAGTGGCCCAATTCGGGGTAAGGTGACTGCGTCCCTTTCCAAGAAAAACCAAAACCTAGAACTAAAAAACACTAGCACCTCTTCAAATGCTGGATTAAATTGCGTTACAGTGGTAAAGGTACTGCAGAACTATTTTAGTTTTTCTTTTTAATACCCCACTGTGCGTCAGCCTTATATGTTCTCATTTTGTTGATTAACTTTTATTCTATTCTACAAAACTCAATATGCTGCTTGAGAAGCAGCTGTATCAACAGCAAATTCCAATGTGTGAATGCAATTGCTTGTGGTGGTGTGTAACAAGAGAACGGAAATTTGGTATAAAAAAAAAATAGGTCTTGGTGGAACATTTTTATCGGGGGGCCTAAGTCTACCTTTATTGTATATATGTCCTTGTAAAACGTGAGGCCCTTACAGTACACCTATAGAGGTGAAATTCGATATACGATATATAAAAATATATATACTGAATATTTTCCATAATAAGACCCGGTATCCACATTATTTTTATTTTATTGGGAAAACAGACAACGTAATCTCTTATTTCGCAGATCATGTCGTCTTTTGAGGGTTGGTGGCTTAGCTAAAATAAGTCTGCTTGTATGTGATGGGACCACGTATACAAAAATTGCATTTCAGTTTCAATATAAACTTTCCTAATAAAGAATGAGCCATAATATTATGTTTACGATATACTAGAGTAATTTAGAAGAAAAGGGTAGAATTTTAAAGTCATGGAAAATAATAAATAAATTAAGACTTAATTGCAGAATTTTACTTCGACATTTCATTATTCCAGCAGTTCCTTTGAACTCCCATTGCCGCGCTAGCTGAATTCAGCTTTATAAAATAAAGAAGAGATTTTACAATACAATTAATCCTTAAGATGGCGATCCTGGCATCCCTTATGTAACGTTTCCATATTTATCACGTTTTCAAGACACTATTTCGATAACGAATACAGAAAAAACATCTGGGCTCGACATCCCGTTTTACTGCATCGTTACTGCCAAACACAAATAGACAGACACACAGTCAAATTTTAAAACTCTTCTATTTTATTCGCAAAAAGCGTTTAGCACACCGTTTCCACTTTTCACAAGCATTTATGAGTCTCTGATTGCAAGTAGTTAAAAACACCTTCCAGTGCTTAACTCCCTTTTGAATTATTTTAAAGCCAAAACCTTAAAGTTGTTTGTTGTAAACATGCTTGATAATAAGTTATTACAAAATAACTGTAATAAACACAGACTAGATCGCCAGCCGTTAAGAGTTATCGTTTGTAGCACAGAATGCCTAAAACCCTATTTCGTACTAATTCCTTAAGCAGAAAAGAAACAAAAAAAATAAATAAATAAATAAAAACAAAAACGATAATGCAGTTGCTGCTGCAAAAGCTTAAACTGTTTATGGTTAAATGTGGGTATAACCAGGAAATTTCCAAATAAAAACGTAAATGCGAGACAAACGATTGCATATGAGATGAACTTATAAGTCCACAATTTATTTGCGAATTTCAACAAACTCTTTCACACATTCGTGCATAAAAGTGTGACTGCACACTAAATGGACATTTCAAGTTGTTGAAGAGTAACAACAAGAATCCCAAAATCCTTTATGAATTGAAGCCCAACCACAACAACAACAATAAGAACAACAAGACTCGTCATGTTAAAGCAACAAATCTACGAACTTTATGCAACTTGCAGATACATATTTATATTAATAGGTATAAAGTCAGGAACAATGCGGCTTGTTGCAGTCGACATTATGCAGCATGTAAGTCATATGTCTCCTGCTAATGAAGATGAAAAAGAATTGTTAATATTTTCAGAAGAAACAGAAAATCAACAAGAAAAAGAAACAACAACCTATAAACTTCTATATACTTTTATAAAGCTTTTGCGGGTATTAACATGCTTGTGATTAATGTGTGGCCATATATTAAATTCATATTTCGTGGTTTGCCGAAAAAACAAAACACATGAACAACAAAAATATCTGTGAAAAAGATGAGATTTTTTTATTTTCCTCTTAAGGTTTTAAAACTTCAAAAATCCAAAACTTTAACTTGAAAATAATTGTTGCAGTTATTTATTTTTGTTGTGGTTTGTCAGTGTCTGTGTGTGTGTGTGTGTGTGTGTGGATTTTTTTGTCATTAACTTAAAAAATCAACGCTTAAACTTCAGCAGTTTGAACAAAATGCGAATAAAAATTAAGTGATACAAGCCAGCAAACAGAATCGAGAGTTGAATGCTCGATTTCATTTCTTAAAGACATGAACAATAACGACTTTAAACTTTTTATTTCATTTAACGGTCTATCCCTTAATATGAAAAGTATTTTATAGGATTTTTGTTTCGCTTTATTGCACCCTACTGCCAGAAGTTGTGGCCATGTAGTGTTCACTTCGTGCGTGCTCATCACAGTTCGAAATAGTGTACATATTTTATCCTCTGTATACACAAGTTTACATCACCGATATTGAAAAATGTATGCATGCCTCACTTTATACACAAATAAATCTTGAGTGTACAGGACTGTGCATCACACCTCAAGTGTATACATTGAAGACATTGAAAACAGTGAATTCACTTTATGTGTATTTTGCAACTTCATAAAATTAATGTATGTGTTCGCAGTAAAAGCAAACACTAAAAATTTTACACATACCCAGCAGTTTCAAATTAAAAAAGCATATACACCAGATGTACACGAGTACACTCATAGCAGGGATGGGCATATTGCACTAGATTTTCAGTGCACTAAATATTAAATAATTAGTGGTAGTGCTATTAAAATTGCACTACCACTAACCATTTAGTGGTATTTAAAAAAAAATTGCACTACCACTAAATTTTAGTGCAACTGAAAAAAACACTAGCCCAATTCACAATCCTGTGCAAATGGTCTTGCATTATAGCATTTGCAAATTGAGAGAGTATTTGAGAGCATTTTCAATGTATTTTGTTGGTGTAGAGTACAATTATTTTGCAAATGCAATGATGCAAGACCATTTTCACAAGATTGTGAATAGGACTAATATATACATATATGTATATAAAAGTATAATATCAGTTGTTTGTCGCTGAATTATAACATGAGCTTAACTGAACTGGGTAGCGAACAACAGCTCCACCGCTGCACCTTAACATCACTATGGTAATATGACAATGTAATAGATGTTTATTTTTAAAAATTTTGTTTTTGTTTTGGTAAAGAGGGCTTTTAAATAAGAAAAAAATTACCGTTTTTGAGTTCATTTCTATATCTTCCTATTTAAGTGTAAAGCGGCATGGCCACACAAATTTAGTGTTAGTGAAATTTTTTTTAAATACCACTAAATTTAGTGATAGTGCTATTAAAATTTCACTACCACTAAAATTTAGTGGTAGTGCAATTTTTTTTTAAATACCACTAATTGGTTAGTGGTAGTGCAGTTTGATGTTTCACTACCACTAACCATTTAATGGTAGTGAAAAAAAAATTGCACTACCACTAAGTGAATACTGGTAGTGAAATTTTTAGTGCACTAAAAATATAGTGCATTATGCCCATCTCTGACTCATAGTTATACTTAAGTAGAAGGTGTGCACGATGAAAGCAAGACAATGTCTATAGTGCATTCAAGGTGTACATTGTATTAAAAGTGTCCATTAAATTGTGTTACACATTTCTGAGATCTCTGCTGCTTATAGGGAAGTAAGCTTAGCTTAGCCGCTGGAAATAAAGTTAAAACGTTTGCAACTTTTAGAGCTCAGGATCGCACTGGAGTATGGCTGGATTGCAAATAACCTGGGAAATTGGCGGATGATATCTACTTGTAGGCAGGTTCATGTGGTACGCAAAGACCTCATGGGCAGGACAGCTAACACAGATCTTAAGTATAACTGAAGAGCCTTAGCCTGGTTGACTGTATTAATTACAGCACCTGGAAGCTTCAGGTCTCATTTGGCTAAGTTGAAAGTCGTACCGAATGAGACGTACAGAATGGTTGACTGCATTAATTACAGCACCTGGAAGCTTCAGGTCTCATCTGGCTAAGATGAAAGTCGTACCGAATGAGACTTATAGATTATCATTGAACATAGTGTGTGAAAGTCCAGGTTTGGCCGTCATTAGAATGGAAACCCCCGCCCAACACTTATTCTTAATGGATGCCAAATGGCATGGACGGTACAAAGTCAAGCGCTAGAGAATTGCTTAGAACACCGTGACGGGAAAAGAAGTCGACAACTTTTCATTTCTTTAATAAAACTAGCATTCAGGGAATGATTCCTGCACCAGAAATAGAAACAGGCCATAGTGTTGAGAGAGCAGGTGAAGAAAGATGAGAAGAGAGGAAATTTTTTTTTGTAGCCATTTTAATATTATATGTACTTTGCCGGTGATTTTTAGGTACAGTGGCGACCAAGGAGGGTATTTTAATGTGCTCTTTAGTATCACTCGAGTTCCAGAGATCATTAGTGTAGAGTAAATGTCGGCGTTAGCGCTTCACCCACTGTGCGAAAAAGAACCCGTTACAGTTGTGGTCTGCTCGGATATTCCCTTTGCATATACGAGATAATTAATGAACATTATTTACAGGGTGGCGCAAAATTACTTAACAATTAAGTTTAAATGGATCTGTTAAGTTTATTTGAATATGTTTTTTTTTATTTCTTTGCCTTTGCAATAGTTTCTGTTAATTAGAAAAGTGGCTTCCGGCCGAATATGACATTTTTGATCGTTATATCGTAGTTTCAATTACTTTCCGCATGATTTCCAGTGAGAACTTTAGCATTCAAATAAAGGCAACGGTTGTCTGCGGGTCGTTGTCCTAAGCTCTTAAAATCATTTAGCCCCAAAGAAAGAACTCTGGAATCTGACGCTTTTTTTGTGTCCATGGCAACTTGACAAAGCGACAGATTACACGGCCAGAAAAACCTTCTTGCATAATATCCGTTGTGCGTCCTGCTGTGTGCGCGATTGTGCCATCTTGTTGAATCCACATGCTCAGCACACTGTGCTCATTGCATTCCGGCAGTAAGAAGTCATTTATCATGGCCGTGTAGCTTCCGCTAGTCACAGTAAGCACATTGCAGATGATGTCCTTAAGAAAATGCGGTCCAATCAGTCATCATGTGTAAACGCCGCCTTATACAGTGGCTTCAAATGGATACAACGGCTCTTCTTGCATCACACGAGGATATTTAGAGCCATCGGAACGAATATTTATTTCAGATCGGGGATGTCTCTGCAGTAGCTCACCCTCAACTCGGCGACATCGTAAGCCACAGCCGCGATGTTCTCGACAGAACGAGCAGTCTGTGGTTCCAGTCTGTGGTTACATTCTATGGTTCCAGTCTATGGTTCCAGTTTGTGGTTCCTGTCTGTGGTTTCAGTTTGTTCGCGTCGTTGGAAAGTCCACGTCGAAATTGAAAGATTTTTAATGGATGAAAAATATTCACATGTCAGTTCTCTTAATGCATTTATTTAGCTCAGAAATTTCAGATATTATTGTGTTACATCGCTATTTGCAAAAAATATAATATTTTCCGATAGGATGATTAATTACACGCCACCCTGTACAATGATGCCAACACTGCATCGAACACAGTTTTAGTCCATAAAATAACTCTCAATCTCAAACCGTTATCGCAAATTGAAAAAATTTTATTTCAGAAATTTCATGTATTTGAAGAAAATTCATATTTTATCATAGAAAAATGGATGGTATATTTTCTGTAGCATTCCCCTCTGTAATTGATCATGTCGTCGACGCTTAGCGTCACGTTAGTTTAATACCAAAGAAGCGCATTTGCAATTCGGCTATGCTCAATCACTTCATTTATTATCCAAAATTTGCTTAAATATAATTCGTTTAGTTTTTAAATAAAGATATTTTTGAAAAGCAAGAATAAGTATCTGAAGGTAAGTAAATTTTTTTGAAATGTGTTAAAAATTTAAATTTATTTGCTGTCATTAATTTGGCACCTTGCGCGAAATTAGTTCACCATGATGACTTTATCGTCATTTTTGCATTGTTATGGAAACAAATGGAGATTTCACAATTTGACTGAATTGTATTCACACAATTTGGCTGGATGGAGATGGTGCAAGGAAATCGGAGTGTGCGTCTGTCTGTTTCATTCTGCTGTTTTTTTTTTCTTTTGTTTTTGCTGTTGCTTTAGTAGCCGCAAGATTTTACATAACAAAATGGCCCAGGGTTAAAATAAGATTTAAAATATAAAGACCACTTGATTTAAAATTGTTTGTAAGTAGAAATGTTTCCTTCCAATAACAATGTTAGAGGTGGAAATCGAATAAATATGAGAATATGTTGGCTGTAGCCGGTACAGCAGGTCGTGCATGGTGTTGCCTTATTTAATTGCGTAAAATGAGAAAAATGGAAAAAGAAGGGCTTAAGCAACAAAGTACAACAACATTTTGTTGCTTCTAAATGTAATAATACTCGGGTACGCACACAATCAAAATTTTTATACAAAAAAAAAAAAAACAAGAACGTATGAAGAATACTTTGACAGAGGCAAGATTAAAGTCATGTGGCAGGAAGAAAACTGCAAAGCTTTACAAAAATAAATTGTTACAAATTATGTTATTAAAATTTAAGTGAGAAAAATGAAATTAAAAACGCATTTAAGATCATTTCAGTTTTGCACATTTATAAATCACTTTTATTAGAAATTTTATTTTGAGATCTTCATTTCAATTCGTATAATTGAAGGGAGTACAAATTATATTTGAAGGAATAACAAATTGCCTACGATATTATGTGAGAATGACAACCAATAATTATTCTTTGTTAGATTTGTTGAAAAATGTCTTTGATATAATCACGATATTAATAATTCTACTTAAATTTATATTAGATTAAGCAGCATCAAGTTGAATTGTGTTACCTAGAATTTTTGGTGAAATAATTATTTTTACATTAACAAAATGTGTAGTTCCTATTGTAATTGTAGCGTTAAAATGCCTTTTTGAAACTAAAAAATTTTCTTAACCCAACTTCTGTGTATATGATTCAGTATAAAATAAGTTGCGCTCTCCTCCTTCTCATGCGTGAGTAAAGAATTAAAACGCAGTAGGATCGCCTACAATATCGTAGGAGAAGGTGTAAAAGCACTTAGGCCTCCATAAGACTAAACACGACGCTCCATCAATTGCCCTGCAGTTGACTCCAGTATGGCACGACATCAATTTCGGGGTTTGTCCCCGAATAAGGGAATTTATGGCGATTGGGGATAAAAATATCGTGAAAATTGCTGGAGAACTTTTTTCACTGAGGATATATTATAAATCTTGGCACTTATTTCGTATTTGTGTAAATCGCAACGCGTTATTAATTTTTTTTTTTGTAGAAAACAAAACCATATTTTAAAAAATTTACAAATTCGTTTTTGTTATTCATGCACCGAAGAAACACAAATTTAGGAAAAATTTGTAGGAAAACATAAACAGATTTTGAAACCAATTGACCAATGAATTCCTATATGTTTGTTTTTCTACATAAATTTCTCCTTGGGAACGTAATTTATACAATTAGGCTCTTATTTGTTTATAAATGTACAAAATTCAGTTTCCAGTAAAGAACACTAAATATTTTGAAGTTTCAAAAATATTCCAGCCTGTTTTAGATGCTAATAACCAAAAAAAATATTATATGCAGAACCGTAGAAAAAATTAGGTTTTGTAATGGCAACCAGTTTTTGGTAAAGATCTGAGTACAAATTCAACAATTTTTTTTTTTTTGGTACAAAAATCTTTTAAAAGGTTGTTGAACTAGTTCTAAATATGCTTTCTATAAAAAACAATAACGATTTTCTTGAATGAAATTAGCGATAGAATGCAGTATGCGATAAATTTATTCTATCTTCTGAAATGCTGAAACTTCAAAATCCGTGTATAACAAAATTGTAATCTCTTTTAATAAATAAATAATTATTGCCTCATTATTCTGTGTGTGCGTGTGTGTGTTACGTTACTTTTTTATATACTCCCGTATATTGATATCTTAACAATATATGTACATACAAATATTTCTAACTATAAAAAAATTCAATGCAGGCATATAAACATACTTGACCACATAACAAAAAAAAGCACTGACTTAATTGAGACAATATATCGAATAAATGATTTTATACAAAAATTCTTTACATTTAGGTAATAATTACGTAAATCTCTTTGCGTTAATGAAATTTATATATATGTACACAAAAATTAAATTTCAAAAACTTTTACATATTTTAAAAATTAATTTTTGCTTTCCTATAAATTTCATTAGCGCATTTCTTCAAAGCAAATATGATTTTTACATCGCATGAACTTTCTTAATTTAGGGGTTACAAAAATAAATATTTGGGGAATTTTTGGATATAAGAAATTGAAAAATTTAAATTGAGGAGCTTGTACTAAGAAACTAAAACTAAAAACAATTTTAATTAATAGAAAAATTAAATAAGTTTGTTATTAAATAAGTCCAAAAATGAGGGATAATTTTGTATTAATTGAATGGAACAGGAAATTATTTCATTTCCTTTTAGAGCAGAGTTGCAAGCACAATTCAACATTCATTTTCTAGCATGTACCCTGTTCTAGCATGGTGAACAACTAGGTTGATGTCTTGAATGCAAACGATTATACCTGGCAGTGCCTCTAGAAACTGATGTGTTTATTTACCAAAACAAACATTCCACAGAAGTCAGCTGTTTAAAAAAAAATTTTTTTGTTTGCAAAAAGTCAAATGCATATGCAAAACAATTTCTACACAGAAGGAAGTGAATTGGCGAATTGTAAAGTGAATTAACTGGCGAAAATCTTTGTAAATTTTTGAATCTAATACAATATTTATAATGCCTCACGGTCATTCTCATGAACATGGCTGTGGCCATGAGGCCACCGATGACGATCATGCCCAAGAAATGGGAATAGAATATAGTCTGTATCAGAAAATTGACATGGAAAATTTGGAATGTTTAAACGAAGAGTCTGAGGATAGTGGCAAGAAGGTTTTTAAACCTTACGAGAAACGTTTGGATGTAACAGAGGTGAGACGAAATATATTTCATATAACGTGACTGTTTATATGTATAATGGACTTTTTCCTTAATTAGTTTGTTAAGAGTGATGCCGACGAAGAATTACTTTTCAATATACCGTTCACAGGAAATGTTAAATTAAAAGGAATTATTGTGGTAGGAGCCAATGACGACACACATCCAGATAAAATGAGACTGTGAGTTGGTGTATTTTGGTAATATACGTATATCGTTTCATATTACAATTTTTTAGATTTAAAAATCGTCCTGGGATGACTTTTGACGATGTCCGTACTAAAGCCGACCAGGAATTTGAATTGTCAAGAGATTGCCGGGGGCAAGTCGAATATGCACCAAAGTAGGTTGAGGCAGAAATAAACAAATGACAATTTTTTAGCCAAAAATATTCCTATTACCTATATTGTCACACAATTTTTTCTATTTCTCAAAAATATAAATTTTATTTACAGGATTGTCACATTTTCATCTGTCCACCATTTGTCTATACATTTTCCTTCCAATTATGGAGATGATAACACGAAAATATACTACATTGGTTAGTTATTTCTAAGTCTAATTTTTGCTTGTTGAATGCCTAAAGTAACTTGAATAGCTAAGATCTTAATTTGTCCTTATAAATAAATAATACCTTCTGGCATACTCTATGGCTTTGATAAGCATTTACTAAGTATTTGAATATAGTTTATTTTGTAAACATCCTTTATTATTTCTTTCAGGTCTACGTGGAGAATTTAGTGAAGCTCATCATCATGGTGTCACTATATGTACCTATGAAGCGCGACCAAATATTAGTGATCATAAGACAGATGCACATGATGCTGTCAATCGTACGATACAATGAAACGTTTAACAATTCCCAGAACGTTACAAATTTTTATACAAAGTAACATTTCAAAAAGTATAGTAAATAAATGAAAAACCTAATTGATAATGTCTGCGTTTTATAAAATATAAAAACAGTTTTAGCTATAGGTTAGCAAGGTCTGATATAAAATGAATGCAAATGGTACGTACAAACATATGTACATATATATATGTGTCGTTATCTCGTAACAAACATAGGCTTGATCGGTAAGACAATAATATTAAAACTAAACGTTTACAATATTAAATAAATGCAGAGTTTAAAAAGAAAAATAAGTTCTTACCTCTTTTCGGATCCGAAAGATGTTTTGGAATTGGTAATATATTAAATTTTCACAACCTGACCTAAAGTCTTCTCTTATAATTCAACACTTTATAGTTCCTAACAAAATACCTTTTTATTTAAGATATGCACAATGGCGATACAAAATAGCTATGTTTATTGCTTGCAACATACACGGTTGAAAGAAGCATCGTGAATTTAATTTTATTTATACAAAAGATAATTTAAATACTCAATTCCGCCGGCATAAACAGTTCATTCTTGTTTTGCATAGAATTATTAAAAGATTTTAAATCCATTCCATAATTCATAAATTTTTATACGATTGTATGGGGAAAAAGAAAGTATATTAATTTGAAAATTTCCACCCCATATACATACGTCATATAAATTTTATTATTTTTACCAAATGCGATATGTATGTATACGTATTGAGTATTGAAAATTGTTACATTCATAAAGCATATAATTCTAGTAAAAAACCTCTGTATGGATTGTGAATCAAATTAGTACAGAAAATTTAGATTTCAATGATATGTATATTCGACACGAATTAATGAAATTCAAGTACTCCAGTAATTGGAAATACATAATTTAAATAGCGTTTTGTGTTTATGCGTTATTTATACAATTCATTACAGAGTTCTTCGTGAACTTAAATATATAAATACATGCATACATACATGTACATATATAGATATGTATATCCATACATACATGAACTCCTGAAACATTTTATAATGAATAAAATATTTTACGAAAATCATTCGCAGTTTTAATTGTAATTCACACATAGAAATGCCGTTGAAATAAATAACGACACCTTAATCAAAATTGATTGCAAAAGATACCTCTTTTCTACCGTGGCAGACAAACAAAATGGAGAATCTACTTTTAACATAGCAATTTGCAGCAAACTTTAAACACTTATATCACCAAAAGTACTCGTTACCCCGAAGAAATAATTGCACACAATTGAACACAATACATTTTTTTATACAGATTACATTGTTTTTTAACTGAATTTAACTCTTTAGCCACCAAATGTTATAAATTAATACGAGTGGCTGTGAAAACATTTATCGCGCACGAAAGTAAGTAAAAACTAAATAAACGAAGCTACGCAGCGTTGGCACAAAAAGGCATTAAGCTGCTCAAAAGTTTATTTAAATTGTTTGTTTATTTTATATAGTGGTTGTCCCGACTGTGTACTTATCCTAGATGTGTTGGTGTTGTTAGTACTATTTTACATGCATTTTTTATTTTACTCAACGGTTTATTAAAATACATAATTTAAATTGTTTGTTTTATTTAATGTCGCATTTTTATGTATGCAGAGGATTGCTGAGAAGGTGGTATTGGGAAAACAAAGGAACTTTTTGTATGTAGCTGTAATTTTGTATTTAGAGTGTTGTGGTGGTACACGTGTATATACTGTGGAAAACGCCTGGGCAATATACATATACATAAACATTTCTATATTGATTTATAATTTACAAACTAAATATAACTTTTTTAACAATACCATGAATTAATTCTAATTCACACATAAAATGCCGTTGAAATAAGTAACGATAACTAAATCCGAATTGATTGCATAAGATGCCTCTTTTGTACAACCGTGGTAGACAAGCAAAATGGAGAATCTACTTTTAATATTAGCAATTTGCAACAAACTTTAAACACTTATATCACAACATATACCTTGTAGCCCGAAGAAATAATTACACACAATTGAACACAATAACTTTTTTTATAAAAATTGCATGTTTGTTTAACCGAATTTAACTTCTTAAACACCAAAAAATTATAAATTAATACGAGCGGACAGTGAGAACATTTAACGCGCACGAAAGTAAGTAAAAACTAAATAAACACAGCTAGGCAGCGTTGGCACAAAAGGCACTAAGTTAATCAACAGGTTATTCGAATTATTTGTTCATTTTCTATAGTAGTTGTCTCGGCTGTCAACTTGGGAAAAAGGAAACACTAACTGAACGAAGCTAGACAGTGTTGGCACAAAAGGCGTAAGTTAACTGAAAAGTTTATTCGAATTTATTGTACATTTCATACAATAGTTGTCTCGACTGTCCACTTATCCAACATGTTTTAGAGTTGGTAATACCATTACAAAAAGAAAAAATTTTGCAGTTTATATGGATCAAAACAAAAAATTTCAACGGCTTAAACATATTTTTGCTTTTGATGGAATTATGAAAAGATTTTCAATGCAAAGTAGAATATTTCGATTTTGAAATCGCATTTTGTGCAGTGATGAGTTATAATATAACAATAAAATAGAATGTTTTTAACAATACCATTCGCTGATTCAAATTCACACATAGAAATGTCGTTGAAATAAGTAACGATACCTAAATCCAAATTTTTTTTTTTTTTTTTTTTTTTATCTTGGACCAGCACTCAGGGGATGACCCCTATATATGCAATGCATTGCGCCGGAACTGAAAACGAGGAGATAGTATTGAGGGGACAGATTAGGAAAGATGAGAAGATAGACAGTTGTTTTTGTAGCTATTTCAACCTTTTACTTCGCCGGCTAATTTTTGCTACAGGGCCGACGAAGGTGGGTGCTGTTACTCTGCTTTTAGTACATGATAGTGTCAGTCGCTGCCAATTATGTTCAATGATCAGTGACTATGCCTTCATCATTGAAACA
The DNA here is from genome assembly GCA_951800035.1 of Linnaemya tessellans. Lineage (NCBI taxonomy): Eukaryota > Metazoa > Arthropoda > Insecta > Diptera > Tachinidae > Linnaemya > Linnaemya tessellans. The sequence continues at coordinate 131,083,634 of OX637533.1, forward strand.
GGCTGACAACAACGAAGACAACCACGCACTAATGCTGTTCAGAAGAATTCAACACAATATTTCATGACTCAGCGCGGGCTCGAACTCACGACCCTCCGCTTCATAGTCTCGTGTTCTACTACTTCAGCCAACAGCACCTACAAATTGATTGCAGTAGATGCCTTTTTTATACAACCGTGGTGGACAAGTAAAATGTAGAATCTACTTTTATTATTAGCAATTTGTAGCAAACTTTAAACACTTATGTATATCGTCACGTACACTCAATATCGAGAAAAAATACATACAATTAAACACAATACATTTTTTTATAAACATTAGCCAACGGAATTTAATCTTTTAATCACCAAATATTATAAATTTATACGAGCAGACTCGAGCGCACGAAAATAAGTGAAAACTAAATAAACGAATCTAGGCAGCGGTGATACAAAAAGTATCTAAAGTTAGTCCACAATTTATGAAAATTAGTTAGGCTTTGTTATATAGAATGGCTGTCTCGACTGTCCTCTTATCCAATATGGCCTGGACCTGGTAATACTATTATAAGTTTTCACAGCCTGATCTAATATATTTAAATTTATTCGACGGGTTACAAAATTATACGTGTTTTAATATGGTAGTTGTCCCAACTATATATGTTTTTGAACTGGTGTTGCAATTATAATTTTCACAGCCTAAACCAAAATACTTAAATTGAATCAACTGTTTGAAAAACTTATTTTGCATGTAGTAATTATCCCGACTGTCCACTTATCCAAGCTGTCTTGGAGCTGGTAATACTATTTTTATCACAGCTTGACCTAGAATGTTTAAATTTAGCATCTGTTTACTTAATTATTTATGTGTTCTCATGGTAGTTGCCTCAACTGCCCACTTATCCAAATGTTTTCACACCCAGGGCTAAGGTGTTTAAATATAACCAATAGTAAATTCATTGTTTTCGATGGTAGTTTTCTCAACTTAAAAGCCAATAACGATTTAAAAATCTAATAATAATAGATGGCGTGCAGGTGAGACAATTTCCGTATAATATATAATTTTAGTAAGAGTTCATTAAAAATTTTATGCGTTTACGATATATAAATGAGAAACCATATAAAATAAAGGTGAGAAACATATTTCAAAAATTCGTCTAAATATTAAAGTGGAAGTCCATAACAATGCATTTCGAGCGTTGTACGTTTTGTGCATTTCACACATTATATGCATTTCTAGCTTCAACTTACCTGCAAAGCGTTTTAAAGGCCTAGCCTTCCAATTTGCAACACGAATACGAACCTAATTTTGGCATCAGGAATTTTACGCTTTTTCGTATGTCACTTGCCGGATATAAATGCAATGATTTTACTTTTTTGAACCACTCCTCGGAAATGAACAAAACCTGACCTAATGATTTTCATATGAGCTTGTCATGGTCTTACTGTGGTAACCCCACAATTGAAATAACTTTTACTCTACCTAGATTTGTATCTTTTGGCTACGCCAAATAAAACTCTTTTTTATATATTTTTTATATTTTGTTTTTTATAATATTTTTAAATTTTTATTGTGTTTTTGTTGTTTTATTTATTTTTCCATATGAAATATCATTATCATAGTTTTTTTTTCTTTTGTTTTTGTTGGATGATAACTTTTTCCTTTTTATTTTATGGTGTTGTTTGTTGATTTTTTATAGTTTTTTTCTTTCTTTGTTATTTATAAGAAATTGTGAGTTTTAATTATATTTTTTAGGTTTTCATTTCATTTGTTTAAATTTTTTTCTCTCTTTGATAAAAAGATAAATTTATAATAATAAATTTGTTTATAACAAAATTGACAAGAGTGTAGAAAAAATGACAAAGGGTGAGTGTGTGTATTTGCGATCGTTAAGTAAGTAGGTGAGGTGAGCGTGTATTTATTGTTTTTAGTGATAGTATGTATAAATATGTAAATATGTAGGCGTAAATGCAAAAATGATAGTGAGAGCAGCAATAAGTCCTTTTTGTTAGTGGGAGAAGAGGAATAAAGAAAATTCCGTGAGAATATTAAAAAAAAAAATTATTTATGCCCTATTGTTCTTTTAAATTACACGTTCATTTTCAAAGAAACTCACATAAATTGTTGTTGTTTTAGGGTTGCATGTTTGCGATAACGCTTGCAACATGTTATTGAAATGAAAAAGAAAAATTTTCAGAACGAATAGAGTATTTTAAATTGTAATAAAAATAGTTTTTATAATAATGAAACAAAGATTTTTAACAATCTAAATTTATTAAATATAAACAAATAATTATTTTAGCTTTTTTAATTTATTTTTTGGTACAAACTTAACAATTTTTTAAATATTTATTAAAGACTATAGTTATGATTTTGTTTAATGCTTCTTTTTTATTAAAACAATTGGATTTATGTGTTTTACTTTTTCATATTAATTAATGTTTGTTTGTTTGTTTGGTTTTGCGGGATAATATGTAACAATTGCAATTAATGTATTTATTATTATTTTATTAATTTATTAATAATTGGTTGTTGTTTATTGATGTTGTTAATTTAATGAATAAGAGTATTTACTTTTTATTTGATTGATATTTATATGAATTATTTTTAATCTTTTTTGCCTTCAGTTAGTTTTAATAATAATATGAAATAAAAATTATTTAGCGTTATTTTATTATCATCTATTACTCTAGGTTTTTTGGTTTCTTTTATAGGGTTTTATTTAATGCATAGTTATTTAGCTTAAATTTTTGACGCTTTTTTTCTATAATGTATGTTATTTTTCCATTAAATCTTACTATACAAGCTCTCTAATAAAGTTTTTTGTCTTATTATTTATGCGTTTTTTTTTCAATGACCAGGTTGTAATATGAAATTTTTTTATTTTGCTTTCAGTTATTTGTTTTTTTTTTTCTTAAAAAATAGTATGTTTTAGCGTTTTTAATATAATCATGTTTTAACAAATATTTTATTTTTAAATTGCAGCAATTTTTTGTGATTTTTATAAATTTTTTTATTGCTATTTTCTAAAAAATTATTTACTTTACCATTTCTTTTTTTCAATAATAAAAATTTTATATTTTCTCAATTTCGTTTTTATTTCCTATAATTTATTTTATATGTTAATTAAATTTTAATTATAATTTAATATTTATGTTAGGCTCTTAGAGTTTATTCTAATTATTATATCATTATTTATGCATTTTTGTGATTTTTTATGTATGTAGTTTATTATTTGATAATTTATTCAATAATGATGTTTATTTTCGCTGTGATTTCTTTTTTATTTAGAAGTGTGAATAATGCTTTTTTTATTATTAATATTTGGTTTTCATACTTACATACATATCTATATGTTAAAAAATAAAATAAAAATATTGAATAATTTTTTAGTCGTAAAGCTTTTTAAGCTAGTTTTTAAATTAATATAAATTAAAGCTAAATTGAAAGAAATTTGAATTAACGAAACGTTAAAAAAGGAAGGAAAACATAATCAAAACAGTTTATCAAAATATTGTCTTTTATCAAACTTCAAAATAAAAATTAGATAAGAAAATATTTAGTGAAATCGGTTTTTCATTTTGCCTATTTTGTTTTGCTGATTATTAATGCTTTCCGATTTGTAATAGACTCTATAATCATACGCTAGGATTTTGTTTTAATTATCTTATTTCGTCTGCTTAGTCATGAAGAATAACTAAAGTGAAGATTACAAAATTGGCAAATTTTGAAAAAAGTAGATCTCGGCACAAAGTGTGTAGTGTTTCATAGTGCCGTAGTAAACCACATTCACAATTCATACCAGCGTTGGCATTCAGAATTTTTAATTTGTATCTTCACAAATAATACTTTTTGAGCTTCATTTATATTTATTAAAAACATAAAAAAGTATATAAACTTTATTTGCATTATAGTTCAGCTTGTTATATCAACTGTTTATTACTCAAAGAAGGTAGAATTTGATTTATTATTCACATACATACATCAACTTTAGAGATCAGTTTTGTTTTAATATTGATTTATGCATTTACGTTTCATTTCAAGTATTACGGATGCCAAAGAAAAACACAAATCTGATTAGAACGAGCAAGCCTGTACCGCTTTCCAGTCTCTTTTCCCCATATCCTAAAAACTGTAGATTTGATTAAAGAAACTTGAAATGTGTGAACCGGCACTTAGAATCAGAATTAATATATTGATAATATATTATTTGGTACATATCTGTATGTGTCTGTCCATAACAACTTTTTATTTGGATTAAGTCACAATTGCAGTTTTTAGACAGTTCCTTTCTTTGGTTTTGCTATTTTGTTAAGAAAAGATTGCTTCCACATTTGCAGTTTGAAACTGCTACTATTCTCATATTCAATATTCGGCCAGAAGTGCCGAAAATTATTTTCGTTTTCGAAACATTCGCAGACATCAATAACAGTTTAATTTCTATTTGCTAACACTAAAATTATATAAGAAAGCAGCATGTGAATTTTCTTTCATTAGTGGAACTTATTGCATATTTCACAATATCGAAAGACTTCTTTCTTTCGTAAAATTATATTTGAAACAAAACCAAAATTTCATAAATTATTTCCGCTTCAAATGTAATTATACGAAAGAAATAACTCTTTCGACATAGTAAAATAGGCAGCTAGACTTTATTAATAGAATACACAGAAAAAACTATAAAATGAAATTTCTTGAGAAAAAAAATTTATTAATTGAACCCAAACTTAAAAGAAAATATAAAATATATTTAACAGCAAAATTTTAGTAAAATATGATAATAATATATAACATAACATGATCCAAATTATACCCGAAAATAAAGTATACAAATATTAATATGTATAAAATCTAATTCAGATTTACAAAATAACAAAATTATAATTGTTCCTATAAAAATGTTACCTAAAATATTTTTTTATAAAACTTTGATTTGTTTTAACATTATGTATTAATATTTTTGTTTTTATTTATTTGTTTGCTATATAGTACATATTAAATGGTCTTCTTCGCTTTAGTTTTAAACATTAACGACCTTAATGATTAAAAAGATGATGATTATTTGCTTTCATTTTCATTCTTTTAATGTTTAAATTGTATTTTTGCATTATTTTTTTTATAGTAAATTATTTTATATTAATATTATCATTATAAGAAATGTTATAACAACAAGAAGAAGAGATGGTGAGAAAACTAGAGTGTTTTTGGAAAGATTTTTAGGAGCGCGATAGGTACATACATACATATATAAACTTTCAAAAAAGTATATGTAAGGAAAATTATTGAATTTCTCTCATGCAAAAGAAATTTAATAATATGTTTTTCAGTTAAATAGTTTTGTTGTTGTTGTTTGTTTGCTGTAGTGTTGTACTATTTACAATATCGTTAGATTTTCATTTTTAAAAATTGTGTTTTGTATTTTCAAATTGGTAACTTTAAGAGACTGTTTTGAAAGCGTTTAAAACAAAATAAATATGCACTCAACACATCTTGTGCAGTCCTTCAACAAATACACGTGTCTGTTTAATACATGGGTTTTCTTTCCAAGTACTTTCATTACAGCATTAACGGATGCACTTTTTATTAATACAATGTCTATACCCAATAAAATTGGAATCTGTTCATAGTTAGACTTACTGCCTGTTTGTTGGTGTTGCAAGCTATCGTTCGATCGAATGAACAACATTTAAAACAAAAAAATGTTTTTAACATTTAAAACAAAAAAATAGTTTTTGTTTTAAATAACTATTCATTCAACCGAACGTTAGCTTGCGAAGTTGTCGAACAGACAGTTAAAATATGGATTGTTTAATTCATAGCATATCAAGCTAATAATATGTGTGTATACATACATATATTAAGACCTGTTACCGGTTTTGATTTTTTCAAAAAATTTTAAATCAATGCATTTATGATTTTTTCATAAAATTTTTCCAACCTTTGAAATTGGGCTAATCATGTTCAAGTTATGGTAATATATTTGCTTATTAATAATATAATATAAAATCGAACACTTGCCCTAAATATCCACAATTCAATTTGAGAACATTTTGAAAACGGAATAAAGAGCTTAAATTTAAATCTTAAAATATTGTAAATAGTGTTGTGTTTGAGAAGAAACAGTCCACGATGTTTCATTTTATTCTATAGGTTATAAAAAAGTTTTGTTTTGTAATTAATTTTCATGGTTTACGTGTTGTTCTTACAAGACAAGGAAATAGCAAAAAATTGTTGACATCGCAAAAAATTATAATGAGATTCGTTTTTGTATTTGTTTGTTTTTTAGTTTTGGTTTTGTTTTTGGAAAAAGAGATTTACAAAAATAAGACAGCGGCGGCGTTCATTTTTTGTTTGTTGTGTATTTGTTTCATTTTGTTTGTTTGTTTTGTTGTTTTAAAGTGGGCGGCAAAAATTTCCATTATCATATGTTTTTTTTTGTTTTTGTTGATTTTTTTATACAAAAAGGAAAACTATAGTTTTATATTGTTTAAGGTATAAATGGCAGAAAGCAAGCAACATTTTTACATAAAAAAACTGTTGCTTTAAAGGCATTTGTCAAACTGCATAAGGTGCATTATTTTTATTATTATTTTTCATTAGAGATTGCTGATGAAGATGATGTTGATGCTGATGATAAGATTGAGGTTGTACAACCAATGATGATGTGGTAGTTGTTGTGGTTGTTGTCGTTGCAATGGTGCTATTTATAATAGTACTACTGCAGCCAGCATTAGAAATACCACCAACAACAGCAACACTAGTGTTTTTAGTCGTTATCTCCTGAAGCTGCAGTTGCTGTTCTTTAGATTTTTCATTCGCAGAGTTAACAGCAGCAACAGTAGCTGCAGATTTTGTGCGTTGTTGCAGAGAGCGCTTTTCACGCCATCTATCGAGGGGAGTATAGCAACATTTAAATAACGGTTGTCTACGTTTTCGTTTTTCCGATGATGACAACGATGAACTAAGGCTAAAACTTTGAGCTAAAGATGAAGCCGTTAAATCAGTCTGTACACCGCTACTACATAAACGCGTTTCCATAGTATATAGCGGCTGCTTTTGATGATGATGTTGCTGCGTGGAATTAATGGATCTCTTAGAATCAGTTAGAGGCGCTGGGGCCTTACATATCACCGTAGGTGGCTCTGTTTCATGCAATTCGAATGAATGGGCCGACGAATGATCTTCTATATAACCGTCCTCTTCTTCTTCATAGAACTCTTCATTGGAGGTGCGTGTCGTGGTGGTGGTTGATGGTCGAAATTCATGAGATGAGGACTCGACCATGGCAGTGCGATAGTTTGCAACAAAATTGTTTGTTTCCAAATAATGACAGGATTGAAATATGTAATCATCTACGAATTGTTGTAATATTAAAGGATCACCGGCAGCCGCTTGGGCAGCGGCCGAATTAAACATAGATCCTTCGGAACAATGCTCATGAGGTAAATGAACGTAATGTGAATGTGGCTGATAATGGTGATGATGATGATGATTATGATACGATGCTGCGGCGGCGTGCTCATCTTGTGAGGCATAACGACGTATACCTTTGTGCGATTGTGACGAGGGAGAATATATCACAAGTGATGTTGCTGTTGGTGATGTCGTTGCAGTCGTTTGATAATGTTGCTTGCTTTCCGCAGTATACATTTGCATACCAATAGCAACCTGTGGCTGTGAATCTTCAACATGACATTCAGTGAGTGATGTATGCGGTGTTTGTGTTGCCACCACATACAAATGATCTGTGGAAACATGTTGTGAAAGTGGTCTTGCGGTATCTATTACATAATCAACATATTGCTGTTTAACACGTTCAACATGTTGATATTCTCTAAAATTTAAGTTTGTTACCCTTTCCTCTTGCTGCTGTTCACTTGTTTCAGCAACACAGTGTTGCTGTTGGTTGTATGCTTTGATATAATTTATCTCTTTGTTATCTTGTTGTTGTTGTTGTTGCTGTTCTTGTTGTTGCTTCTGAAGCTGACGCTGTTTTTGCTTCATATCAACAATTTCTATTTCTTCAATATCACTAAAACTATTTAATTGTTTCAACAAGTAATGAACATCATTTCGTTCTAATTGTTCATCTTCATCCAAAGACATTTTTGTAGTTGTTGTTGTCTCTAGTTCTTGTTGTGACAAAGATGAAGAAGCTGCTGCCAACATGGCTAAATTAGCAGTAGCGGCAGCCTTCGATGTTGAGGCTACAGCTACTGCTTGTCTAGATGCTGTTGCAGCTGGTGATGTTGTTGTTAATGAGAAATTAACTTTAGAATTATTTACAATTAGGTCGGTATTATAATATTGATGGTGGTTGTTGGCCAATCTACGTTTTAAACTATCACTTAAAGTGGGCATCTCTACAAGTTGTTGTTGTTTATGTTGATTATGTGGATGCTGTTGTGTCCTTTGAGCTAATGTTTCAGTAACATGATGCTGATAGTTGTATGTATTTATAACCGGCACTGTATTGTCAATAATTCGATTAAATTTAGCTAATGCCGTATTTTGTTGTTGTTGTGTGAATGATTTATTTACTAAAGAGGACGACGACGACGACGATATTGGTTTTGTTGATGTTTTTGCTGCTTCTACACATGTTATTGTTGATGATGTTGTAGTATTAGTTGTAATTGCTGCTTCATCTATTATATTAAATTTCTTAAATTTTTGTTGTAATTGAGGCACTGTTGTGACGGTATCTAATTTATTTAAACCCTTTTTAAATTCATTCATATTATGGCCTTCTAAATGAACTCTTCCCGGTTGATCTCCTACAATATCGTGATCACATTGACGATCGCGTTCACCATCATGTCCAATATTACTAGTTAAGTTATTTGAAGATTGTGGTTTTTCATCAACATTTCGTCTTATATTATCCATCATTTCACTAACATTTATATTTAATTTTAATTTTAATTGTTGTTTTAATAATAATTGTCTACTTTCATTTAATAATGCGCTAGTTGTTGGAGTTGTTGCTGTATTAGTCGTAGTAGTAGTTGTTGTTGTTGTTGTTATTATATCGGCTGTTGCTTTTCTTTTAGTTAAAGTAGCAGCCTTACTATTCGCTGCCACTTGTCTTCTATTAATCTTTTTATTCAAATTGGTATTAGCTAAATTTCTAGTCATAATTAATTTTCTCGACGAAATGGGTTCATTATTGTCGCTCCCCCGCGATTACCGACTATCACGGGTGGAGCGAGGCCTTCCCTAACTGGATGTTGAAGCAATTGGAGATACTGGTGACAGTGGACTACGTGCTGTTTCCCGCGGACACCCGCTCAATGTTATAACTAGTTTGCGGGAACCAGCTTGATCACGATGTTCACATAACCAAACACCTTGCCAGGTGCCCAATGATAATTTACCATCCGTTATGGGGATTGTCAATGAACTACCAAGAAAACAGGCTTTAACATGTGCAGGCTGCAAATTAAACAGAAAATTGTAGAATAATCATTATTATTTTAATTATCTTATAAGTGTTAAAAAGAATATAAAAATATGTCACCATATCATCGGGTCCTTCACATGAATGCCTATATGGTAAACCTTCGGGAACTATTTTATTTAACATCATTTCCATGTCGTCTCTGTGTTAAAAAAGTTTAGTTATTAAAACAATTATGTTTATTAATATAACACAAACAGAAGTGCTAATGTTCCCTTCACCTATGTACATATTTGATCGAATAACTTAAGTGAACAATTAGTATTAATTAGTAGTTTAGTAGATAGAAACTGGAGCACAGCTCAAGAGAACACTTTTGAAACTAATTCTTGTTTTGTTTGAAATATTTTGGCAATAGGTATGTACCAATGAACATATACTGAAAAATAATTGTCAGAAATTAATTGTCAGAATCTGCAGAAGCCTTCTTCGCGTCCTATATGTCCCAACAGTACTTTCCGGTATATGTACTATATTCGTCTCAACCTAACTGTTGCCAAAATATTTGAAACAATATATCTTGGATTCCCAGAGCTAAAAATGTTTGAAAGTTCTTGCATAGCCGACTAAAATAAATTAACGTGTTTGAAACTTATTTCTTAGTCGAACAAAATAAGCTTAATAACAATCTCAAAGGTGAAGGGAGAAGAGTAGAGAACATTTATTATTTAAGCTTATATTTTCAATTGATTTTAAATAATATGTTACCTGACGTCTGGATCCCAACTTTCATTTAACGCTAAACTCGCCGATGTGTGTAAAACTACAAAGAAATAATTGAAATAAAGAAATATTTAGTTTAATATGACGACTATTTTAAAAACACATATCTTATTTAAGACGATTAGACTAATACATAATACTGAAAATAAATGACTTTAAGTTACATTGCAATAAAAAAATTTATATTTCTTTTAGTGAGAACTGCTAGAATTGCTACCGTATTAAACCGAATTTCTCCGAGATTCTACTAAAGTGTAAATAATTTTGAAAAAAAACTCTTAGACAATATTACATACTTATGTTTACAAAATTCTGATTCAAAATGTTTATTTTAATTGCGAAAAATATTAATATTTGTGATAAGGAATAAACTCACTCACAATAATAATTCTTTTTTAATATGACTGCAAAAGTTTCATTAAAATTGCACGCATTTGTGGAGTAACTTTTTTATTACTTTTTACCTTTTTTGCATTTCATTACGTTTTCATTTTATAACCTCGGGTGCATGTAATATTTGGGACTATAAAAACCGCAATAACAACAAACAACAATAAAGACAATCAACCCAGCATTTGAACTCCCAGTTTTTCATAGCTTTTTGTAATATTTCTTCATTCTGTTTTTCATAGTGCAATAACACCTTGTCATAAAGTAATTAACAACAACTTGGGGTGTGTAAAAATTCTTTAAATAAATATTATTTTTGTACTATTTCATTTGTTTGTTTATTTGTTTTTTTTTTCTTCAAACTTTTCAATATTGTACTCAACTTTAACCTGCAAATTAATGTTTACACACTGGTTCACTCTCACACACTTAATACTGGTGTTCGGTAGAAATGAAAACAATTGCACAATTTTATTTTTTATTAACTATTGCTTGACGAAAATAGCAAAAGGGGCTACAAACAAAAACATATGAAACATTTGTTTTATGTAATAATGCCATCTATAAAAGATATTTTTAAACCCTCCAAAAAAGAATTGAAGGATACATTTACTTTGTCCCTTGAAATTTGGTATAAATGTAATTTGAAGGATAGCACAGTTCAAGTTCGTAAATGGGCTGAATCGGGCCAGAGAAAAAAAGATACCCTAAGAACAACTAAACCAACATCAAAAAAACAACATACTTTTTAACGTTCTTTTTGTGTAATTTTGTGAAGCAAATGATATATTTTTAAATCAAAGCGTTTTTGTTCAAAGCGTTTAACCTGCAGCCAGAAAATCGGAATAGTAAATTTTTGGGCCCTCCCCCTTTAGTGGGCATTGAAGTAACATATTACATGGAAAAATTGTGTAAATATTTAACAAATTGTATAATTTAAGCCTAAATTCCTTAAAAATTAGACCTAAAGTTTTTATGACGAAGCTGAGATATGCTCTGATCTTCCTCTGCCCTACCCTGCCCCCTATATGATCTTATAAAAAAAAAATTTTTTTTTACTTAATAACACCAAAAATTGACTTTTTAGTGTTTTATGGTAAGGGCCCCACGGCCCCTCCCGGAGTGATCCCTACAAAATAGTGTTTTTATTTACTAAACATTTGGAGGGTATTTAAGATTCGACCCGGTCGAACATAACGTTCTTACTTATTTAATGTCACTGTGATAATACAAGTAATAACTAATATCAGTTCTAGCAATAACAACGTTCATACATATGTACTATATTAACACCATCAAGTATTAATTGAGCACGTTGGGTATGAGAGTGCGTGTAAGTGAAAGAGAGAAAGCTAGAAACGCAAAAGTAATATTCATTTGCATACTTTTTCATCTTATTTTAATTTGGTCAACTAATTTTGGATAAATACGGGTATTTGGGTAATTTGTAGGAGTAAGTTTAATCTTGTGAAAATATCTTGGGAATATCACCACATATACATATTTACATATGTATGTATGTGTGTATTTCGTTTTATTAACGTGTACTACTGTTAAAGACCTTGTTTTATTACAGTGAAATCATGCATCCTGTGCTTCTTTTAAACACCCACTATATATTGTTGTTAAAGCACTTGCATACACACACCCACATAAAAGAATAATCTAGGTCAATGCCATTGTGTTTTAACATTTTCATTTGAAGAATTATTTTTTAGGAATACGAAGCTAACACAAAGGTTTTGAACAAATACATAATTAGCCTAAAAGTAAATATAAAAACTCATTATTTATATTATAGTAAAAAACAGAGGATCTTTGTGTATTCTTAGCTTTGGAAAAAAAAAACTATATAAAATACTGGAAGTACTACTTTAATGCAATACAATCTACCGCATCCTTTTTTAAAAATTTTCATTTTTATAATCTGCTATTTTATTGCAAATTTCATGACAGTACTTTTTGTTCATGTTGTTAAAAATATATGAACTGCGTCTGGCATTTCTTTTTTCTTTATTCCCTGTTATTATATTTGAAAATTTTTTAACAATTCAAAAACTTCTTAGCTTATACTCAAACTTTCAAAAATTATTTGAGAATTACATAATCAAAAGCATAGTAATCTTGAAACACTTTTTAAAAATTTAATAAATGTAATGAATTCATGCGATATGAATCTATTTTATTTTTCTATAATCTTTAGCATTAGACAAGACTTAAAATATTTAATTGTTTTATTTATGGCGGATGACTGCATTGCTAAGCATAACTGTATTTATTATTTTCATTTAAAATTTCAGTGTTGCAGTATGCAGACATCAAACTCATATAAAATTTGTATGGAAGTCCTGTGCCTCGGCAGTTGGTTTTCCTTTCGGCAGCACATGTTAGCAATGAACCGTTTGAATCATTTATAAAAATATTAATAATATATGTATAGTATATATTTCAGAAATATAGTAATTCCATAAGCAGCAAGTTGAACTGGAGCCAGTTCAGTTCACTTTGATAGATTTAAGAGCTGCAAATAATAATGATTGTATAGCCGAAAAGTTTTCAGAAAATTTTAAACACTTGTAACAATTCGTTTTCTAAATGCAATTTATTAGTCTATTTTTAGATTTAAATTTCTGATTAACGACAAAATGATCAATATAATTCCTTTACAACTGGAACGGCAGCATATTGTGGCACGAGGTTGGAGTAGGCACCAGCGTAAGATGAAGAAGCTGCAGGAGCAGAACCACCACAGCTAACTGGTGACAATCTCGGTTGACAACTGAATAAATAGTTTTTGGGACACGGTAAAGATGGTAAACTGTGTTGTACTGGAACAGAGGGCTGTACTGGAACAGAGGGCTGTACTGGAACAGAGGGCTGTACTGGAACAGAGGGCTGTACTGTAACAGAGGGCTGTACTGGAACAGAGGGCTGTACTGGAACAGAGGGCTGTGCGGGAGCGGAGGGCAGGGCTGGAGCGGAGGGCTGTGGTAGAATTACAGCATTAATCGGAACAAATGAATGTGCAGGAGCTGCGGCAGGAACTGGTGCAACTGCATGTGAAGGTGCAACGGAATTTGCTGGGGCAGACAAATGTGCCACTGCATGTACTGGACCATTAGTTTTTGGAGGTGCTGGAACTGAATATGACGAGTATGAAGGAACAGAATATGACGAGTATGAAGGAACCGAGTACGGTGGATATGCATGAACTGAATATGGTGGATATGCTGGATATAAAGGAACAGAATACGATGAGTATGAAGGAGCTGAATGTGATGGGTATGAAGAAACTGAATATGGTAGATATGAATGAGCAGATGATGGCGAATAAGAAGAGGAATAATAAGGAGCCGATGGTGCTACTTGTGCTACTGATGCTACTGGTGCTACTGGCGCTACTGGTGCTGAGTATGAAGAAACTGCTAGAGCCGAATAAGAGGGAACGGATGGCCTTGAGTAGTATGAGCCTACAGCTGGTAAGTGTGTATATGATGGTGAATAAGAAGATACAGATGAGCCCGAAGGGGACACTTGTGCTGAATATGATGGTGCTGGTTTTGAGTAGGATGATCCTGAAGATGGTGAGTGTGAAGAAACAGTCGATGACGAAAAAGATGGGGCAGATGGAGACGATTGTGATGGAGCTGTTGGAGCCGATGATGATGCTTCAGCCGATGGTTTTGCCGAAAAAGATGAGTCTGCCGGAGCGGACTGCGATGAAGGTACAGAAGCGGAATAAGATGGCGCAGCCCCAGCTGGATAAGATGACGCCGGAGCCGATGGAGCCCCCGAATATCCACCATAAGCTGAGCGAGAAAAACGCATGCCCTCTGCAACTGGTGCTGGTATTAAAATACCTTCCGAAGGTTCCAGTTGTATAGAATCTCCAGCCACAAGGGCTAACAAACAGCCAACGGCAAACAAAGTACAAATTTTCATTTTTTTCACTTTTGTTTATACGGCCTGTGTCGATGCGATTACAATGATATGATAAGTAAGTATCTACTGATTTAAAAAAATATCAACACTTCATTTTATACTTGTTTAATAATTTCCATTAAATTGTATTGCATTTTCAGCAGAACACTAAATATGGGACAGTGTTGAAAAAAATTGCTACCATAAACTAAATTACGAAATATGTTTTTAATATTCCATAGTTCACAAACTGGCGCTAACCAAATAGGTTATGGAGGGGGTAAGGGAAAATTAAATCACTAGGTAAATATTTTGTCTATTAGTGTTATATTCAAAAGTAAATTTATAATAGTTTTAATAAACTTGTATACAATTATATTAATTCGTTATTACGTTCCTTGTTATATAAAAAAATATCCTCATGTTACCTAAATTTTTCCTTCATAAGTTAAATTTAAATTTTAAATCCAGCCATATGATAAATTGAAAGTAACCTAGTTTTGAATAAGAAACTGGTACATTATGCCAAATATAATAATTGTATATGAATTAGGCGGATACTCTTAAAGTTTTTGGATTTTCGTTATTTAATTAATTTTTTACTAAAATTTTGGCATTTTTACATGTTATAGGAAAAAGATTAATTTTATGAAAAAATTAATTTTTAGTAAAATATATTCTATTCTACTCGTATATGGTGAAATTTACATTTGTTTTTCATAAATTGATTATTGAGGGTAATATTTACTTTGCCGAACTAACTTTAAAATTCGTAGTTAGTATTGCTTTTACTTAACACATTTTAATTTATCAACATAATCAAAATTGTATGTAAATATTTTTTTGTGTTTTGTTGCTATTTCTTTTTAAAATGTAATATTCAAACCAAGTAGTGATCTAAAAGTCACAAATCTGTAACTGTACTTCATGATGCATTTTTCTTAATGTAAATAATAATCTAGTGAATTTTTTTCTAAATTTTCTGGAAAGGCTACAATATTTAAATGCTGCTTCTAGAACTCGAACAATATATTTGAATACAACATTTTTGTGGAAATTATTTTAAAAAAACTGAGTGCTTTTGATTTAAACAACATTGCATTAACCACATTTCTTTTCTAAGATAAACACTTCCGGGACTCCCCTTTTAATAATATCCCACAACGTCTCTGCTACTGTATTCTTTAATTTATTTCTTTTTTCTTAATTTACAATAATTTGTCAATTAGGCGAAATTGCTGTTTAATGAAGTTTTCTGTGTTTCTTCTTTTTTTTAAATATTTAGAACACAAAACAACTTTATAAAGAAAACATCAAAAGCAAAATATTGTTTATGTATTGATTTGTGAAAAGCATGTACTTGTTTGAAGTTATTATATTTGCAATTATTTTTATATTAAATTTCTTTAAAATGGTAAAATCTGACTTTTGGGAAAGTACTAGACAAGATGATGATGTTTCTAATACTGAACATTGGTTACCATCAAATTTCTATTCGGCTATTAATCATCAATATTTGCTTAATTATCGCACCGGAGATATTTATTTGATGAGAAATAATATTTTTGAAAAGGCAAAATACGATTGATGTCAACATCCAATATAATTTGATTTGTTACAAGATCTACTAAATAAACTGTTCTTGTAAATTTATTCATTTTCCAAAATATTTCCCCATTGTAAAGATTTTTTCTTGACTTGTTTTCACAAAAAATTCAGTTAAACAACAAAAACTAACAAACCCAATAGACAATTTTTTTTAACTTAAGTTCATCATGTACCTGCAATATCTAACAACATGATATTTATGTTATTATTTTAATGGTGTTTTATTAATTTTATTTTTTTAATTGGTTTTACATAGTTTTATAGGTTTGCTTATCATATTTCTTAATACTGTGTTGATGTAAATGCAAGCATTTTTTTATTGGTTGATTTATATCATTTTTTAACCATTGTTGCATGGTGCGTGTTTCATTAAGGCTTTTTGGAAATAGGTAATTAATTAATAGTTCTATTATGGAAAGTAATTGAGCTTTAATTGAACCAACAGATGAACACGATGTTACAATCATCAAGTGGTATCAATTTCAGCTGCTAGTTTGCAGAGTGTTTTGTTCAAATTGATTGAAAGTACACACAAACAAAATTGTTTAACGATTTTTGTTGAAGAAATCATATTGCTTCCTATGTAAAGCTTGTTACTAGCTATGTAGCTAAGCAGCCTACATATACTTTGGACTTTGAACTTTGTTAAATTAGCTTTAGCAAAATTTAAGCATTTTCAGCTGAAGTAAAATACTTTACAGTGCTAAATACAACATTTTGTGCAAATAAACATAAAATAATTTTTTAGTAAAAACAATAACTTAACAAATGAACAATTTTTGACCCAAATGAAGCAGAAGAGGAATTTGAAAACATGTATGAATAAAAAAACGTGTGATATCGTTTATTAGTTAACTTAATAGTTCAAAAAGATTTTCTAAAATAAATTTTTACAAATATGTAATATTTTGTTGAAAGGTTCACGATTTACGAGATTTCTGTTATTCTTAATTTATCCAATTAACAGGAGTATTACGTGGAATTATTAACTCATTGCATAGTTGTTTGATTTAATTAATTTATTAAATGAAATAATTAAACAATTTATAAGCACAAGTTATTCAATTACAAGCATACGTAATTGTTCAATAGATTGTGAGTAAATATCACCACCGTTGAATCCTAGATTAAGTAAAAAATAAAAATAAAACAGTATGTCAAAGGGAAATACATGTTTAAATTTGTTTTATTTGCTTACGGCATCCAGCAATTATTTAATTGAAAAATTACATAAATAATTAGTAACATAAAACAACAGGGGGAAAGAATAAAGAGAAATTACTTTTTCTTAACTATTATGCAAATGCAAGTAAAGTATAAAAAAAAAAATACTTCAAACAACAAACTCTATTGCAACAACAATTAAATTACACAAACAATAAGGTAACAACATAAATATGTACAACAAAAGCAATTGTAGTTTATTAACTTTGTTGTTGCTGTCGCTGTTGTTGCCTGTCATTGTCGTTTGACGCCATTGTTCTTATAAATTCTTTAAATTTCATTTGAAAGTTGCTCTCACACTTGCAAACAAATGCCCTTATTACAAGCGTAACTACAAAAACGTATTTGTAAGTAAACACTAACACTTATGTAAGTATGTGTGTGTCTGAAAATATTTCAAAAATAAATTTGTGTTTTTTGTTGTTTGTCATTGTTTTAGTTTCTCTTTTTTAATTATCCTTTTGGTTTATTACTTTCATATATTAGGTAAGCATGGATGAGAAATATGGCTTTAGAAATTGAAACAAGGATGTTTTAAGAATAGTACTTTTTACCAACTGAATAAGAAGTCCATGTTGCTACTAGAAAATGATGTCTATCAACAGCAGCATATTAGAAGAAGGCATATTCTTCAGCTAATTTAAAATCTGTTCATCAAATAAGTCCGAAAACGTATTAAGTATACATAATATGATATTAAGAACATAAACATATACGTCCTTATTCTGTAACTATGTATTTGTCAACATCACGTCAAGACAAGATCAAAAATAAGAACACGCTGTGTAGTCCTTTTTCTTAGCAATTAATCACCCTTATTGTGTTTGGCCTTTTGTGTTTTACGCCTTTAAATTCGTCAAATTGCAATAGCTTAAAAACAAAAAGCTAAAATTTTCTGTAATCTATTACAAAATGGCGAATCTGAAGGCGAAAAACGCCAAACACAATAAAGCTGAATAATTTCTAATAACCTCTTGCTGTTTCCAAAGCCGTCGAGAGTAGTCACAGGGTGTCAGAAGTAGCTAATTGTTGTCCACAAGGAGTGGGCAAGTGTCCTACTTTTGATATTGTCTTGAAGTGGCGTTGACAAATAGTTACAGTTTAAAGGCGATTATGATATTTCTTCTTGAAATATTTGCTGGCATCCACTCTTACTTACTCGATTATGGATGGCAACCAAACTTTAGTTGACTTGTTTGTTATTTACTGAAAAGTATACAAACCGCAGGCAACTGAGTTGTTAATTTAGGTTTGTACATATTTATTCCTATATTCATAAAAATAAATAAAATATATTTGAAACCTATTCTAAGAACATATTGGATGAAAAAGTATATTTCCAATGCATTTTAAATTTTATGAATATGGCGATTAGTGTTTTTCTGGTATCCGTAAATTTTCATTAAGCCACTGGCAACACAACTGAAGTTTGGTTGCTGTTTTAGATCGACCATTCATTAATTTTCTTAAATTTGAATTATATGAAACCGTTTTCTTTGCTCTCATTTCTCTTTATATTAAAAAAATACTTTATCAACAAAACTCACGTAAGAAAATCTACGAAAATTATATTTCCATCATTCCAAAAGAATATCGTAACCAGTATACGCTTGCGTGTGCCATACACTTGCACGTATAGTATGCGTGTTTTCATTCTGCCCATGCAGCATTTGCCAATTTTCTAAACATTAAATGACATAAACCATTGAAACTCCAAGTGTGTTTACTGACCACTTGGTAATCAGTAAACTGTCAAGGGAAATCATTGTTTGTGCTAAAATTCATAAAAATTACTTGGTAATCAAATGTTAAAGGACTAAAAAAAAATACACTTTGGGGGCGTGTTTAAGACGATTGTTTTGTTTCAAACATTCTCATGCAAATACAACATGTACGCCAGTTTGATCAGGCGTCTTGAAATGAGTGAAAATTTCGTTAAAAAGCTGTCTATGTGAGATTTTTATTAAATTGTGTATCAATTAAGCAAAACGAAAAGTACCTTAAACCAGCATTTCATTTATCCCAGCTCAAATGCAATTGTCTAGTTTTAAGTATGAACTAACATACTTTTTCATACTTAAATTCATATCTTTTCTTTTTTTTCTAACTTCCTTGAGATTTTTCCTGTACACATGCATATACAAATATATCCTGAAGCAATTTTTGCCTGTTTGTGTTGAAGTTTTCCCCCCTCCTTATTGTTGTTGTCGTTGTTCTAATGGATTCAACTTGAAGTAACTTAAGAAACCAAAGCAGTTGCAGACGGACAAAAAATAACAAACAGTCATATGTAGTTATGTGTATAAGGTACCTTCAGACACAAATTTAACATGACTAAACGATGGGGAAATGTGTTTTTAAACAAGCGCAAAACTGTTATTAGTTTGTACGAAGCCAGTTTTAAAAATTACCAGGAAAAATCTATGAAAATAGTATATGTACGAAAATGTAGTTGTTTTAAGAGTGGTTATTGTACTTTTTTTTATCGATTTACCTTCAGATCAAAGCACATCTCAGCTTCGTCATAAAAGTTTTAAAATTTAATGTTTAAGGAATGTAGGGTTAAATTATACAATTAGTTAAATATTTACACTGTTTTTCCATATAATATGCGGGGTCCAAAAATGGATTTTTCTGACTTTCTAGCAGCAAGTTCAACGCTTTGGACCTTCTTTGACATAAATATTTTAAAATTTATGTTCTTTTTTTAGAGGTTGCTTTACTCGTAGTACTTCCTAGGAGATCTTTTTTCCCTCTGGTCCGATTTAGCCCATTTACGAACTTGACCTGAGCTATCCTTCAAAATGTATTTATAGCAAAGTTTAAGCGTCCGTGGCTAGATCGTCTTAGATTTCATCAATGATCAAGAATAGATATATATACTTTATAGGATCTTACAGGGATATATCGCTGCGTTACATACGGAATGACTAAGTGAATATACCCTCCAATTCTTTGGAGGGTATAAAAAATAAAATTTGTTATTGCTTTCAATATAAAATTCCAAAGGAAAATTTTTATATTGTTTACAAAAACAGGCAGTAAATTTTTTTTTAGTACAGTCGAACTTCTATAAATTGAATCACCATTATGCCGAAAAAAACTTCAAGTTACGGGGACTTCAACTTTGAGAATCACATTTAAAAACGTTCCAAATAGTAAGAAAAAACAATTATTTCTAAAAGCAGTTCATTTTTAGTTTTAACAGCAGCAATTTTTAATGGATTAAGATACTATATACTAAAATATTGAATTTTGACTGTTTTTTTTCACTTTTACTTTGAGCAAAAAGTGATTCTAATTTGTGCAATGCTTTATAGTGGTCATCTCATGCTTTTTCATTTGTGTTTAAGAATGAATTTCAAATGATTCTTTTATAACTTGTTTGGATAGCTGCTTAATTGTTTCCTCAACGTCGTCCTCATCGCTGTCTATTATTTCTCCAGACTGCGTTTCAGATTCGGCGGTACATTCTTCAATAATATCTTCATCAGAAGGAAACTCAGAAGTTATCAACTCACTATCAATGTCCAGAAACTCTTGAACAGTACAACTTTTGGATTCTATGCCATTTAAGTTTAGCCAAACTTCATAATTATCATTTAAAACATATGTATGCGTTACCATCAAAATCATTTAATAATGCTAAAGGAATGTCATCCTCTTCGTCCCACATTGAATGTTGACCAAATCCACACTTTGTAAAGCAGTTCGATATTGTCTGGCTAGTAACATCGATATCCAAAGCTCTTGATAAATGGTGAATGCATTCTAGCACATTAATATCGTGTTTACAATTTTTTTCAATACGAACTACAGCTTCTTTTAAAATTCTAGTTCTATAATGAACTTTCAAGCATCGATTAGCGATTTATAAATCAAATTAAAGTAAAGACAATCTTTATTCATAATTAGCGACTAATTTGTAACTTTTGTAAGCAAAAGAGAGAAATTTTCTAAAGAAAATTCAAATTACGGAAGCTTTGTGCTCCTATTTTTCTTCAACTTATGGAGGAATTCATGTTATAGAAATTCAAGTTATAGAAGTAAAGTCTAGTGGAATTTCTCTCCTAGATGCTGTTGCCACGGAATTTGCTTCAACTTACGGAAAATTCAAGTAATAGAAGTTCAAATTAGAGAAGTTCGACTGTATCTTTTATATATACCTTCGCATGAAATTTTCTTATAGCTATTTTTGTAACTCATACCATTGTGTTTGCGTGTGGCTTGTATTTCTGTACTGTAGTTGCTAGTGGTCTATGCGAAAATAATTGAGGTAAAAAACTTTAATAGGTTTATATGTCAATCGTTTGAAAGTCTTTGCATAACTGGGTATGACCAGCAAACGGAATTGTATGATCCAAAATTAAAAATAATTTTTGAATTTTTTTAAATAATTACAGAAACAAAACGTTCTGCATTGCAATTCGACACAACCTAAATATGTGCATTCAATTTACACATAATAAATACAGTTCGACTTTGACTTTGATTTTAGGAAAGAAATTTAAATTTTGCTCAAATTGAGGAATATGTATATTGGAAGTCAACAAAACCTTTTTTTTAAATGTTTTCTAAGTGTGGATTGTAAGTACATCATACACATCGCATTATTTTTTTGTATTACAGACTTTCAAAAAGTAAAAAGTTAAACACGACTTTTTAGTCATTCCAGATTTCATAGTAATTTTGTAATATCACTTTACATGAGTGTAATATTAGAGGCTTTCGAAAAACATTGTCTTCTGGGTTTGAAAATCGAATTTAATCAGTTGTGTTTGTTGGGTGTTACACGAAACACGTGTCTGGCTATGTGTATGTTAGATATAAGTGTGTTGGCATGAAATATGTATTTCGAATTGTAATTTCTTGTTTTTTTCTCTTTTATTTACGGCATGCAAATTATTGCTGCTTCTTCTCTTACCTAAGATGGCAAAAAGTTTTTAATTTTAAATTATTATCTATAAATTAAAAGGAATTCCCAAGGTGTAACATTTTCCTGAGCTATTGCAAAAGAAATTTGTGTGTGTATGTGTGTATGAAATGCTTTTGCCTTTTACAAAATATTTATTTATATAAGTTTTAGAATTGTTTACAAAATTGGTGTGTTACTAATTTACTTCGATTTGTTTTACTTATATTATGGAATATGTTGAGCAACACGTTGCAGTTTAATTGATTTTAAAATGTTAAAATTGTATCGATTCAACATTTTTACTCTTAATTAAACTTGTAATTTTTCTTCACTACAGCTCGACTAGATAAATTTAACATTCAGTGCGTAAGTTGTAATATTTTGAAAGGATGCCCATAAAATCTATGTCCTTTTCTGTTACTTATTATTGATGTTAACAAACTGTTAACGAAATATTGAATATCAATAATAAAATTTTTAATAATTTTATAAAAATATCTCAAGCTTAATAAATAGTATAATAAAATAAATAGAATAAAGGTCAATACCAGTTAACAGAAATTGTTCAATATATAGTTATTTAATATTTATATATTTTATTAATGGTGTTTTATATTGATGCTTTGTTTTTTACAAAAAAAGTAGTAATGTTCTTTAAAAGATTCTATTTGTTTTCTCATTGCTCTTATTCGAATATGTGTTCAGTTTATTTGAATTTTGTATAATTATACAATTATATATTTAAATATTTTGTCTGCATAACTATTTATCATACTGTACTTTTAAAATAACTTAATAGTTCTACTTTGTTCAATTTATTTTTATTTATTTTTATCAAAAGTTCCATTAGTATTGACATTATGAATCCATTTTTATAAAAATCTTTTTACCTTTTAACCATTTTGTTTGCTTTTTTTTACAACAACTTAATGCTTATTGAAATAATGTTGTAAAAATCCAGCAAAAACAACAAGCATCTATGACAAGAACAACCTGTAAAAATGCATTTTAAGAGAAATATTTCACCATCGACTTTTTGCACTTAAGCATATGAATATGCATGTGTGTAGGTATTTTTGCTTTTAGTGTGAGTGTCCTTTTACGGCAATTTTTTGTGCCAAAATTTTAGAATCATTTAAAAGTATGTATGTGCATTAAAGGTGTCCTGTTTGCACATGCATATTCAATTTCGATCTTTAAGGAAATGTCTTATGTTAGGGATTAGGTGGATATGAGGAAACAGAATTAAGTTTTTGAATTGAAAATCAAATAGAAGTTACACTGCTCATCAAAATTAAAGATTTTATTATAGCTAATTAAAATACCATTCTTAAAATTCGTTTAAACCTTAATCAATCTAAAACATGAAATATCTTAGATCCATGATGACAATGAATGAATGATTAAATCCGGCGAAAATTTTACAAGATGAATAGGAATTACAATATTTACGTAATAAAACATGTGGTCAACGTGTTACAAATATAACAATATTACCTGATATTTTGTTAGTCCCTGTAAAATTTATTGTTTATCCTTTAAAAATTTTCGCAATTCCAATAGAGTTCTACTATTTAGCACTTGTTTAGTTTACACTAAAGGTATTTTTTTTTAACTTTTTATATTTTTATAAAGATAAAAATTTATATGCAAATTTGCACATAATCCATTTTTTTAATATTTCCAAATATATTTCCAGCAATAAGATTAACTGCACTTAAAATCTATATAAGCACACTTCTAACTCCCATAATTGCTTTGACATGTTTCGAACTCTTCTATTTCCTATACAAACATAACACAGTCCGACAAAATTAAAAAAGATTTTTGCTTCTTTGAATTTATCAACTAATTCTAGTTAATTTGGGTGCGCTGAATTCAAATCTGTAATCAGTTTGTCTCTATCAGCTCTAGTTTTCATGATATAGCTTTTTTATACCCTCCACTTATGACCTCCAATTATGACCGTCTGTCCGTCTGTTAAAATTTTTTTTTTTCATAAAAATTTTTTATTTACTGTTATAGTTATTGCCAAAAAAAAGTAAAACTATTCCATAGGAATTTAAAAAAAAATAAGAAGTAAAACTGTTTCATACAGATTTATTAAAATAAAAAAAATTCTCACAAAGCATTGTGCAAGAAAGAGGACGTCCTCAGCTACAATTTGCGCCTAGTGGCATATGTGTACATATGTATACGGGCAGACGGTCATAATTAGAGGTCATGAGTGGAGGGTATAAAAAAGCTATATCATGAAAACTAGAGCTGATAGAGACAAACTGATTACAGATTTAAATTCAGTGCACCCAAATTACCTAGAATCAGTTGATAAATTCAAAGAAGCAAATTGAGTGTTGGCCTGTGTAATTTACTTCGATTTCCATACCATGAGCAAATATATTTAAAACAACTTTTGCTACTAACATGATAAGCACTAGAAACAAGTACGATCAAGTATACTTCTTTAAGATTCGATAACTAATAATAATAGTTTGGAAAATATTATTTTCATATATGTACATATGTAGGTACATACAAACAATTACATATCACTCCCTTATTGCAATATAGTCATATCTCAAAAAAATCAAAATTTTTAGTTATTTAAAGTGTTTTTTCATGCCATCTGCATTATAACTCAATCTGAACCGAAATTATAGCAAAATATATTTTGTGATATGACTACGTTGCAATAAAGGAGCGATATTATTAATTCCAGACTAGCTGAATTTAATTTCATACTTTTAGTGAAATTTTTATTATAATTTAATATGAAGAAAGTGTATAGTTTCACTTAAGAGAACTACTTAAAATTGTCTTTTTTCTCAAATCACTTGAAATTTTTTTCTTCTTATCTTTATTATAAATAAAGGGACAAAAAAACTATTCAACATCACAAACTTTCGAAATTTTCCTAAACAAAAGTCTGCTTTTTAATAGAAATTCCTTCAAGTCATTGGAAAATGTGCCATCAAACAGAAATGCATGCATTTCTTTTATAAAATACCATTCTTATCTACATCATAAATTGCACCTTCTAACTAGCATTAAATGACACACAAACAGATAAATGAAATAAAGAGTGCACACAAAATAAAATCTACAAGAAATTAACCAGAGATGTGTCCTACTCAAACAGTAAAAATTGCCCTGATGGCCTACACTTTTATACTGGTAATACCCAGATCAGCACTCCTTAGATAACTAATGTCCATAATTTGGATAATAATGGTTATATCATTGGTTAAAGTATTGTGATTGGTTAATTACATATCGTGGATTTGAACCTAGACCACTTGTAGACATTTACAGATTAGAGGGTAACATATCCTTATAGAAACTACAAAAATCCCTATCTATTATTTCAAAAGTTTTACAGAAAAAACATAAAACTTGTTTAAATATAAAACGTATAGACAATTAGTGCATATCATATGTCTTCGTATCACTAAGACCGTCAATTTAGACTTAGGCAACTTTTTAGGTTTACGCTTTCAATATCCTTTGTGCACACACTTTATAAATATACTTACATATGTGTGTATATAGAAATTGAACCGAATAGCACAACAACAACTAAAAGTACAATTATAAGAACAGAATCGTATACAACGGCATAAAAAAAATCAATATGGATGTCTCGACCTCAATTGATTATGTTGTTGATGCTGGTTCTTCTCCTGCTGATGTTAATAATTAAAGTGGATTTGTTATTGTTGTTCTTGCTGCTGAACTTTCATCATCAAAGTAATATTTTGTATTAGACACACACACACATGCATAAATCTTCCCTTTCTTTAACCAAACAAAATGCTAATACTTATTTGTACCAACAATACTGGTACTTGGTAACAGTGATGGTACTTTTGTTTTGTTTTGTGTTCAGTATTTAATCAGTTATGCCAGATGCCAGAATTTATAGTCAATTGTTTATTAGTTGCCTAACTGGGTCCTTTAGCCCAGTAATCTCGTTAGCAAGTCAATCAATTGCACTTCAAATTTGTGTTGCAGCGTTCGATAAAATCCTTATTCCCTTTTTCGCTTTTATGAACGTTTTTCCAATGAACACAGAACATTTTCCTATTTTGGTTTTTCTTGTTTTTCTTGTGATACGAAGAATTAGTTACTCGTCAACAGCTGCTTAATTAAACTGCATTCAGCTATGTTTGTTTTTAATGGTGATAATGGTTTCAATATATGTCAGAAACAGATTTTATCATCAAGCTACAAGATGTGTACGAGCAGGTACCGAATAGGTGATTCTAATTTTGAATACACCAATACCTCATTTTGCGTCATGGTTACGTTCCAAAAAAAACCCCTACGCAAATTGAAACGACGCAAAGGTAATGATGATTTTCTATAGCAAACCATGTCAAGATCGAAGATAGGTGACAGGGTTACGAAAATACAACTTTTTAAACAGAAAATTGAACAAAGAAAACATTTAAAAACCAAAAATAATATAAAATTTTATTACATACATAGAAGAAACAAATTCAATTAAAACAAAATAAAATATGCAATTAATTTAAAAAAACATAGTAAAAATTAATCACTGTCTGATGAGTCCATAGTGGCAGTTGTCGTAAGTCGGCTTTCTTTCACAAAAAATGTTTCAAATGTTTGCTGAAAAGCTGTTTTTTCAACGTAAAATAAATACCGCTGGTTTTTAGACTATTTTAGAAAAAAATAGAAAATTAAAAAAAAAGAAGTACAAAGACTGGAACCCAAAACAACGTAACTTCGAAAATCTAACGATGCACAGTGAAAATTAGTACTAATTCGGCAGCGACGTAACTTCGAAAAAAAACGCAAAACGACACGACGAAAGCGAAGTGTATATATTTTTTACATTTTTTAACCTACTGATTAAAATTTTTATAAAATGAAGATTTAAAATTTTCCACTAAAGTCTACATGATTAATTCGTGGTGCAGAAATAAATTAAATAATAGTTAAAAATATGTTTTTTTACTCACTATTCTCGTGGTAATGAGAAATTCAGTGTGAAAACAGTGCCACTAATTAAATAAAAATGAGCCACGATGGGTTGTATCCAATTCTTAGCCGCTTTCTACCACAGTACAGCTAAAAGCCCAATTGTATCTAAATATATTGCCAAAACACAATTCAATACATGTTTCTTCATACTTTTTCGAAAATAAAAAACTGAAATGGATAATCTAAAATCTTTCCTTGTGCATAAACAATTATAAATTAATTTTTCTACAATACAAGCATAATTGGTAAAATAATCTGTTTCTAATACAATATCTGATGAATTTGCCTTTAGTAAATTTATAGTGCTTTATCAGCACTTAATATATCCACAAACGAGACAATCGTCAATTTTGTTAAATAACTTTGTGCTAATACTGTATAAGCAATATTTTCCTTATTTGTTTTTTCGATATATGAAAGACTTTCTTAAACCAAATATATATAACATTTGGTAAGGTCCTCGCATACTTAAGCTATAGATAATATTTGTATCAACATTTGCTAGAATTTCCTGTGCGTGTAAACCTTTATTTGCATTTCCTTTTTTAAAATAAATAACCACAAATTCTTTCTAGATACATACTCATACACCTTGGTAATTTCGAACGAAAGGATTACCCAGCGAACAGGAAATCTACTTATGAGTTCCCATTAACACCAACGTAACATAGGCATATACTATCTGTCTGTTTTTGTAAGTAAAATAAAAATTTTCGTTTGGTTATTTATATTGATAAAAATAAAATAAAATAACTAGATATTTAGTAACATAACATTTTTAAATAAAAAGAAATTTTTTATAAAATAAGTTTATAATCTATAACGATTTTATTGCGCTAAAGTTTAACTTGGAATAAACAGTGTGTCACATAAAATCGAAAAATGTCTACACTTATTGGGGCAAATATGTTCACTAGATATGAATATAACACGTTACGAATGCTAGCTTATCAGTTTTAATTAAACTTAATATATTATAAATTACTTTGAAAATATATAAACTTTTATAAAATTTGAATTTGAATGATTTAAGGAGCAGACACAAGATTTTATACATTTTTTGAGGCAACAAATTTATAAATAACTATTTCTAACATGATCCACCTGTAATTTAGCTTTGAAACTAAAACGGCTAACCTGTTAATCAAATTACCAAATATTATCAAACGCAAAGAAGCTTTCTTCTAGACAACAATGGCAAACGAAAACTTATGATTAATCTTTGAAACGTAATTGCAAATTGAATTGACTGCCAGGATATGCTTACACTACTACATGCTCAAACTGTGTTTAGAATTCATCGAAACTAAATTCATTTTATTAAAAAAAAAGTTTTTTTTTATTCGCTATTCTTTTATTGTTGTAAAATATTTATGTAAAAGTGTTTTTAGGCCATGGAATCTTGCAGTAAAAATTCACACACACATACACACAGTCAATCCTAGACAGAGTTGGGTTAAAGTTGAATAGTGTCGAGCAGAAGAACTGAGCGAATGCAGTTGGTTTGAGTATTTATGCGTTTGTTTGTTTAGTTTTATATGAGCGCAGTGACACACTTTCTTTAATATTTTAACCTTAAGTTAATTAAACAAAAAAAAATATATATATATATATATATATATATATATACATATATGTATGTGTGTGTGTATGTATGTATAAATAAATAAAACTGGGGTATATGTTGTTAAGAAGAACAAAAACTGCTAATACAGAGGAAGTGGTTAAAATGTGCTACACTTGTCGAAAAAAAAATTGTTTATATAAACAAATTCATATCTTTTTTATTTGACTCAAAGCAGCTTGTTAAATTGGTAAAAAGTTTATTAAAAAAATTTGTTTTTAGTGAAATTTTTATTACTAAAAAAAAATTTTAAGCGCTACGGCACTGATATTAAGCGATTTAAGGCAACCAGATGCCTTAGAGGAAACAACTTAAAATGCTTGCCCCATTCATTGTTTTTAAAGACTTTCGTCGATATTGCGAAAAATGCAACACAACTTGAAAGAAAAATGTACATCAAGTTATTTCTACAATCTTGAAATGCAAAAATATAACACGTAGTCCCCAAGTAAATCATTTAATCGAGTTTCAATGTTTTACCGGCTAAAGGCAATTTATTAGAAATTGAATTACAAGTACAAATCCTTCGATTAGGAGACCATTGCTTTAAGATTACTGCTCAGGGAGTATGTAATATGTTATAAAACTTAAAAGCTTCCTTAGTTATAATACTCCCAATAGTATGTAAGTTCATATATTTCCACTATAGTGCTAGCAACTTTTCAATTAAGAGCGAATCTACAATTATTGATTTTAGAGTTTTTAAACAAATACGAAATAAATATTATTAATAGAATCTACTTAAACTTGCACTTGTAATAAAATGCACTCAACTTGAACAACTAGAAAACACATTTTACAAAGTTTTTCGAACAGAAATAAAGCTCTAGCAAAAATTTTTAAGTACCTTATAGGCAAAAAATATATGTATACATAAATACTCGTATACTTTCAACATTCTTCTTTTTATAACTTGACAACAAACTTTAAGTTTTTTATATTAACATCAAATGCAGTCATCTGTATTGCAAGTAGAATACGAATTTGTATTACACCAGCAGTTGCTCAACATTCAACTCACAATTCCCAGCATGTTTCATCATCAACATCCGGATTTCAGTTTTATTATTTCTATACTTTTACGCTACTCTAAAGTTTCTAAGGTTTGAGATGTTCTTACATTTTTTATGAAAATTTTGCAAATTTTTAGTGAAAACTATTCAACGAGTGGTTGGTACAGAACGTGTTTAAATTGTCTACACATGCATTAGTTTTACATAGTAAATGAGTATGTTTGTATGTATGTATCTAGTACGTAATGAATTCTTTAAATTATTTTTTGATTCTCCATAGATAATAAAAAACATTTTAAATGAATGTTCTATAGTACATTGACATACATATAACAGCACACATTTTAATTTAATTTTTTTTAGTAGCAGTTGTCAATATTACACCATTTCCAAACTGAAGTTCATTTAGTATGATTCTAAATTACTTTCGTAAATGTGTACACGATATATGGAATTCAGCGAAACGTTGAAAATAAGTTAAAAAAAATGTTAGTTAAGTTTTTATTTACTTTCTGAAATAGAATATTATGTACTAACTACGTACGTTTTATTTTTATAGCCTAAAAACATCATGTATCATATTTACACGCTGAGTTTTTTCGTGAAATTTCGTGTCTTTTTTTTTTTTTTTGATAGAATGCACTGCGGGTTGAACATAAGATGTCAGAAGTTTTTTTTAACTTCTACGCCGAGTGCGCTTTTCAGTATAGCTCTCTCTCTCTCTCTGTCGGTCTCTCGTCTCCACCTCCTATTGCCAAATAAAAAATGCACCGAACGAACTTGATA
Source organism: Linnaemya tessellans (assembly GCA_951800035.1). NCBI lineage: Eukaryota > Metazoa > Arthropoda > Insecta > Diptera > Tachinidae > Linnaemya > Linnaemya tessellans. The sequence continues at coordinate 131,114,281 of OX637533.1, forward strand.
CTCATACGAAGTATTATTTTTTTTTTAATAAAAGATACACTGTGTAACATCGAAATACATACTACATACATGTCATTTTTGGAACAAATACAAATCATATTACCTGACAAGCACAAATCATAGTTTTGTAAATTCGTTTGTGATATATTACCGGCACACTTTCATATAGTATTTTATACATTTAATATCGATTTACTAACAATAAAAATACACCAGGTACAAAAAAACGACAACAATAAACTGAAAATGAAATATTAAATAACGGTACAGTCGTATATAGTTATTTACAATCATGACAAACTTAAATAAAAAAATAGTCAATAAAATGATTTGAAACATTTAAATATGTGTACCTCTGACATGACTGAAGAAAGGAAATATGAAATAAATTAAATTAATATGTATGCATGAATTGTTACAAAACAAATGTATTCGGTTAAACAAAGTTTGAAAATTTTAAGAAAAATAATACAAATTATTTATAAAAACATGGCGCAATTGGAATCATGATTGGTTTCTAAGTTTTTCGTTGCTAAATAAGACAATCAGGATCTTGAATACCAATAAAATTACTAAACAAGCATACAAGCGGGTATGTAATTGTCGCATTTGTGGCATTTGAATGAAATTAATTTCCATTATTAAAATACTCAGTAGTTTTTTCATATATGTAGCATATTAAAAAAAAAGTTATTTGGCGGACCCTGTAAAAAAATTTTTTTGCAGAACCTGGAACCAAATTAAACCTTCAGGCAGGATATTTACTTGTCTAAACAGAAACACGTAAGAATGTGTGTTCATTTGCTGAGCAGCATGATTTTTAACACAGATTGATTGAATTTTTTTTTTGTTTTCAGTTGTATTTCGTGTTCCTTAAAAGAATATTAAATTTGGTTTTTTTTATTGCATCTGTCTCTTCCGCTGACAATCTGATTTTTAGTTTGTTTCATACAACTATTATTTGATCTTCATATGATAATATTTATTAAACTTTTGTTTGGCAATTCATGTTGGTTCGGTTTATTAAGAACAACACACAAAAAAAATACAAAGGAGGTCAAATTTGTTTTAAGCATCAAATGAGGACAAGAAGTACAAAATTCTAGACCTATTTTTATATTTTTTATTTGCTGATTATTATTTTTAAGATGATAGAAATGTAGGTTTTGTTTAATGATAAGAAAGCATTAAAAGTATTTATGAAAATTCACTTGCTATTAAATAATAATGTATATTTTTAAATGTTTTCTAATTTTGATTTCGATTCTAGAATTTAAATTTTTAACGATATAATGAGCTTTGAAATGAATATAATTTTGTTGAGTTTTTGTTTGTAATGTCCTATAAATTTTTATAGTTTTTTTTAGTTTATTTCCGGTTTTGGCCCCTTTATGTATTTATATTTCATAATTGATTTAGAAATATATATATATATATATATATATATATATATATATATATATATACATATATATATATATATATATATATATATATATATATATATATATATATATATACATATATATACATATATATAAATTTATACGCAAGTAATTGTATAATTCAGCTTCACTGTGGAACTTTTAAATTAAAGTCTTACAAAAAAATAGATAGAATGTATTTGCTTTGAATTTTTGTTATTTTCTTTTCTACTTAATCATAGAATTTTATATATATTAGAACTCAAACTTACATCAAAAATATATGTACATACATATATGTATGTATGTATGTATGGATATTCGTGTATGTTATGAATGTATATCCAAATTTATGTTTGTTTAATAAAAAAAGATTTTAAATTCTTCTTCCATTCTTTTTTATATTCTGATTGATGTTGCCCATGTCCAAAAATTATTATTTTTATTATCTTTTTTGCTTCTTAACAAAATTAATCAGAACTTAATTGAGTGTATGGCATTAATGCATATGTATTTAAAAATATGTAAGTACTCACTTTGCACATGACATAATCCCACCGAAAATTGTCCCAATTCAGGCATTTGTCTTAGAATTTCTTCAGTTACTAAATGAACACCTCGATGTTGTGGTCGTAAATTGATTTTGCGCTGAAACCACGCTGAGCCAATTTGTAAGCCTGAATTAGATGGCCCGCCAACACCACCACCACCTCCTCCACCACCGCCGCCACCCCCGCCCCGATGATTTGACGAGGCCATTGTGCTATTGGACGAAGAACTACGTATGTTGCTGTTGCGACTAGCGCTTTGCTTAATATTTGACGCCGTTGTGGTACCGCCGCTTTTACCGTGTGGATTCGTGGTGATGCCGGTACTGTTACTACGTCGATTATGGCGACTACGGCTTGTAGTCGCTGCACTTGTTGCGTGTTGTTTTGAACTTTTAGCTGAAATGGAGGAGGAAGCGGCCGCCGCTGATGCTGTAGCTACTGCTGCTGATGTTGTTGCTGCTTCTGATGTTATTGCTGCTGTTGCTGCCGCTGTTGTTGGATTTAGTTGTAAATGTAGTTGTTGTTGCTGTTTTTGGTGGTGTTGCTGAAGCTGTGGATAAGTGTTTGCAGCAGTTAAAGCTATTTGTGATTGCTGTGGTGTTTGTTGTAGTTGTTGGTGTGTAGTAGATGTTATTGTTGTAGGTAATCCACTAACAGCGGCAGCAACAGTAGCTTGATTTATTGTTTGTTGTGTTGACGTCGTGTCTTGTGTCGTCTTAATTTCAATTTGCTTTTAGTTGAGTCCCCTTCTGTTTATTTCTAATTAATTTCTAGAGTAATCTCAGCGTTTTTGTTCTCTTTCTTCTAGTTACGCTTTCAAATTTGAAAAAAATTTGTAAATTGTGTTTTTGGCGAAAAATTCTTTAGTTTTAGCTAAGAGTAAAACTTATGCCTTTTCTACGAATTTTTACGAAAAAAGTTTCAAATAAATCCTTTAATTCTTTATTTCCTTTCCTGTTGTTATTTTCGATGCACCTGCATGTAGATTTTATTAGGAGTTTTTTTCCTCTGTGCGCTATTACACTCTATTTTCTCCTTCGTGTTCCCTTTTAATCTAACATTATTTAATTTGCTCGTGTGCTAATGTTATTGTTGTTATTGTTTTATGCTCTTTGTTGCTATTGTAACTGATGTATTCTTCCGGTTTTTTCTGCTTAGAGTTCCTGTTTTCTTGCAATTCTTTTGGGGAATTTAATGCAAACACCTGCAATTGGCAAAAAGAAAGAGAAAAATTATACAAAAGAAATATTTTTTCGCATGTTTGGAAAATAATATGTATTTTTATTTTTCTTTCAAACAGTTTAAAATGTCATGTTTTTAATATACAAATAATTCGAGCAATTATTCCCCTAGTCTTGAATTAATTGCAGTGTAGATGAAAAACTATAACTGGATAGGAGGGTTGTTTTGTATTCGCCTTGCCGATCTTGAAAGTGTTTTTAATAAGAATTAATGAATTTAAAAATATTTTCCATATCAAAAATTGAATCGTATCGTAATGTGTTGAAGGTTTAGGAAATTGACTGTATTTCTATTTTAAATTTTCGGGACAATTTAAATTTTTTAGCCTTCATCATATATATAAAATAGGGATGGGATCGTGAGCAACGAGTTTGTTTTTTGCTCCTGTTCATCCACGTTCAAGTACCTATAAATAACTAATAATCATAATTAGTCACCACAATAACGTGTGAAATGAAAGATAAGTCAGTTTTCTTAGTTTTTGCAACAAAAATTACCAAAATATTTTTTGAAATCTTAGTCGCTCCTAAATCAACCAAATTTTAATAGTTTCAACTTGTTGCTTTGAACATTTCTAAGTAAACGTTAACGTAACGTCAAGACAAAATCACAAAAATGTTACTAATGAGCGCTCATTCAGGTAGCATGCACGCTCACGTGATGCAAAGAAATAGTGTACTTCAAGCAAATCGCGCTAGCGTTACCATCTTTAGTATCATCCAATACACGAAAGTTTATATTATCTTTAAACTCATGGTGTATGGAATGAAAGGAATTGTAGTAATAAGTATGAAAAGTATATTACACCTATTTGAACTCAAGGGATTTATTTACATTCATAAAACAAGCTACTTATGATAATCGTCATGGTTTACAAAGCAGCAACAAATTACTTTATTTATTTGTATCTGTTTAATTAAAAACGTAAAAATATAATCCAAAGAAATATTACATTTATATTTACTTATTTAATAGTTGTTGTTTTTATTCGTTAAACAATATGCAAGCCGAATCAAAATTGTAAAGGTAAAGTTTAAAAGTTTTTTAGTTTGGATGTTGGAATTGACTCGGCAAGTTGGTGAATAAAAACTTGCTGCCATGTCATACTTTTGAATGGCAAAAAATAAAACGAATTTTCTAAATTAACTGAAGAACTTTATGCATGGAAAGATATGTATATCAATCAAGGAGCTTTAAAAATAACCCATACTAACGATAGGAGGCCAATCTCGTTATTAGCTGTAATCATACATAACAGTGAACAATTATCCTAATTATACCAGGGGCCAATATACTAAGGGCTAATTATACCAGGGGCCAATATAGAATACCGTAATTTGAACTCTGACTTGCTCGGTTTTAATGGGCTTTTTGTTTTGCCTTCGTTTAAATTAGCTTGAATTGAATTGACTGTTTCGTTATTCTCCGATCAACCCTTTTGTGACCTTTTTATGAAATCCATTATTTATCTTTTAATGCAAGAGCCAATCAATTCACTGATCACTTATTAATAATTCTAGTTTAACAACAGAAAGTAACTTTGTCGTAACAGAAAATAGCCTAACCAGTACATAGCTGATGTATTTTACATTTCATTATCATATTGCATGATAACAGTATATTTTCAAATATCGATTGATAGTCTCTCCCACTCGTTTTAGATTACATTAAAATTTAATCTAGGTTTTTCAATTCAATTATCATTGATAGACTAGTGTTCGTAAGACATGATGTATAATCTAAGGATCATGTACTCATTTTTATTTGACTTTTACCATTTATTAAGTGGCTTTTAGTTGAATGTGGAAAAGGTTCTCGTTTATAAATTATTTTTGCGGAAATTATATACTAGAACCGCTTCAATACTAAATTCCTGTGACAAATTGATTTTTTTTTTCATGTCATATTTTTTCTGAACTTTTTTTTTTTTGTTTTTGTTCCATTTTAGTCAAGTCAAACTTTTATGGTTTGAATTTTATACTTAAGTATAAGTCTCAATAAATTGCACATTTAAAGGCGCTATTGAAATTGCTTAGTGACTCGTTTTCAAGACGTAAATAAACGCCAATTAAGAATAATCAAAAAAAGTAAAATAGAAACGCACAATTTAAATAAGTGTGCATTGTATATTTAAAAAAAAAGTGCGACAACTGCAAATATAGACATAGACGTCAATGTTAATCGCTACGATTAGTTAATATTCTGCCTTTTGCATTTGTAAATTAAAAATTGTACAAGTATCTGAAATTGTTTACATAGACTCAAAATTCTAGTTACTTTCGTTTAAACCTTGTTTTCTTTAACACTCCGTTCTATTTTAATACGTACATATGTAAGTATACATATTTAGTAAATTTTATAATGGTTTTTGTCTCTTATTAATAATATCATTCAAAGTTTTATTCATCACTTTTCATCAGTTTATGTTATAAAAAAATATAACGTAAAGATTATGTTGACATTAATCTTTTAAGTGTGGTTTTCCAATAAGCGATCATTTCAATTTGCTTAATTTAATTATGTGTGCTTTTTTAAACTTCCAAGATATATCCTAATAATGTTGGCGCTTCTCAAGATACTCATTGTTGCCAACTTGCGTAACCTAAAAGTTCTTGTTATTTAAAATTTTTTTTTATTTATTGTTGTTGTAATTTATAAGAATCAAATTAAATTTGCCATAAAGTTATACATTGATTTTTCCTTATTAGCACATACGAGTACAAGAAGATGTCTACAAAATTATTGTACACTTCAATTTAGTGCAGCTATCAGTTTCGTATGCGACAATATCAACAAACTAATTTTAGTTATTGGTGTGTGTTTATTTAAGAAAAGGAAATGAAGTTAACAAAGCCATTTGCATATTTTATGTAAGCACATTATCAATATCTCTTCTATTTTGGGGTAAATTTTAATTATTACATCTTTATAGACATTCTCTATATATACTACATGTGTACTCGTATGTATATGCCAAATCTGTTGATACTTGGATTATAGCAGCATTTTGTATTTAATTAATATGAACATTTTAATATTTTATATGCCTAGTAATTAGTTTTGGAAAGGATGTGAAAATCCTTTTAGACGATTAAGTCAATACATAATTAAATACTTAAATAAATACTAACTATTATAGTCGTTCCATGAGGAATCTTGTTGTCTAACTTAGTAACAATATGTTACTATAGTGAAACTTCGATATAACGAATATAAATACTTCGTTATAGCCATTGCTTAGCATTGATATAACGAAATTTTAAGAAATACGAAAAAAAACACGTTTTAACAATAGTTTTCTTTATTCAAATTCTGTTTAACATGAGAAGGCTTTTGCACACATATTAAGAAGTCGTTCTTTTAATAATTTAGAATTTAAAAAAATATTTCGCTATATAAAGGCTGTTTTATTCAGAATTTATTGCAATAAAGAAGTTTTCTCAAGGAACTCAATAAATCATACGTTATATTAAGTTTTTTATTATAACGAAGTTCGTTTTATCGAAGTTTCACTGTATATAACTTTATACAATATGTGAAGATATTATTGATTCACCCTTTTTGCCAATTTTCGTAACTGATGTTTTTTTCATGTTCAAATTTTTGCAATGCGATTTCATATAAACTTTTTGAGGTTGAAATTGTGCAAAAGATCTGTCTGCCGCATAAAACCACGTTTTCTCAAAAAAAAAGCACTCATTCACAATTTAAAAAACAAACACATTAATCCGCTAAATAACGATATCCTTGCTCTTATGTTCAAATATTATTGGCAATAAATTGAAAAATAGCTGTTTCTTATTATTATTTTAAAATTCAAACAAATATTATAGAACCAGTGGAAAAGACCCAATATAATATTTACATATAAAAAATTTATATAAACTTTTAATTTACATTAAAAAAATTAAGTAAATGAAGAGCTTTTAAGATTAATGCAAGTCGCATAAAACATAATGCGGTCACTTCGAATATGTTCTTAATTTAAATACTGGCAGAAGATGTCAATACAATTTGCAAGTTATTTCGTGCGATTTTTCCAAAAATGTATTAGCATAGGCAAGAGTATTTATTGAGCATAAAAGTATATGTATGAAAGTTATTTTATATATTGTATACATATGTACGTATGTACATATATACAATTTAATAAAATACCAATAAAAAAATATAAATAAATAAATAACCGCAGAATACTAAATGTTTCATTTGCAAAACAAAGAAAATTTTATCTGCTCGAACGTGGCAACAAGAAAAACCGAAACGTGTAACGAACACAAAACAGGCAAATTGTACATACGAGTACTTACATACAAACATCCACTTGCTCTAAGGGGTCCTGAAACAAGTAAGAAAATTTAAGGAAAAAAAAATGGTAAACGAAGAAAGAAAGTAAACATAAAGTTCATTGTTTTTCATATTACAACACTTTTAACCTAATTCTAAAATATTAACACAAGTGCAACACACATTCACAAGAGACATGATGTATCAGCAATATAAGCCAAGTGAACAGAAATTCAAAGAATTCCAAAATGTGGGGCAACAGCGCATAGCAATTTCGAAATTGATCATCGGTAACGTACGACGTTTTTAGATCTGTTTCCTTTTTTTTTGCTGGTTATGATTAAGAAATTTCAGATCTCTTGGACCATTTAGAGAACTTAGTATCGTCAATGCAGAAATTATAGTAGCACAGTAACTACAAACGTTTGTGTCAGCATTACAAACATCTGTACTAGCAACTGATTCCGTTGAAACGATTCTCACTTTGCCTTTTTTTATATATAATTAATTATATACAACAGGATGGAATATGCATTTCCCCTGTCGTGATACATCTTTCCCAGTAATTTCATCTCTTGTCAATTGAATTTCCTTTTCCTCTGTATGATAAATCACTGTAGCCAAGAAATATCTTAGTATTGGAGATGAGATAGTAACTTCTGGCTCAGTCATGCACTCAAAACAACATTTACTCATTGATCCTTGCATCATTCTCATGTAAGATTGCATAAATGTGACGAGAAATTCCTTCATTTCTATATTGGCGAATTGATACGACATTGCAAATTATAATTATCATTATTATTACTTTTTTTGGAAAAACACATTTGCCAAAAGGAATCCAGAGAAATATCAAAAGGATGCATTAAATTTTATCTACGTTTCTTCATATTTTTCCAACAAAACTAATCAATTTCGAAATTTCATATTACATTTCAGCATATTTCAATCACAAAATAGTCACGCTATAATCTCACTCAAGCCATTTTTCTACTCGCGTTCATGAACACTCTGATGTTTGAAACAAAAACTCACGATCACCCTGATGCGTGCCTCAAGAAGTCAATATCCGTCTTCACTTGATATAAAAATATTGTAAATAAAATATGTAAAGCTTTTGTTTGTTGGCATATCACTACCACACATTAAACCAAATAACTACCTTTACATGGATACACACATCCATGTAGAAGTTAAAAGGTAGCAAGAGAGAACAAATTGTAGTGTTTCCGGTTTGGAGAAAATAGAAACAATAACGAAAAGTACTATATAGTGAAAAAAAAGGAAAATGTAAACGAACTTAAAACGGTAAATTTGTGGTAAAAATGTTCTTAAATGCCCCAAAAAAAAAAGACTCAACATACAGTTTATTTTCCAAATTCTAAGAAAGCGGTATATGTATGTATAAAATTATAGTATAAGTGCTACATACGTTGCTTTACGTTAAACCCTTAATTGCAAATAGAGCAATGGAAAATTAGAAATTGAATTTTACGTTTGTGGAAAAACCTACAATACGGGTATTTGCAAATAAATTGTATGCATATAAAACAACGATGATTCAGTTACTCAGGAGTTTAAACTGATTGGAGTATCTTGCATTTTGTAAAAGATTTAAACATTTTGTTAAGCCTCAGTCACTTATTCAGTATTACTCGTACATATATATATATATATATATATATATATATATATATATGTATACATATATATATATATATATATATATATATATATATATATATATATATATATATATATATATATATATATATATATGTATATATATACATATATACGTATGTATGTACATATATACCTATGTATGTACATATATACGTATGTATATATATACATATATAATTTATTACATATAACATTTAAAGTATCTTCAGAGGAAACTGCTCGCTGGAGTAGTAAGGAGCATTATCCTATATGCACACCCGGTATGGTCAGACTCACTTAGATATTCCACATATGTGGGGCTGGTATGCCCTGTGTATAGGCTAGCTGCTTTAAGAGTATGTAGTGCATTTCGGACAGTGTCGGACGAGGCGGCTTTTATCATTGCGGGTATGATCCCTATCGATTTAGAAATCATGAATAGGGATAACTCTGATTTATGTATGCAAAAATGGCAAGAACGGTGGTCAACCACTGAAAAGGGAAGATGGACTTATTCATTAATACCCGACATCAGATTATGGCTGACTAGGAAACATGGTGATCTGAACTATTACCTAACACAGTTCTTGTCTGGACATGGTTGCTTTAGGTCATATCTATTTCGTTTTAAGCACGACGACTCTCCGTTCTGTCCACACTGTGGTGGGAATGTGGTTGAGGATGCTGAGCATGTCGTCTTTGTCTGCTCACGATTCAGCAACTGGAGGTCGTATTTAGAGGAAGGCTTGGGGCGTACGATCAGCCCGGAGAATATTATTCCGACCATGCTGGAATCCTTATTGAATTGGACCAGAGTGTGTAGTTTTGTACAGCTTGTTCTAATAGAACTTCGCAGATTAGCACAGATTCGTAGGAGAGTTAGTACGTCTTAGGATTCGTTATCTACTGACGATTAAATATGCGCATCAGTTCCGAACCTCCTTACCTAGGAACTAAGGAGGACGTAGGAATAATACTGATAATACTACCCACCCTGATGAAATGCCAAAGCTGTCCCAGGGTGGTGCTAGTGAAGTTGTCGTGGGGCCACTATTGATAGTTGCTATCATTACGTCCATAAAAAAAAAAACATATAACATTTGCAGATGCTTAATTAATTTCGAAATTTCCCTTGTACTGTTAAGTTATTCATTTAAAAATCTAATTGATTTAGTGCAATTATCCCATTAATGTTATATTCGTTTTTCCGTTCATTAAATAACTAAATTAACCAGCTGCATTTGGTACAACAACCATATAAGTCCCAGGATATTTTTTTTTGTTCTTGTGCTATTGCCTGCTAACTATCATTACTTCCTACTGTAGACATTTTTGTTAAATTCTAACATTTATAATCGATTTGTTCCAACATTTTTGTTCCGTGGCTTAATGAACTAAGTGCCACATTTATATTCAGATTTCATAGAGGGTTTTCGTTTACGCCAAAGGGATTGATGAATATAGATTGTGTGGTGCTTTAATGTTGTACAAAAAAAAGATTTCAACGAAAACGACTTACACAATTCGGATCATTATTTCAACATCTTTTAGAGTGTTTACTTCTATTAGATAGTTATTTAAGAGTTACTATTTTACGACATAGTTATCTAAAAGATATATTTAAAATAAAATTACTTTGTTTTTGAATGGCATAATAATAATTTTTTTACAAGTACTTTTTAAAAAGATAATTTTTCACATTTTGAAAAATATACTTTTCTAAAAAGTTACTTCTTTAAAAATGTACTTTTTTAAAAAGGTACTTTTTTAAAAAGCTACCTTTTAAAAAGAAACTTTTTTAAAAAGTAAAATGGATTTTTTCAAGAAAATACTTTTTCAAGGAGATTTGCTAAGGTATATTTTAGGAAAAAATCTTTTTAATTTAGTATGTATATTATTTGAGAGATTATGGTAATTTTTAAAAATGATACTCTTTTACTACCATTTTTTTACTTAGACTTTCTTGAAATACAGTTTTCTTAAAAGGCACCTACTAAAAATATAATTTTTTTAAATGAAACACTTTTAAAATGTACTCTTTTAGAAACTACTTTAACTGTCGCATTTGGTAAATATAATAAAAACTTTTGCCTGGGTATTTATGTAGAAACATTAAAAAAAAGCTCTAAATTTAACTTCTTTTATTGTTGTTTCAATATAAATACCCAGACGAAAACGTTTATAAATAAAAAAAATGCTTTTTGCCAAAATAGAAATCTATTTTTAAATATTCAAAAATTACTTTTTTATAAGTAAAATTTTGTTTGAATATATCTTCAAAATATAATTTTCAGAAGGTTGCATTTCATACTTTTTTAATATTTCCTTTTTTCTTAAAACTTGCTATTTATAATAGGTATTGTCTTTTAAGGAAATCAATTCAATTCAATTTCAAACGTTATTTTTTTTAAATAAATTGCACAAAATTTTTATAAACTGAAAATCAATTGAATGATGATTACATATCACGGATTTTACTGTACTACATGGTTAGTTGAATATGCAGTTTTGTATTTAAACGCTGTCCTTTTTTCACAGCAAACCCTAGAAGTCTTAAATAAATACTATAAAACATAAGAAAATGGACAGACAGTTGAAATTCAAACATTTTTGTAAAGACGAAGATCCATTCCATTTTTAGGAAGCAAAAATGAAAAATACAAACTAGTTAATAACATTTTCCATTATTAAAATTCCATATTAAAGTTCAACTTACTTAATAACCTTATACGCAAATACTAAATTGTAATTTAAAATTACTAAAAAGTGTTCATGACAGTTGTTGATAACGTGAGCAGTTAGTGGATGCAATTATCGTATTAATTGAAGCTAATTTCTATTTATGAAATTTATCAATGTTTGGCTTTACATTTTAAAATATAAATACATACAGATGTTCGTTGATTTATATAAAATTCAGAAATTTGTATTCGATTCTGTTTAAATTTAAATATTAAGAATATAACTGTACCACCAAATTTTATTTATTTCTAAATTATGTATTTACAAACTCGTAATAGATGGAATGCTTAATTCATAAAAAGTATTTTATGCTTATAACATTCTTATCTCACAAATTTCTAAATAAAATTTATTAAATAGTTGTTGTCATTGCGTTTTGTAATTCTTTTCAATCAATATCGTATTAGTATTAAATAAAAATTAATATAATTGTTATAAAACTCATTAGCATTTTAGGTGTTACGATTGCTTTGAGTTTCCCTTTCTACGTCTCTTTTTATTTACATAACTTATTTCTTTTCATCTGGAATGCCTATAAACTGTACAAACAATATTGGTTTTTCAAGTGTTGTCTGTTGCCATACCCACTGTAATTTCGTAGTTTTTATCAATGAAGTATATAATAAACAGCATATTAATATTTGCAGTCAATTGTGCAAGAAATAGAAAAAGAATTGAAAAATTGTGCTACTTTAAAACAAAAAATATATCTACTGATATTAAAATCGGCGACATGAATTTAATTTTTCAAGCTTTGCGAGGAGCTATTTATACCCTTCAAATTAATTTGGTATTTGCGCAGGTGGGCGGCACCCAAGTGATTGTCATGGTCACGTAGTTGTTTGAGCGTTCTTTAGCGTCAGTTTGACAAAGTTTAAATGGAATAAGGGCATAATAATAGAAATTTGACATAATAATTTCTTTATAAAACTGTCCGTGCAACGACAAAGATAATCCGTTTAAGGTAATTCATAAAGGATTACCTTTTAGCGTCAAACGCTAGACCATTTTTATACACTATAACTTAAAGTACGTTCATAATTGTCAAATAATTGCTCAAAAAGGCGTAACCACTAAATGCGAATGAAAAAGCTTTTTCCGACAAGTATTTATTGAGTTAAACAGTTTCCAATAATATCCGATACCAGGACACTGTCTGTAATTGAATGTGCAATAGTATTGTTTAGTGTTGCACAGTGTTATTGCGGACTAAATTTTATTTACAGCCCTTTTTAGAAAATTTTTTTGCAATTGAAATTTACAGTAATCAAGTTTTTTTCGCAACTTTTGTTTTATGAAAGAAGTATGAAATAGAAATAAAAATTAAAATCTCCGTCAAGAAAAGTTGTGTAGCGTGAATTAAGAATTGAGAACTGTTTTCGTATACAAATAGTTGTGTGTGTGATTCAATTTTAATTTTGAACTAACATTGCAGATTCCTAATTCATCTCTTGGTTATTGCTGCTGTTTGTTTTGTTGCTACTTTAATTTTTCCATTTCATTTCATTTTTTGAAATTTTTTTATATCTTTTATTGTAGATTTTGCATGTATTAAGACCACTCATATAAAATTTTCGAAAAAACAAACTTTTCACTTGCAAGAATCTCAAAAAAAGAATGTATGTGTTCTGGCCACATCAGCCAGAACACATACATTCCGCATACACTATTCTTTTGCAACCATTTCTTCGTTACGGACTTTACTCACTACTTTGTCTGTCTGTTTCATTTATTTGTATTACCTCCATTTACACTCCACGATAAATTTCGTCACTTTGTTTGTTACTTTTATATTTCTCTAAAAAATCATTAGAAAATAGATACAACATCAACAAACAAATAAAAAAACTAAAGAAAAGTTTCTCTGTTTTTTGCCAATTTTTATTGGATTTATTGTCTTTTATAGTTAGAAAACTTACGTTTTGCTTTTCACACATTTACTGCGATTCGTATTGCCGATTATGTTAACCCATTAAGACCCAGCTTTGAACAAGCATTTGGATCTGCACCGCATTCTATGCGCAAAGATCATAAAGCATTCTTGTTACCGCTAAATGGTTATATCAATAATGTCATGGTAATTTATAGCACAAAGTATACTGAACAGAGCTGATTATATACATACATATATGTATATATAAATATGTATTGTTTTTAAATAGGACAGGCACTCAGGGGATAACCCCTACTCATGCGTACCTTGTGCTGGAACTAGGAATATTGGTTGTGGGAAGAAGGATGGATAAAGGGAGTAGTGTCTATGAACGTTCGATTTGAATTTTTCCATGTTATATACGACAGGAAAGAACTCCGCAAGGAGCTTAATTCCACACACGGGCAGTACGGGCAATGAACAAATTTTCCGTGTAATGCTTAGTGCGGTTCACTGGTATATCGTCCACATGTGGGTCTGATCGCACTGCAGAACTTGTTGAGCGTAAAAAAGTGCGCGTTTCGGAATTAATTTCATTGGAACACAACCCATTATAGTAGCGATAAAACAATGAAACGCACCCCACATAGCGTCGATGCTCAAGTCGTGCTGGCCGTCCCAAAATAGACTTTGAAGCACCGACAAAATTTTAGAAACACTAAAGTATCTCATGCTACATAATATTTAAATGTTCTGAAGCACTTGTTTATTGATGTTAAACCTGCAATTAATGTTTTATTCCATTACAATGAACTGTTTATAATATTTAAAGCAAATAAGGCCAAAATCTATCCATGGCAAAGAAATACCTATAAAACAGTTTCTAATACAGCTGTTTCAGATCTAACGGAACAATCCGGTGAACGCCCTAAGCTCTTATCAGAATGTAAGTTCAAAGTCCACAAATATGTATATCTTCCTTGTTTTCACAACAACTTTTAGTGCTATTACAAAAATTGTATCTTAGGTATATAATTTGCATTGCCTAATAATCTACTTCTTTTAAGTTTTGAAGATCACTACTGATCCATATAAATATGCATATATTTCTGGATACCTACATATATTTTGATTACTGTTTCTGCAGTTGGGAACTGGTATTGTAATGGTAGAAAATATGATCATGAAAAATTCATAAATAACCAAGCAAGCAAAATTATTTTATTAACTTTAAAATTCAAACGTAAATTATTTGAATCACATATAAAACACATTAAATTTACATTAACTATTTATGTGTAAAGCGACCATGGCGTGATGTCGAAACCAAATTTAAAATTTTATTTTCTTACAAATCATCCTAACATTCACTCTTCTTTAATATGGCCTGTAAGACCAAAGCCGAGGGTTACCTTTGAAATAAGGTCAATTAAATGAACAAAAGAAAGAATTATAAATGACTTGGGCTAACAGCGATAATTATGAACAAGCCCATACAGGTTCCAATTGAATAATCCATCTATTTTAGCAGGCAGAAAATTATGTTATTATTAAAAAGTGTACAAACGATACTTTCATGTGAAACTGGTGTTTTATGACACGTATTGTTAAAAGAAAACTTTTAATTTACCTTTGAGAAGGAACACTGTTTACAAATAATATTCAAAGAAATAACACTTATTTTTCGTAATAAACACTATTGTTTTATTATCAGCAAATTATTTGCACACATTTTTACAATTTCGTTAGGGATGGCACAAGTGGTCGATAGCAGTAGACACAGAGAAAAACGCCAAATTCACAAGCATATGCATGCATACATATATCAAGTTGTAAAAAGTTTAATTTAATGAAACTGGAAACATTCTTATTAAAGTATTTAAATAAATTATTAATACAGCAAATACATGATATGGTATAACAATAAATGTATGTGCATACGTTTCATCAAAATTTCATTCACAATAACATTAGAGGAGATATTTTGTATAAACATCGATATAACCGGTGATTTCTTTTCGCAGAGCTGCCATTGTATACATATTTAAATATATTGTGTTGAATTATTTTGATTTATATTCTATTTGTGTTATTTTTTATAGAATTTGGCATATATAAATTTTTTTCATTTATTCTATTCTGTAGAATTATTCATTCCGTTTCTCTATGCCTCTCATTCGCATACGAAGTTTTATGCTCATGTATGTTCTCTCATTCGTTATATTTTATGTACTCGCTAGTTTCGTGTTGCATGACACTATATTAAGAATTATAATAGATGGCAATATTGAGGAATGCAATGTCTTATAGCCAAGTTCTGACTTCCTAGATATACATATGTATCTATATTCACACGTAAAAAAATAAATATGTATGTATGTACATAGAGACGTAATTTATCTTGAACATACGTTCTTGAGGACCTATAGTTGTATTAGTGCATATAAACGTCAAAGTCCTCTTAAAAAGTTAGTTCCATATATTGCGATACTTTTATTTAAAGAATAACATAGTTTTCAATTTTGCTGGATTTTTATTAAAAATCTACTTTAATTATCAATATTATTAAAAACATTTATTCAGAATAGTAGCTCTACACTGAAAAACTGAAACTCTTTAAATTAAAATTCGCTAACTGTTTAATTTTGAAGGCAAACAATTTGTATTGTTAGGAGCCTACGAATTCTAATAATTTAAAAAATTTATTAAATATATTCGAGATGTTATTGTTATTATGTTTTAATAAAAACTAAATATGTTTGTGGTTAGTTAATAAAAAAAAATTGAAATAGTAATTTTTTTCAACCTTACAAACAACATAAAAATTTAAAGCATGATAGTGTTCTTTGTTAATATGCAAGCAATTTCAATAAATAATAATAAATCTCACTGCAAACATTCTTAGAGAGTTATTTAAATTTTTTTGCTGTTGTTGACCAATTTACTTATGCCGGAAACCCAAATTTTTAACAACGTATATATGTTGTTGAATAGTTCGGTTTGCATATTTTTGTTGTATTTAAGAATTCTACTTTTAATTAAAATGAAAAAGTTTCGTTAAGAACCGTAAAATGTTATCGAACACTTTATAAGATTTGACAATATCAATAAAATTCTGTTATTTATAAAAAACACAAATTGAGCAATCACAAATAACTTTGAAAACAAAAATTATAATGTACTATATACCAGAAACTGAACTTTAAACAAAAAATCTAAAACAAAAATTAGCTTGTATTAATAAAAGAATAAGTCTCGTAAATTGTCTTTGAATATATTAAAGTGTGTAAAGTAGTGAAGTCGTATTGGCAAGAAGTACCCAAATTTGTAGAAAATTCCAAAATTCATAGAAATATATAAAAATAGCCAAAAGCCACTTAAGTTTACATATTTTAAATATTCACATTATTAATAAAAATGGAAAGCACATACTCGTACATAACTCATGCCAAGTAGCAAATAATTTTTATTACCAAAGTTCATCTACAATAATTCTAAAGGCAGCGACTCTTTTTCACAGCTGTAGAATACTAAAAAGAATTTGTGAAATAGTAAACGAGATTTAGCTTTTTGCAAATGACTACCATGACGATAAATGTATTTTATAAAAATGTTTTAAAACAATGCAAACGGTACAATGAAACCATCATGGTGACATGACACCAAACTATAATGAAACAGATGACATATGAAAGCTTGAAAAATAAATAAAACTCTTTCAAAAAAAATGTAGGTAATAGTAAAATACATATCATGTAATTGATACTCTAATGCAATGAACGTTTTACCCTTAATAATATTAAAATTCAGTAAAATGTCTATAAATAATTTATATGTACATACATATGTATATCTATATGCACATATTTATAACAACATTACGATTAAGATACTTTGCTTCATATTGAGATCACGATGATAGAAAGATAATAAGAAATGCATTAGTTAAATTTAATATAAAAATTTATTTTGTCTGTATTTTAAATAAAAATAGAATGGTAGCACTCTTTAATTTAGAAAGAGTATTTCGTGTGGTTTTGATTGACTTTTATTAGTAGGAAAAAATAAGAAAAGCTAAAGAAAAGCTAACGAGTTATAAGAAAAAGTAGAGCAATTGTGGCGAGCGTAGGACTTAAACGAAAGGCGGAAACGTGCCGAAGCAGAATAAATCGAATTATTGTACGAAACTTACACTCACGATTCTCGTTATATTGTAGATGTGTATGTATGATATAGATGTATGGTAGTAGGTCGCCGAGTTTATTTTTTCTTTTCTTTCACATATATAATTTTTTTATTATTTCTTTTAAAGGATAATATTACTTTTTTCTCCTGTGTGAAGTAGGTATGTAGTGATTTTTGTAAATTTGTTTGCTATATTTAATAGGAAGGATTTTACGAACTTTATTTAATCACTGTGCGTTATTGAAATTTGATAATTTTACTTTCACACACATACATACATTTTTTTAAAACTTTTTCTGCTTTATATACTTTTTGTTTAAATTAAATACTTCCTTTTGCACTGACTGTTTTACACCACTCTTAAACAAACTAAATTTTGCACTTAAAACTGCTGCTTTTTTCCTGTTTTTGTTTTCTGCCCTTTGTTATCTTAAGCTCTTGTTCTTGTTTTTTTTTCTTTTAATTCATTTCTTTTTTTAGATTGAGATATATGAGTGCGATTGTGTGGTCGTCGAATTTAACTCGATGATACCATGCCTAAAAGTATGCTAAACATTATATGAAAACTGTGACTGTGACATACTCATTCACAAATTCCTTGTTTAATTTTTTTCATAGAAAATAGACATATTCAAACATGTTGTTTGCTTCATAAACTCTCTTAACACCATTTACTCTCCGTAATGAGCAAAACATTTTAATCCTATAATTTTACTCTTTTATTTTAATATCCTTTCTTTAAAGGTAAAACAGTTATGAGTTCACACAATTACTCGTTAGTTTTAACAATTTGTTCTGCCTCTTGTTTTCATTTTTCACTTCTTCTTTTCTATTCATAAATGTTGGTTGGTGTGCTTGCACGTAACTGTTTCACAAACACACTTGCATTCTCACACACTTATAAATCCAGCACGAGCACAAATCGAAAAGGCAAAAGCCGTTGTTTTTTATAAAAATGGGCCGAGTATAATGTTATTCCTATAAGGATGATAATAGCAATAATTACGATGTTTGTTGTATAGCTTAAGGACTGACTGACTGTTTTGTTTGTTGGCTAAAGTATAGTAAGTAGTAATTGTACCAACAGCACCTGCACCTCTTTTAGCTTTACTTCATTTCTGTTTCATACTTTTTAAACATCCTACCCGCAGTCTCTTTTCTATTTTATGCACTCACAAAGTTACACTTTCTTTATATTACCAAAAAAAAAGTACATACACACTCACATATAAATACATACGGGAAAAACTAAGAAAATTTTGCTTTGGTATAAAATCATTGAATATAATACATTTCCATGAAAATTTCATCACCACTTTTTATACCAATAAAACAACATACAATATCGTGCTTTCATTATAAAACGTTATATTACTTTTATTGTTAAGTTGTATGTTATTTCTTTTGCACCAAGAAATTGATTATTCTACATTTATTTGTTTTATTATTAACTATAAAAATTTTCTAATTCTTAGGAAGTGATTTTTCCATTCATTTTTTATTATAATAGTTTTCAACTAGCGTTTACTCTACGATTACAAAAAACGCAAACTTATTAGACGTGTTTCCACCTCTTCGTTCTGTGGTGGAATGTAACTTGAGCTTAATTGTAACGAGTGCAGTAGTATAATTGATGTATACTCGTAAAAGGATACAGAGAAAGAAAGAGAGTAGAGAAGAAACATAATTTTGAAGGATAACATGTGTTCCTATCTAAAATAGACGAACTGTTATTGTGATTCATTCAGTGAGCACAATAATAATTGCCAAAAGGTAAGTTTCTTGCCCGAAAGGTGCTTGGCGGCAATAGAGGAAAATGGAAGTAAGTCACAATAGGAAATTATTGTGCGTGCACACAATGATACTTATTCCAAATGAACAATGATATCAACTTTTCGAACTAAAAAGTGTAGAAAGATATTATGTGTACATGATATATACAGTTAAATTAGCAAAGGACTATACATTACTATATACAAAATTATATATTTATACATAAACTATTGGATTGCATTTCTTTCTACAAGGTGACATGTCAACGATATCGAAAAATTGTCGCTAGTCAAGAAGTTCTTAACTATCCTCTAATGCCCATAAAAACAAACAACAACTGCTGTGTTATTTATAAATAGTGGGAATGCATATTTTCATATTATGTATGTAAATATATATGTACATATGTATGTATGTGTGAACGCACGTATGTATAATCAAAAAGAAAAAACAAACTCATCCGCAGTATATCGAATTATAAACAGAACAAGGACAATGTAGTTGTTTAGAAATAGCTTATATTAATATTATAATATTAATTTGGATTTTTTCGCAAAATAACAAAACCAACAATAAATTTCATAATATCAAATATGATTCAATAAAAATATTAGTCCTGGAAAACCCCCGAAAGAATTAAAGTCGTACGAAAAAAATTCGTCATTGTGAGGTATTTTATATATTAGGATGTAATACATTTTTTTATCCAGAGGTATTTTTATATACAAATGTTTTAAAATATTAATATTTTTCAATATTTCGCCATATGGCTTCCTCAAGAAAATATTGTTTATATTTTCTTTTTTTATAAAACAATAGCACTAGATACCTTCAAACCCGAATAACATTTCATTTCTAATTTAGTTACATGAACCTTCTTGAAATCGAGAAAATTAAATAAATAATACAAATCGGCGTCAGTAGTTTCCATCTTTAGATTATAGTAAAAATTATCAACTTCAAATAATAGCGAAATGCGCAACAATTTTTTATGTGTGTGTAATAATACAGCCAACTGGTTAGATATATCTCGTTGAAAAAATTTTAGGATTCAAAATAGCTTTGCGTCGATTTTTCTATACATATTTACTTATTACATATTTATTTCCGTTTCTGCTGTCGTCAAATTTTACTTTTTATTTACTTTTTTTACATTATTATTATTATTTATTTACTTTTTAATAAAAACTGCTTAACAAAAACCTCTATAGACCATTTAAGCAAATCATTTAAGAATCAAGCAATGCAGTGCGTACAAAAAGTGTAAAACATAAAATGTACGTACATATATTGTTTTTTTTATTATTTATTATAATGTAATTCAGTATTAAAATCGTAAAAATAAAACGTCATGCGAACAACATACACTTGAGTAATTGCAATCAAAATATAATAAAACACGTACGATATATTCAAAAACAAACAGAAAAGAAAAGAATTCAAGTATTCGCTAAATGCTCATTAATTTTGCAGGCAAACACATTTATTCACATACATACATGTTCGTACATCCCTACACACATATTTTGAATAAAAGTAAAAGGCATCTATCTATTAAGACCTTTCACGAGTCAGTGGGAGCTTTTAATACAAGTTCGTATTGTAATTACAAACCAACTTAAATTAAATTCATACAGCAGGGAGTGCCTTTTAAATGGAAAACACTATTTCAGCCTTTCTAACTCCTGTTGGCTGTTGTTTTTCATTTACAATTATTTTAGTTAAAACTAATTTCTGCAGACGAGGGGAAGCTGAGAAGTAAAAAGGTTCAACAACTTAAAATCTTTATAAAAAGTTATTTTTTCAATACGGCCATTTATTTTTACGTTCCCCTCGTATAAATATGTATCTAGAGTGATACAGGCATTTATTATACGGTTACGAAGGTGCAAGTGGAAAACAATGAACTTCTTTCAGCATTGAATAAATTATTGTGTTGATTGGATGAATGTTCCGTTCTCACCCTACTGTAAAGAAGCAAGAAATTTTAGGTGATATGTAAGTGATTACACAAAAAATATATGAATAATAAATTTTTCTCAACCGAGGGTAATTTCGTTACTCAGATGAATAGAAATTATGTTTGACAATAAACTAAAACGATAAATCAGATACGAATATTTTACCGAATTTTACTTCAAATAGCCAGGTATTCAATATATTCCGTATAGTGAATGTGCCCAGAGATTTATATGCTGATATGATTTATATTTTGTGTGAGTCTTCCAAGCTTACGCATGATTGTAGCCACTGTGAACCGTAAGCCTAAGCAGTTATTCCTTAATGCCACAGCGTTGAATAGATGTACTCGTATGTTTGTATGTGTTTATCAGTATTGCCGCCAAGGGAACAAAAAGTTATACAACGAACAAAGGAATTTTAAGTGTTATTTTCATCAAAACATATTCTTAAAAGTCATCAGGACACGTTTAAAATTCAGAATTATATCCTATTTCAATTGTGCAATAGTTTATGAATAATGTATTACACCAAAATGTTTTTCGATGTGGCCTCATTATTCTTGCAATCAGCAGCGAATAGGAATTCTTGAAATATATATTTGGGAGAATAACTGAAATATGTATAATATTACAGCATAGCGTTTATAGAGCAAATGGCAACGCTGCTGCATAATATCCTGCTGTGGCACTCCTTTAAGAATTTTGTGCTTGTGCTTTATATATTTTCTCTCTCTCTCTCGCGCTCTCACTATATGATTACTAGTATAGTATGTGTGCGCGCAAATGGACATATGCATAAACATATATCCACATGGCTGTACGTATGTGAAATATCCTGTACGGATATGAAATGAGACAAGTCTGAAATGTTATTTTAAAACTTGTGTAACATTAACGCAAAGCCTGTTCAACAATTTGAAGGAAGCATTTAGCTAAGTTAAATATAGAGATTCTTTTTAAATATACAAAACATTTTCTACTTTGGGCAAACCTGTATATATTTTACAATATTTCGGAAACTGATATTCGCCCTTATTCTGCAACTATTTGTCAAAGCCGCTTCAAAAAATATTAAAAATTGTGTTGTAAATTCAGTGTGCATTAACAAGTGTCTACTTTTAGTCTATTTGATAGATAATTTTTGAGTAACGCTAATTTAGAAAATCCCAGTTTTTTAAATTGCTTATTTCTTATTAATAGGTTATAGACTTTTATATATTTTGAAAAATGCATCAAAGCTTTTTTCATTTACTCTGCTTGAATTCTTATATGGGAATAATGCTAATTTAATTACCTATTTCTTATTAAATTGCCTATTTCTTATTAACAGGTTTTAGACTTTTAAATATTTTGAAAAAATGTATCATAGCTTTTGTCATTTGCTCTGCTTGAACTGTTTTACAAAAGCATCTGATTCACTAATATTGTACACATCGCTGGTGTCAATTAGAAAGGTCCTAACTCGTATTTTTTACGAAATTGGTTTTTAGTGATTCCATACATTTTACACAAATGCACCCCGTCACAAAAATTTATGGCACTTGATACCAGTGCCACGACTAACGATTTTACCAGCAATTAATAGTTCTAGTTTCTATTGCTTCTATTATGTTTTTACCTTCTGTAAAGTTACAATTATTGGAGTCAGGGCCTTTCTACTTGAGACCAACGATATGTATGTATATTATCAACAATTAAAAACAAATTCCAAACTATTTAATGTCTGCAATTGATATGATAATTATCGGATCTAATTACTTTAGTAAAGCAACGCAACGAATCTTCAATTTAATGGAGAATTGTTTTCTTACAAACAAGTTAACTTATTTTAGCAACTGTGTATACAACAATTTTAAAATTTATAACTTCTCGAGTTGCTTTCGTTTATCTGTTTGTTTATTTGTTTTAACACATTTTTGCCTGTGGCATTTGACCGTTTTAATTTTTATACAAAACCATATACAAGCAACAATACAGTGTTAGTGGCGTATTTAGACATCATATACTTTCTAAGGACAAAACTTATTTTCTCTGCAAAAAGGTCTAACATGAACAACAAAGAATTTTCTATTTGTTATATCACAAGATACAGAGTTCGCTCTCACGCAATATTTGTGAAACGAACTACCCACCCTGTAAATTTAAATAAATCTTTAGTAGAACCGTTCGAAATTAATAGCCACAAGAGCTGAACAACAAAGCCATTAAAAATTAAGGCTAGGTCTTCATGTATTTAGATCTATATTCTAATTTTAGTCGCCAACAAACATTTGGAAACAAAACGTTACGGAATAAACGGTTATAAAAAAATATTAAAATAAATAATAGAAGAACTTGTTGATTTAAACTGAAAAATTAATATAAGCAAAAAACTAAACTAAACAAACATGAGCGATGACGAGGATAAAGACTTTTTAGAGCCCAATCCTGAAACTGCCTGGTTGGAAACCACAACAATTGGTGGCTTTAGAGTTTGGCATATTATAGCATTTTGTGTTGGCATAATGTTAAGTATAGGTAAATCGGGCTCTCCTATTTCCATTTTATTTACTGAATTCAAAATATGTATTTATATTTTAAAGTTATAATGGTCTGTTGTTGCATACGTTTTCGAATACCTCGAACAAAACAGGAAATTGAAGCTGATTATCAGCGCAAGCAAATAACCAAGAAATTTCGGGAAAAATTACAGCAAATAAAAAATTCGGAAATGGATGATATGGATTTACAAAAAGGTAAATAAAATTTTCATTTAGTTTATAACAAATGTGTGCTACTTCACTGTGAATAATTGCAAACTTCGCTGTGTCAATAAAATTCGACCAAATTTTGTAAATATGTATATAAACATTTGTAAATATGTAAGTGGCTTCGTTAAAAGTTTTCTTCCGTTGTTGTTTCTATTTCTTACACATAGCAATAGAATATTTCTACATTTTACATTTTTTTTTAATAATAATGGCCGTGCAATGTGATAAGAAAATTTTACCATTCGTTTCTTAACTTTCTTCTTTACCACTGTAACCTAAAGTGAATAGCTAAAACAGGCTATTTTCTGAATGGCGGATCATTTAATTATATCCGACTATTTCGTCCCATTTAAATTACAATTGTATTGATCATACTTATCATTTCTGAAACATTGTTATATTTTAATTGTATCAGTCTGTAAGGATTAATCCACAGACTAAATAAATAAATAAAATAGGTTTCTGACTAAAACGAGGGGATGAAGGAGTTTTAGCCA
Organism: Linnaemya tessellans; assembly: GCA_951800035.1. Classification (NCBI taxonomy): domain Eukaryota; kingdom Metazoa; phylum Arthropoda; class Insecta; order Diptera; family Tachinidae; genus Linnaemya; species Linnaemya tessellans. Next base: position 131,139,231 of record OX637533.1, read on the forward strand.
AGTCTCCAACCAACTGGCGTTTAAAGCTCCTTAGCGAGTTCGGTCTGCTTAAATTCTGAGAATTTGGTGGTAATGTAGGATGATTTTCAAAATTGCATACTCATGTGTAAACATGTATGTACATATGTACATACAATGTACATATGTATATACCATGTACATACACACACATATTTCATTATCTTCTCTTCTCTAAGAAAAATGTCAGTGTATGGTAACGAACGTATGTGTTCACCGACCAAGCCCCTGTTGATTATTTTAATGTGACAAATTATTTCTTAACTTTTTGGTATTTGGATTCACTATCCTTTTACGCAAGAGAAAAGAACAAAAGAAAATAACAAAATCATGTCAAATTTAATCGATCATTTCAAAAAGTTCCTTGGCTTATCTAAGAAATATGTACATATGTATATAAAATACACCATTTCCAACCAATACACTATTTCAAAGATTCCAACATGAATTTGTCTGATATTTGAATTTCGAAGATTTACGTTAGGGAAACTGAAACCACAAATACTTGGATTGCGATTCAAGAACCATTGATTTAAAATATACAGGACCTATTTCTAAATTCATCACTGCGCTACACTTTATACTTATTACGTGCAGATCACAAATCATAAAAATTACTTAAGAGAACTGATAATTGTTTGGAGAACCAAAGAAAGATGTAATTGGAGTAAACAAAGGAGAGGTTTGGCAGTTGTGGATCCATGCGTGACTACAGTTAGCTTTTTTTATTATCTTGTTGGCCCACCACTCAGGGGATGGCCCCTACATATGCAATGCATTGGTCGGAGCTGAAAACGAGGGGATAGTATTGAGGGGAAAGATGAGAATATAGAGAATTCAGCACTAATGCTGATCAGAAGATTTCAACACATATTTCATGACTCAGTGCGCGGTTGAACTCAGCACCCTCCGCTTCATTGTCTTGTGTTCTACTACTTCAGCCAACAGCACCCACCTTTGATTAGAGTGGATTGCATTTACAAGAATTATTTAAAACCAATTGGGGGTTGTGATTGTAGTCCAGAAACTTTAATCATGCAATATCGCACATGATCGTCAGTAGTGTTTTCCTTTATCCTTGTGAGTGTAAAAATTATAGCAATGCTTTCAATTTAATTAAAGTGTTGTAAAATGTTATATGCAATTTCTGGGAAAAATTGTGAAACACAAAGAGAAGTCGTCCAATTACGGCGAAAGGCTTTTAATAAGTCCTTTTAACAACATCTGATTTAATAACACAGACATTGTCCCTGATTGTGTAAGGCGTTGGTGTTTACCCCTCAGGCGTTTTTCGTATTAGATTAAAGAAAACTGAATGTGTGTTTCTTTAATCTTGTACAAAAAACGCCTTCGGCGTAAACACCAGCTCCTTACACAGACTAATTATTTCCTTAATTCTAATTATTCTTCTTTCAATTTACTAAAAAAAACCATTTATGTACAAGTATTAATATTTCTTAAGAGTGACGTGAGCAAGCTTCAACATGAACCAACAAATATCTACAAGATCGCAGATTAATTGCTCATTTCACAAACCTTGTATATCGTTCAAAACTGTATTTTGAAAATTCTCTCAAAACAAAAATATTTTATTTGAAATTATCTTTTTAAATACAGCTTTAAACGATACAAGATATTTGCGTATCTTGAGCGATTTCATTTCTAATTGATTTATACTAAAAATAATTTTTTCAAAGATTTTTCACTAAGTTTCCATTTTTTTTCTACATCCTGCTTCTTTTTAAAATATGTACATACATGATATAATACAAAGTAAAATTTTTACATATTATATACATACATACATATGTACATATATAATTTTTATGCAATTAAAGTCATCGAATAATCACTATATATTAATTTCCTGAAATATTTATAAGAATAAAAAATACAATAAACTATAATTGAAATTCCTCAATCCTATTTATGTATACATATAATAACACTTTTTAAAAATACTACAAAAATCCAATAAAACAATTAAAAATAACTACTGCTCACAGCACTTGCTTACATTAAATTGGATGAATATGATGAACCCTAAAGTAATCAAAATCAAAAGGACTTAGTTTGAAACAAATAATAAGGTAAATAAACTCAAAAATACCATTTAAATACACAAATAATTCTAAAGAAGCACTGTTTAAAGTTAAGAAAATGTTGAGTATCTATTGTAAACCACATCTTTTGTTCCAATTTGAAATAATTAAATACAATTTTCTTTTTATTTTAGCCATCGAATATATACAAATTAACTACCTGACAAAAGAACACAGTAGCCTGGAGAGTCTAAATAAGGATACTTATAAACCTACAAATCAAATTGCAACAATAGATAATATTAAAGTTTGAATTATTTTTTTTTAATATACATTTTAAGCCAACATATATAATAAACTAATAATATGTATAAAAATAATTAAGTATTAAAGAAATGTATTAAAAATTTTCAATAAATAATTTACAAAAATTAAAACTATTTATTTGTCAATAAATAGTGTGTTTCTGTACGTACACAAAGTTTCACAAAAATTAACAAAAAGTAAATAAATTTCAAACAAAAAATTGTGTAAAAAGCTTTTGGATAAGTTCAATACATCATTTGCTAACATTTGTGTCATGAAAAGAAATAATTTAAAGCAAAATTCCAGTATCTGTAGCAGTTGAGATATGAAAAAAGTTATGACAGTTATTTTGTGAGTTTAAGAACAAAACTTTCATCCAAAACCGTAATTTTCAACCTAAAAATAAAATATCGGATGAAAAACTTAAAAATAGGGTTTTATTTTTAACTTGAGGAGTTTGATCTTAAACTGATTTCAGTTTTTGATTTTATACTCATTTCAGGAGTTTTATTTTAAACTCAGCAGTTTTATATAAAACTCACTTTACCCATGGTTGATGTCTTTGCTAGAAATTCATTGGTATTAAAAATTAGGAAGCCAAAGAGACAGCTTCTTTTAGAATATTGAAGTAACTAAATAAAACTAATTTTTTCTGTGGTAATCAAAAAATTAAAAAATAGCACATGTAACCGATACAACTTTTACTATCTTCAAAAACAAAAATATTATTCAATGTTTGTGATACATAATTTGTGAAAGTTATTACATTTTCCTTTTTTGTGTCTTCTACATACTTACAATTCAAGCCATTGCTAAAATATTATATAAACAATTCCTTAGTATTTAAACAAGGCGTATGAACGAGGTGTATTACTCAAGCAAATTATCTCCCACTGTCAAACGGCATATACAAAACAGTCAAAAGTCATATTTATGACAGTGAGTCAGCTCGAACTGGCTTATTTTCATGACACATACAGCTCATTTATACGCCCTGGTATACAGTTTCAATTAAAATGGTACAGTTTGTTTCATTGTCACTTATTTTTTGTTTTCGTTAGGAAAGTTTTGGATTGTATTTTATTGATTTTTTTTCTTTATTTTTTAACAAATTTTTCATTAATTTTTTTATTATTATTATTATTAATTTTTCGTTTTTTTAAGTTTTCTTTGATTTTTCACAAATAAAAATTAATACAAAATAAAAAGAACTAAACATTTATAATTATTTTATTATTACAATAATTTTTCTTTACTTAAGGGTTAAACCACTTTATTTAGTTTTGTTGTTTTTAACTTAATATTTAGTTTCGTATGTTTGTTTCCGTTTTTTGTGTAATTTATAAGACAAGTTATTACTTTTGGAATACCTTTTTGTTAAAGTTCTCTGTTGTTTTCAAAATTAAATTGGCGTTTTTCCGTTATTCCAGATAAGATTTTTAGTGATGAAGTAATCTTTTCCTTTAATTTTGTAGTTTTTGTATGAAAAATGTATTCGTGTTCGTACGTTTGTTTTTAATAATACAAAATTAATACATTTAATAAAAAAAACAACTAGACATTGTCCGTAAATCATTCTTTGCGTATGAATGTTCTCCCCCTAAAATAAACATTGCAAGAGAAAAGAATTGCAAATATTTTCAATTTCTTAAATAAGAGTTTGGATATTTACGTTATAGTCTTCTTTTCCATATTTTTAGCTTCTGGTCTTGCACGATTAAGAACTTTTAAAAAATCTGATGTTTTTGCACGCATCCTAGAGTGTATATAAGCCTTTGAACACTAACATAGCAAGAAATTATTAATTTGTTTAAGTTTTTAAGTGCCGTGTAGCATACAAACCTTAATGTGGTAATGTAAATAATCTCGGAACATATGTATTAAATTAATGGTATTATCTCTAGTTTCTTTATTAGTATGACGCGGAAAAAGCACTGAAATTTTTTAAAGCAAAATAATTTTTGTTTTAATGGATTATAGCAATATATTCAAGAAAAAATAACCACTTACCAAATGTAACATAACCAATATTATCGCCAACTTTAGCATCCGTGTTAGCCAATTCCAATGGTGGTTCACGATGGGAAAAGAGCACTTGTGGTGCAGTATGCGATGCACGCCGTCCTTCTCTTAATTCTTGCATAAAAACTTTACCTATAACAACATCATCTTCATCACGGAATATGGTACTAAAAACAACAGTAACACGATCCGCTTTGGCTTCAACATATCTAGAACATTTGCAGCAAACCAAATATGTTATTGGAAAAAGCTTATAATTTGAAAGAAAAAATAATAATAGAAAATAAATACTCACAAAGTCTCATCATTTCTATAATTGATAACAGCACGTTTTTGTCCCTCCTCACCTTGTTCTTGAAAATCAAAATATTTTTCAAAAACTGATGCGAAACAGTTACGCTTTAATAAACCAATTTTTTTGGCCACTTGCTCCCAGTCAGAGGGTATATCTTCTAAGTTAATAAGTACAGATACATTGTAACCTGTTAAAGAAAAAGATGTATATAAATGCAAATTTGTTATTAAACACTTTGTATGGCAGAAATAAAGTGAATAGTAATTTTTTCGGTATTTTCAACTAACCATCTTCCGTATCAGTTAAGAGACTTCCATATTCACGCTTGAGCAATTCATCTGCACCATGTTCTTGTAATTGTTGATAGAATTTTAAAGAAATACTTGTCTAAAATGGCAAAAATAATAGAACATATTCTAAAACAATTTGCAACTTCAAAATTTATGTCATAACAATAGCTTTTTAAAACTTTATAGTTTTATTTACACATAACTTCTCATCAGTTACTATTTTGTAAAATTATTAAAGGAACTTACTCTAACTTTAGTTTTATCTCCATTTATATTTGAAATGTGAAACAGAACGCCATCAAAATCTGCTATTTTAACATCTATTGATTCGGGTTTTAGTCTGAAATTACAATGAAATAAAAATCTGCATTAAATATAAATAATTTTAAAGTCAAAAGCATGGCGTATTTAATTTAAATAGTAGTAACGTTAGAGCAGTAAATACCCTAATGTAAAGGAAGTGTAGAATCAGATCCTATAATTTGTTCCGAATTAGTAGAATAACTTCGTTTGTTCAAGATTATAACTACAAGTTAGAATTCGTAGTCTAACATGTTTTTTTTTCTTTCATTTTATATTGGAGCTTTTGAGAGAAAAACTTTATAAGACCAGAGTTTCCCACTTTTATCTCCCTAAGTGTACGAACTTAGTCCTGTGATCTATTCAAAGACTCTTGTGTACCCCAAAGGAATGAAAGTGTGATTTGAAGCAAATTTAAACGCATATTTAATTTACGCAATGGCAGAGCCACTTATAACTACGTAAGCACTAATTGCTAAAAATATGTATGACAGTGTGTAGTATAAACTAGGTGAACAAGAAGTAATCATTTTTAGATTAGATATATTGGTAATAAAATTTCAAATATCAAAAAGCTAACGATGCAAAAGAAAAAGACCACTACAAAATGAAACAAAAACTGATAAGATAACAAAATCTAGACATTTTGGTGAGGAATTCAGGTAAATTGGAAAGTTATAGAAGTTATTTCGTGAAATGTTCTTAATATATATGATGTCACTGCTTTATTGAATTACTTTTCGTTCGTGTTATGTACGTACATATGAACATGACTATTAAACTTAAAATTTTTTTAACATAAATATTTATACGCCCATGTTACAAATTCCGATTCCGTTCGGAAATGGAATTGATTCCATATTTTGTTTGCTCAGAGAACAAAGAAGAAAGCAATTTTTCAATTTCAATACCCAATTCGATTCATGATATTAAATATAATTTCATTTCAAAAACTTTCTGAAGAACCACGGAATTGAAATCTGTGACATGACTGATAATAAGTATATGTAATTATTTTAATGTAATCGATTACGTAGCACAAAACGAGATTCTATAAATGGATCCAATTTGATAGAATGGCGTTCGTTTGTTCAAGATTGTAACTACAAGTTAGAATTATTCATAGTCTAACATGATTTTTTGTCTTGCATTTGTTTATATTGGAGCTTTTGAGAGAAAAACTTTATAGGACCAGAGTTTCTCACTTTTATCTCCCTAAATCTACAGATTTAGTCCCGAACAGTGTTGTGTGCCTAAATGTACGAAAGTGTATACTGACAACTTCTTATGAATAGGTATGCAAGAAATTAAGCAGTTTGTCTGTATAAAGTGCAGCATTAACTAATCACGTCATTAATAGTTTACATTAGAAATATTGCATTTAGAATTTTTATTTTTATTAATATTAACACGACTTTAGTAATACAACAAAAATGTAAACTATTTGTTAGTTCATTTCTGTATATGAATTTATAAATGTGAAGACAAGCCTTCACGATTTCATTCAAATCTGTCTTCCGTAGTAAAATAATCAGCATGAATTTAGTGATAACTACGTAATAAAAGAACTAGTAAAGTTACACAGTTCTTCATACACACTCCTTAAAGAAAATTTTTTATGCCATTTTACAAGTAGAAAATTATGATAAAATAATGTATTATTATGTATGTATGTATATTATTTACGCTCCGCTCCCCTTTTTGTTTACTTTCAAACACACAAGTGTATATTCGTAATGTTATTATTCACATTTATTTCCATTAACTCAATTATTATTTATTATGTATGTATAATTTTTTTTTTTTATATTTCAAATACCTATGTATATCCACTTTGAGTCATTGAGTGGTTACTTGTGACATAGCTATTGTGATATGTGCATTATTATGTATACATACAAATGCATATGAATGAGGCAAAACACACTGGATGAATTTTTAGTCCGCTTAATTTTTGTTCTTTTCAAAACACACTGGATTAATTCATCTGGCATAAAATTGTATACGTATACACAGCTTTGTGTGTGTTAGTATTTTATTGTTTATTTGATGTTGGCTTTCGTTCGCTGTACACATACATTATGAAACAAACTTAGCGCAAATATGGCTGGAATAAGTGATGAAAAATTTTCAATAATCTTAGGAGGAATTTCTAGTGCCTTTAACTTTGAAGCTGCAGCATTACTTCTAGAAGATGAGAAGGCAAAGAAAATAAGCAAATACATTTGAGAAGAAAATTTTCTGCAACTTTAAGATTTTTAGCTACAGAAGGAACCTTTAAGGAAATTGCCGAAAATAGAAAATTGTCTGCACCCTATTTAAGATCAGCTATGATTACGATAACCATATTTTTCAATGCAAAAAGAACATTTAGAAATGTAATAAAAATTGTATTCACTAATTATAAACAATTGCTTATACTTTAGGCATGGCCCTCTAACTAGCATATATTAATGTTTTTTAAACAATAAAATATGTCCAAATATATTACAGTAATTTGATAAAAAGATTTTCATTTCTGCACACTCCATTTGGTGATGATAATATTGTATTGGTAACTTTTATTGTATTGAGAAAATAAGACTTTTAATATAGGAGTTTGAAGAAAGAAAAAATTAAATTAAATTAATTAAATCAATTAAAAAAGGACACCTTCATTTTTTTTAATCTAAACGTAAAAAGTGAATTTTTAAAGGTACATTCATATAAGTTTATTTCGTCACCAGTAAAAGTTATTTAAGTAATTTCAATAAAATTTTGCTGAAATTTTCAGTAACCAAAAACTTTTACTAGTTACTAAAATTACTGCAAAAATTTTTATAAGTTTCTGAAATTACCGAAAAAACCCTTACTGACTCATTCATCAATTTTAATGGTTGTTGGCGCGACGAACCCCCTGTTGTTTTGAAGTTCATGTTTACACAAAGATGGACAACTAAAGACTAAAAAACGCTCTGTAAAAAACAAAACGCAGAACCTGTGTTTTCATAAGTGTGTATGTATTAGTTTTGTTCTGCTTGTGCGGGGTTAAAGCTGGTTGAAAAATTATGCCAACCAAAAACTACCCTCTTCACCGAAAATGCCTACAAGCTGCCATGTTATGCCAGCATAATTCATCCAGTGTGTTCTGCCTCAATGGTCTTAATAAAATATATGACTGATAGAATAATATACATACATATGTATAAATAATTATGTAAATATGTTTTCCTAAGTTTGCTATAACATGTATGGGTATATAAAAAACTTAAAACAGTGTCAGGGTTTGTACATACATACATATTCATTTCATTGCTAGATATTTGCCACAGCTCTATATACTAGAATGTTTATTAGTACACTATAACTTTTTCCAAAATTGAAGTTGGAGAATTTTTCTTCTAGAAAGAGTTTGGCAAAATGTATAGATAATATACATAACTACATCTAGATATGTACAATTTATAATGAATGGGTTTTGGGTGCATACATGTGCATACATACGTACATGTGAGCATAATTGTAATATGACAGTTATTTAATACAAATTAATTTAACGAATATCTAAACAACCATAAAAGCAAACACACTTCCCTACGCGTGAACATCCATACACATTCGTATACACATTCACACACAGCACATTTGTACAACAAACGAATTAAACTACACACGAATTAATATTTATGAAAATACAAAAAAAAATAAGCAAATATTAATAGAAACTTTAAGCATATGATAAGTGCTGGCATTAATAGCATTTTGTTATCAAAATGATTACTCACCCGGCTATTGCATTACGAAATTTAACCAATAGGGTCTCCTCGACTATACGATTATTGATTTCCAACAAAATCATTGTAATTTATATTTTGATTTGTAGCCCACAAAGCAGGTATTTTGATATTTTAGAAATAAAAAAATTTTTATAAAGATGAAAACGTTCCAGTTTTGTTTTTCTCTTTTTGGAATGGTATTTTTTAACTTCTGTAAATTTGGCGTTCTAATATTATAAAGATAATTCTACATTTAAGGAAGAATTTAACATGTAGTTGTTTTCTTATGTGAGGTCCTTATTGAAGATTTCTGTTTTCGCCTTGGTAGCAGCACCGCCCTCTTTTAGTCACACCACTTAACAGAGATATTTTGTCACAAAGTTATTTCAAATTGGAGACAGACTAATTACACATCTGGCACAAAATATATTATTATTTTTCCAATTTTAGTATTCAGACATTTGACGTCTTGTGATTATTCCACCTATGCATATATTTTTTATACCGTAAACTGCTCTGCTGCTGATGTCGGCTTTTTTGGCTTAATTTGAAATTCCAGCACTTTTTGCGCACACCAACATTAACAAACACATTTCTTATACAAACAAGACACCGCACACACAGTTATACAAACACACGCACTTCAGCTACTCCTCTGCTTTTCTTTTTAGTGGATTTTTCTTTTCACACGTTTGGATTTAGTGGTTTTAAATGAATTCGTTTTTGTTATGAAAATATGTAAAATGACTAGCGAATTTTAATTAGCAAAATTTAACTTTCCTTTAAATTAGCTTTACCTATTAAAATGTTTGATTTAATATTATTTTCACTGCATTGCGTGCGGCCCCGTTGTTTCTTCGAATAAAAATTGACTCACGTCACAAGGTTGCATAAAAACGTACTCAATTTAGATGTCATCTCAGAGCACTGCTGGCAACTATTATACAAAAAAACACCAACATTTTAATACTGGGGGATGTCATAAAATTTATATATTGCACAAGACGAACTTGTTTTCCAAGAATTTTGGCTATATATGAACTGTTAAAATTTATTAACTATTTAAATAAATTTATATCTTATAATTTATAGCAAAAAGGGGAACACAATAATGGTATTATACATACATTTTAAGCATATGTGTTTCTTTTCGTAAACACGCCTCGATGAGCTATTTTGCAATCTGGCACCGGTATTGAGTAGTTACACGAAAATTTATTCTGATATTGTCAAAAACTATGCAGAAGGTCGAATTTTCAAATATGTTGCTTATTACATCTCTTAAACTTATCAATATATGTAATTCGTTGAACTATAAAATCGAAAAAGTATAGTTTTCGGTGAATCGATAAATCAGAAATTTTAAAATGAATCTCATTTCCGGATAACTTTAAACCGAGTACATACCTACCACAATTGGTCATGCGTTAAAGATTGGTTTAAACAATTCAATTAACGGCTATTACTATGCAATTTAACGCAAATTTAAGTAATATTCTTTATTTATGCTTAATAAAACAAAATTTACATACTAATATATATTCACAGGCGTCACGTCATTAATTTCTTGGTTATTTAATATTTTAATTTGGCATTCGCATAAAAATTGTAGAATTTTACGCTCCGCTTTGTTGCGCTGTTCCGGTTGGAGACCATCTAATAGAGTATGAACTTTTTGCAACATATCTGTCTGCAAATTAATACTATTACTCTTTTGCAATATTTCATTTTTAAAAGCTTCCCTTTGGTTCTGCACTGCTTTTAGACAATCTTGTGATTGTCTTAATACACACTCCATATTATTTATAACATTTTGTAGTTTCTGTTCTGCTTCCGTAGAACTAGAAAGACATGAGTTTTCACTTAAAATCGTGGGATAAACAGATGCATTTGTTGTTGAAGTATAAGATGATTGGTTTACATGTTGAGTGGTAGTATCCCGTGCGACGTGATAAGACACTTGAAGTGGGGAATCGTTACAGCTTTCAGATAAACGTTGTTTTTTAGGAGTTATGTACAGAAGTTCATCAATATCATTCACCGGCTCCTCCGTTATTAAATGGTCGTTGCTGTCGGGGTCATCATTTTCGTGTTCAATATTTTCAGAGTAACCAAATGATTTGCTTAAATCATCTCCCCAGGGATTTTCGTGTGCAACGGGAGATAACTTATTAGCTCTACATTTAATTTCATCAATTGGTAATGGAATTCTGCAAAGATATTACATATTATAACATATAACTATTAATTAGACAATCTAACCCTTTTCTGTAATGGCTTTGTAAGAAGCTTAAATCGTTAAAATATATCCAAGTTATTGGCTTCTCTGGGTTTAATTGTTGATTACGATACTCCCGTGAAAAACGATCTCTTAACTTCTTCCATTTTGTGTAACAAATTTCCTCTGCAATAACTTGATATTATTTTCATTATTAAAGCAAAATAAGTTTTTTTAGTACCTGAAACGTCCAATGTGTTTGCAATTATTGACCATGCTTCATTTTTAGCTGCTAAATTTTTCGAGTCTCTCACTCTTTTCCGATCATACAAAACATCATGCTGTTTTACTAATTCAATTATATTTTGATTAAGTGCTAGTTCCTCTGGCTTTATATCCTCGTCAGCTTCAGCAGCACCATATTCATCCTTCTTTGCTTTACTTTTACGTACGCGAGGAGCGTACTTAATTGAGTCTATGGCATCATTACGTACAGTTCTTAACAATTTCATGTATTAATATTATGTTTAAAAATATATATAAACTATGGCTCACCCTTGCTTATAGTGATGTTTTAAGAACATCAAATGAGGAAACAGCTCCCAATTTGTGGTATCCTGAGAGTTTTCTTGTTGTCTTCGAAACTCTTTACCAAAACGATCCCGTATGGATTTCCAGCGCGTTATACACGCAATTTCTGATTTCTTAAGGATTTGTGCTATTTCCTGCCAAGCTTGGTTTTTCATATTAGAATTCTTTTGTCCACGATTATATTCCCTGTCATATATTATGGGATATTTTTTAACAAGCTTGATAAATTCTAAGTCAGCCTCTTTGTTCATTTTTTATTTATTTGAATTTTTACACAAATTCACTAAAATTTTTCCATTTGGAAGAAACAAGCGAGTTTTAACAACAAACAGTTTTTGGCAGTGCTTGCAAACACTTCCTAAACTAGAGATACCAGACTTCGCGTTCATTGCATCGGTGATTGTAAAGACTAGCAACTTAATAACAGAATTATGAGTGTTTTATCAATATATATAAATATATATATATATATATATATATATATAAAATTTTCAAAGATGTTATGTGTTTATTTATTTTCAGAGTCGATGAATATCAACAGATTTTTCCTCAATATATCCTTGCCAAACACCACACTCTCGTCCCTCTGAAAGAACGAGAAAACTAAAATTAATGTAGTGGTGCCACCTCGTTAAATAAATATGGAATCATTACGAAAAACGCTACATTAGTACTCCTAAATTAATTAATTGTTTACTTGCAAGTGCTATAAAAAAAGTTTGTGTGCCAGTCAAGTGATAGTATTTGGATTGTTGGTAGCATAGGCGTATTTTGTGGTTGGTAGTATAGGCTTAAAAACTTGTGCATAATAAGTTGCTTGTTACAGAAAATATAAAAAGTGTTTATAAAGAAATGGCACCAACGAAAAATTCTAAATCAACTGCTAAAGGCCCGAGCTTTTTAATCAAAGGATATCTCTTTTTATACAATGCCATACAAGTAGCGGGATGGTCATATATTCTTTATCAATTGACAAATTACTATGTGATACAAGGACCAAAATTTCGAGAGAGTATAACTTTATGGAACTACACACGTTTGGCTGTAATTGTGTTTCAAAATGCAGCATTTGTTGAAATAGTAAATGCCGCATGTGGCTTTGTGAAATCAAATCCGGTGATAACCACCTTTCAGGTGCTTAGTCGTATGATGGTTGTAATTGGCGTAGTAATGGCTACTCCAACTGGTAAAGTATCTCCAGGTTTGCCTATTGCGTTATTAGCTTGGTCAGTGACCGAAATCATACGGTACGGCTACTATGCATTCAATATTGTGAATTTTGTACCTCACATTTTGGTCTTTCTGCGTTATACCACATTCATTGCCTTGTATCCTATTGGAGTGACTGGAGAATTGCTGTGCTTTTGGTGGGCTCAAAGTTATGCTAAAAAGAACCCTGGTCTTTGGTCCATGCAAATGCCAAATATCTACAATGTCACATTCTCTTATTTTGTATTACTTTGGATTGTAATGCTGCTATATATTCCACTATTTCCTCAAATGTATTTGCATATGTTTGCACAACGTCGGAAAATCCTAGGAGGTACTGCTAGCAGCAAATCATCAAAAAAAGTTAATTAACTGTATATAATAATAACCCATATGGCTATATATGTATCTCTACTAAAATAATACATATTTCAGTTTGATTTGATAAATTAAAAAAAATTCTTTTCACTAAACTAAGCAACAGCATAGTTTCAACCTTTGTATTCATTAATCCGAACTTCATTAACAATTCAAATATTATTCAATACGTTGCTTTTATTTGCTCAACTTTCGAATCACAACACATTTCATATGTGCTATTACGTGTGTTTGTAGGTATATACATATTTAAATATGGTCGTAAATGCATATGTATGTTTCTCATAGGTAAAATTACATTTTTAAACGCAAATTAGTTTTTATTTATATATTTTTTGTATATTTTCATTTGGTACATTGGAGTTCGTCCAGTTTTACCTTTAGAACTGTATATGTATAAAAGTTGTTTTAGTTTTAATTTAACAAATTATGGGTGGATGTACCTAATATAAAATTTTTATAAACAAATAAAACCTTATAAAAATTAACGAAACCTGTTTTATTTATGGGAGTCAGTTCATCAATACATAGTAAGCAATGCGGTTTGAAATAGCTCGTCAAAATGTATTTACAAAGTTGTACATTTAACTTATTACACTTCTAAAAAAGTTGCGATAGAAATTAATAATAAATAGGTTAATTTATTTGATATATTACCACAATTAATTCGTTAAACATATCCCAATGAAATGTAGTCATATATACATACTTATTCCTATTGTTGGTTAATGCTCATTGCAAAGCATTATGCTAAATTTGGCAAGAACTTTTAACAAATTAAATACATTCTTCAAAGAAATGTAGTGCTCATCAAGAATAATGCATTCGGTTTATTTTTTTTTCTAAGAAAATACTAAAAGAAATCGTATATTTATTGGAATCTAAAAGAAATGTACAATTATTATTTTGAAGACAGAGTAATTTAACTCATACATTTTTAAAATTATTTTATTAAAGGTAACAATATGTTAAAAATCACAAATCTCAATTTTTTTTGGAAAATTATAGTACAAAAACTTTCCATACGCTTTGAATAATTAGCACTTACAAAATCAGGAATAACAGCTTAGAAATTTGGAAAGACTACTAACAAAAACTAAATCAATGAACTTTTAAAATATAAATTATTATCTCCGTAGACATATTTATACAAGCAGTCGGTGTACCTATTTAATAGCAACTTAATGTTGGGACCATTGTATGGTTTTTAAATCAATGCCTTCTTGAACCATTTCCCACAAAGGTGACATTTCACGAAGACGTTCGACATGTTTAATACATTTATCGGCTGTATAATCGACCTCTTCAATAGTTGTAAATCGACCAATACCAAATCTTGAAAAAACAAAGTTTTTAATTAACTGCAACTAAACATTTAAAAAAGGAACTTTACCTTATGGAACTATGAGCCAAATCCTCGTCGGTACCAATAGCTCGTAACACATAGGACGGTTCAAGTGAGGCGGATGTACAAGCTGAACCTGAAGACAAAGCTACGTCTTTAAGAGCCATTAAGAGCGATTCACCTTCCACATAAGCAAACGAAAGATTCAAGCAACCATTGTATGTCTGCACCGGATCACCATTGCGTATTACCTGAGGTAATTTTGACGTTATACGATCTAACAAACGTTTCGATAAGAAATCAATCCATTTAGCATCATATGCCATTTCTTTGTGACATAATTCCGCTGCAGCTCCTAAGCCTACCGCCAATGGGGCTGGCACTGTTCCACTACGCAGACCTCTTTCTTGGCCTCCACCACTTTGGATGGGTTCCAAACGTACACGTGGGCGTCTGCGAACATAAAGAGCACCAACTCCTTTAGGTCCATAAATCTTGTGCCCGGAAATTGACATTAAATCTATGTTCATGGCATTGACGTCCATATGAATTTTACCAACTGCCTGCGCGGCATCAGTGTGGAAAAATATTTTTTTAGAACGGCAAAGAGCTCCAATATCAGCAATGGGTTGTTTCACACCTAGAAAGTATTCATTTTAAAAGTTGATTATATTAAATATATCCCATTGTGATCGAAACTTACCGATTTCATTATTAACAGTCATTATAGAAACTAAAGCGGTATCTGGAGTCATGGCTTGATCCAATTGTTGCATATCAATTATACCATTCGAATTTACGGCCAAATATGTAACACGAAAACCTTCATTCTCTAATGCACGGCATGAATCCAAAACACATTTATGCTCAGTTTGGGTGGTTATAACATGCTTCTTCTTCGAACCATAAAATCTAAGAAGAGAACGGTTTTGAAAGTGAACGGCTTTATTAGATCAACAAATTTTTCACCTGGCTACACCCTTAATTGCCATGTTATTAGATTCTGTTGCTCCAGACGTAAACACTATTTCTTTAGATTCGGCGCCAATAATATTTGCTATCTGTTCGCGAGCGACTTCAACAGCTTGTTCGGTTTCCCATCCATAAGCGTGGGTGCGTGAATGGGGGTTGCCGTAATAATTTGTCAAATAAGGTAGCATAGCGTCCAATACTCGAGGGTCCTAGAGAATTTAATACCATTATTCATTGGTATATTAATAAACTTTTATTCATACGATACCAATGGTGTAGTGGCTTGAACATCTAAATATAATGGCCTTCCCTCTACATTATCTGACTTGATATTAAATTTTATGCGTTTTCGCCTAAAATCTAAAAAGATTATTATTTACATAACCTCAAATAGTTGAAAGGATATTCCAGAAGTTGTTTTTTATATATAATAGAAGTAGAAGCGATTGTATTCAATACCTTCTGAAGCAGAAACATTCCCTTGTTTTTCAGAACGCGCTGCAGTTGTAGAGCTCTTCTTTACCCATTGCAAGTTTAATGATGTTTTAGCCACAACTAACGTTTTAATTTGTTTGTTGAAAGTTCTCAACATTTCGTATTAGATTTGGCTTTGAAGTATAGGTTTTACCTTGAAAATTGTAGTTAATTGATTTTGTGCTTAATTTCACAATAATTATTATACTCTCCTAAGTAACCGCTACAATTCTATTCCACTCGCGTTAATTAAAAATATTTGCAGCTGACTGTCAAGTAAACAAAATTAGCGTATGGTTTTAGTATTATAGGAATGAAATAGAAAGAAACATGAACGCTGTGTATAAGATAATTGGAGAATGTAAATGTAAACAACACATTGTCAGCTTATGCCAAGTCCATTTTATATGTATTATATATGATGTTGCAACGCATTCTGAAAGAAGCGTCGCATTGCCTACCTAAAATTAATACTTTAATTTGAATCTCGGCAATTCGAAACAAACTAATTGGGCGGAATAGTATCTTTAACATAAGTTTTTTTTGTATCTCCTGTTATTTGTAGGTCATATGAATTGGTAGGTTTGTGCTCTAAGCTGCCGATATATGATTTTAGATTGAGTTGAATATGTATAACATATGTACATATGCATTATATATATCTAGTGATATGATATGATCCGTGTGAAGAAGTCGACAAAGTGGTTAGAAAAGATCTGATAGCACTGTGACCACCTTTAATTTATTCTCCTTACGAATAGATTAGCAAAACAAAAGCTAGAAGAAAATTACGTGTAAACTTCAAAGTTATTAATTTTTTCAGAAACGAGAGGAATTTCAAAGCGGTTGGATGTACGTGCGCGTGTTTTCAAAAGAATTACTATTATTCAAAAAAGAAAAATATTCAAATGAAATTTTTCATCCATAATAAAGAAAAATAATTTTAATACGTACATACATATGTATGTATGTAGGTACATACGAAAATTTTTGGTTGAAAAGTGAGTTAGTGCTAAACGAAAATTATATAAAATGTTTAAGAATTAATAAAAATTATAAGGGAAAATTCAATAAATTTGTTAATAAAGTATGAAAAACGAATAAATAAGTAGTGTGCAATATATAAATTTGTTGGTTTTTGGGGAGCACCTTTTTCCACAAAAAAACTACCTATACCGGGCAGCAATAACAAATAGTAAAAGTAAAAGCAAATATAAAGTAAAACAAGTGCAAGTTTAATTTGAAATGAATATGTGGAAGCAACAAATATAAAAGAAAATTGTTTTAAAAAAATAAAATAAAATGAGGCAATAAGAAACAAATGGCAACATATGTTATGAACTTAAAAAAATTCTTTTGTTTTATAAGTGGCAATTATAATATTTTTTGTTTTCTTTAACTGATGTTTCTTTGTGCATTATGCCTACGTATATTTATGTATGTGTAAAAATGTTTATTTAAATTAATTAAAAGTGCTAGGGGCATATGCATAAATTCATTCTTACAGTTCTTATTTCTTAAGTGGTTAATAGTAAATTATTGCACTAATAGAAATGAAATGAAATTGTATAATTCAAATAATTCCAATACTAACTTTGTAATAGAGCTAACAACATCACATATTGTGTGCCACTTAGTCTCACATAAAATCAATTTAAGAAATCGAAAATAACAACAAAAAGTGTACTGAGATTTTCCCTATCCAAGTGTGGGTATATTTACTTCTTTTACTATTTCTTCTGTACCATTGACGCCTACTGCATGCAATAGGACGTCTGGCTACAAAGAAAACTATTAGATAGTACTTTTCTCCTAAACCCAAATTATAATATAGTGCAATTAAAAAAGAAAAATAAATAAATAATCTCGTAATTATTTAATACTTAACAATAAAAACCAGACAAAAAAAGATTGTAGGGTAATAGTTCAGCAGTTTAACGTAATACTACTTGGGTAAGTGATATTTTTTTTATATTAATATGTATTGTACAGTTACATACATATATTTATTATTTTCGGTTATTTTATTTATTTATTTATTTTATTTATCAAAACGCCGCAATAAAAATAAAGGCAATTGTTTCAAAATTGATGCAATGTTTTGCGTCTTTGCATATTAACAAAATCTAAATAGGACAGCAGTAACGGGTGCAGATTTTGCATTGATTCTTTTTGAAAGTCAGCGAGTTAGGACTAGGAACGCGTTTTGAACAGACTATAAGAAATGGAAAACTGGACGAACACAACTTAGATTTTAACCAATAATGGAACTTTGTGATTCTGTAAATCAATTGAGTTTAATAGTACGCTAATGAAAATTGGAAATATCCTCAATCCTAAGGAAGACGGGAGAGTATGATTCGACAGCAGGGCAACTATGATTATGACACATCTGCTACACTGTATCACAATAGAGCCGAAATAAGATATTTTTTATTATTATTATTGTGTTTTTTCATTTATTTGAATCCAATACCAATATGACGTACTTTTCATTCCTTTTCTGTTTTTACAGATGAGTTCATGCTGATGCACTCAATTATATCACATAAAATAAAAAATATTTTTAAGACTACAACTGTTATTGAATATGATAGAGTAACAGATCTTCCACCGACATAACTTCTAATTATGATGCTTTGAAATAATCCTAGAGATTTTGTAAAATTTGCATCATTATTAACAACTTCATTTAAACAAGACCATGTGCAAAACTTTTTTCAATAAAAAAGATGAAAGTGTTGCGGCTTTCGAAAACAGCTGTTCTGCTCTGCTGTGTAAGTTGAATAAAACTGATGTTGACTTTCCTTTGAGCCTTGGAATATTTACCATGTCTTTTTGAGATTTAAAAACAAATTTCAAACAATTAGCCTATGAATCTTAATTCAATTTAATATAGCAATATAAATGTTCGTGAAAATACTTACTACATACAATATTAAAATAGTTTGTTTTATAATTATTTTAAAAGTTTTTATTCTTATTTTTAAAATTAAAACTATTTTAAAACGAAAAGAATTATTGAA
Source organism: Linnaemya tessellans (assembly GCA_951800035.1). NCBI lineage: Eukaryota > Metazoa > Arthropoda > Insecta > Diptera > Tachinidae > Linnaemya > Linnaemya tessellans. The sequence continues at coordinate 131,158,472 of OX637533.1, forward strand.
AAAAAATTTTTTTTTTGAACTAAAAGCGTACATTTTAGTTTTAAAGATGCTTTAATATAAAAATAACAATATTGTATATAAATATCCTATTAATAATACCCACAACAAGTAAATTTGTGTTTGAGAAAATATTGAACTAGCTTTGCCATGATCGAAATATAATAAAATTAATAATAGTTCTTTAAATAACAAATTTGTTTAGACGTGGAGTGGATACACATGAAGGTCAAACACGACCCATTTCTGCCCTACATTAATTCTGCCTTTTGTAGCCTTAAAATCAAAAAGAAATTACTTGCGTCAAACGTTCTGTATTTGGTTAAAATATACGGTACTTCCTGTACGTGTGTTTCGTTAGCTCCATTTTTTAGTGAATAATCTAGGAGATTTCCCTTACCTCTGCGTCAAGCAATTCGTTGCTGGTTATGGTAGCTCATCAGATATGATTTAACCATATTTTATAAGTTTGAAATTGTACTCTTTTATAGAAAAACCTCTTAAGATAATTGAGAATAAATATGGATACTAAAATCAATTAATTTGCAGGCGTATTGATAAATAGTTGTGAGCTAATTTGTGAAACCGGTATGAAAATGTTCACTGGGTATACACATATGTACATAAAACAATAGGGAAACGAACAATGCTACATGTTTCCCAAAAAATATGTTAACTTAAATTTTCAATAAATTCAATACGTATAAAAGAAAATTACAAAAAAGTGACGATAGAAAAACTAACACACATCGAATAAAACCCAGCCGTTTAGCCGTACAATAAATAACAGCAATGCACATTCATATTTAGCAGCTGTATGCATACATTGACTGTTACACCGAACGAAGGACGACGACTGACAATTGCTGAAAAAATTTACGTTTTGTGCAAAGAGTGGCTGGCGACAGATGTGCTACTTCTAATAAGCAAACATACGACATATGAATGCCTAAATCAGTACAGGCACATCTTCAAAAGCAAAACATTCAGTTAAAAGGATTGAAATCTTAAAATTAATTATTATTCCTTTTTCAGACTATTTTTCCCCTTTTTGGTTATTGTTTATTGTGTTACTCGGAGTCTGTTGGACTTGACTACCTCTTCTTTATTTATTAGCAATAAATTCACCAACTTTGACCTAAAATCTCTTTGAATAAAATCAAAAAGTATTGGCAGTAAGTTTTTGTTTGAAGCCCTGAAACTTTAGAATATCATAATAAATACGAATAATAGCAAAATTGTTTAAAATAAAAAGTATAAAAAAAATAAAAAACGTTTAAGCCGCAAACTACGTATTTTCGTTTACGTTAAATTAAACTGGCTGCTTATTTTTGTGAGTTATTATAAAAGTTGTATGGCGCGTTTGTTTATTTTTTTTGCAAAAAAACATTTAGCTGCTTATATTTATATTCATTGTTTCACAATAGTTATAGAAACAATATGTTTTACATCATAATGGAAAACAATACAGATTTTCCAAGTTGTTTTTTTCGGACACGTTTCTTATAGCCTTCACGCATATTTGTTTATTTAAATTCATTAAATATTTTACAAATCTGAGTCAAGTTTTTACTATGGCCCATGTTTTTTTTTTTTTTTTTTTTTTTTTTTTTTTAGAAAAAGAACCCATTTTGTTTTATTAACTTATTAATATATGATTCGGGGGACTCGATGCTAATTTTCTTATGCTTTATCCTACTAAGAAAAATATTGTCACCAGGAAAAGAAAACATATGATGATAAACTTTTAATGTTCATGAAAAAATCCATATAAAATATGAAGGAAAAATTTAAATAAAAATAAGCTGCACTTTTTATAAAAAAATAAAACTAATTCTTATATTTTTAACTATATCAGTATAACCCTGATAAAAAATTTGCACGACTATAATTGTTATGTTTTTGAAATTATTTATTTTTTAATTTGGTGATCCTATATTCGTATATTTCTTGACAAACAAGTTCTGTTGTTGCAAAACTCTTCTTCGCTGAGAGTTAATTGGCTGAGTGATATAAAAATAAAGTTAGTCTGTGCAGTGTATATCATTTAAGAGTGACTAATGTTCACAAATGAAATATTTTAATTGAATATCATCAATATATACGCATGGGTGTGTACAAATGTATCTATTTATGGGTATGAATGAACGTATGTATCTCTTCATACGAGTATAATATTATTCTATCCAATTTGTGTGTACATAAACTCCGGTATATTGTTAACCAGCAGCTGTAAAAACTAGTTTTTTCTGTTGGTTTATTTTTAAATCTTTCTACCTGAATGCTTTACCAAATTTGTTACTAGAACACTAAATAGTAAAAAATTTATATTTGATATTTTTTTGTCGTTATAAATTTTATTTCAATGGTTGATGATTTCTCATTTTGTTAGGGATGATAAGTGATAGTTTGAAAATTGTAACTGATTGGGTAAAATTTATACGTTTTGGACGGTAAACTGTACTAGCAAGCTATAAATATTCTATGATTATTTTTATTATTTTATACAAAGGAAGTACTGGCCTTCGATGCAAAATATGAAGAATCTGAAAAGTATCGCTATGTTTATATAGCGCCGTAGAAATATACATAGACATATTAAAGATAAGGGGTTTAAAAACTATGTTTGTATAAGTATCAGTTTTTAGATAGGCTGAATAATATTTGGAGGCTGTTCAAAGTTTAATATTTCAAATATTTTTATATAAAGTATTTGATATGCTTTTTACATAAAGATGTACATAAATTTCAAATAATAATTGTCCTTTATAAATATGTAAATATTGCACGTTCGTACAATGTGCATCATAAATGGTACCATTTATTCCTCGTACTATTTCGAAAAGTTTAAAAATGCAGACTGTATCGGATTGGATGTGATATTAATCAGTAATAATATTTTTCTTCTTTACAAATCTTTTACCATATCTGCATGAAATAAATTTGTATTGTGTATTTGTGTTACAATTCTGATATATAAAATTAATCATTCCTGTATTAATACAAAATACTGTAGTACGTTTACAATGCGAAATGTACTGATAAAAGTGCAACTGCACTGCAGTTATCGTCTCAAATAGCGTACATAAGTGCATCGTTTGCATTTTGTTTTCAAATTGTAATATTACAAACTTTATCTGAAATTCCTTTAAAAGATCATGCAAACACAATTTGTGAATGAGATATGAGATAAAAAAGCTGATCATATTGTGAGAAATTTAAAAACACTAACTTACACATAAAACATCTATAGATGTATGTGTATGTATCTGCGTGTGTCGAAATATATTCTAAAATTTATAATCCTCAATACAAACTGAGTTTAATACAGCTCTGTTATTTTGCAACAGTGGTCTGTTACCTTTCTGACCTGCTACTTATATGTACGACTAAGTGATTTTTTGATGATAATATCTGAAATAATAAAGTTTTTAGTTTGTATTGCCAAATTGACGACTTTTTCACAAATTCATCTAGCAGCCCCAGGATATGCAACTCATTTTCTGCAGCAAGGAGTGTAAAACAAGGCTTGTCTCAATATTGCAAATTTATTTAATCTGCATAATACTTTGCAAGCTTGTATTAAACATTTTTCCATAACTAGCTAAACAATAACACACTTATTTTTCATATGTTGAATATTTTGTCGAAAACAATAGCACATGTTTAAATTTACATACATACGAGTATTTATTTCTTTTTGCTGTGGCTGGGATTTTCTTAAATAAAAAATATAAATTTTTTTATTGCAGAATTTTTAATGAAAAAAAAAAGAATAACACAATTTAATATATTGTTTAAAATAGAAGAGGAAATAAGAAGAGAGTAGACTATCAGACACTTGTCTAGAATTAATAAGAAACAAAGAAATTAGCATAGAACAAAACAGTACGTTGTATAAACTTTTGGTCTACTGTATTTTAAACATCAAAACGTCATAATTATTGTTCGTACATTCAAATTGTAAGACAAGCAATGAATTTTTTGCTTGCTTTTGTGCTCAAAAGTGGCTCATTACCAAAGTTAAATAGTTATATGCATGTATATGCGTGCTTTTTCTCTCTTTTTACTGTTCTTAACGTTTTTATTAACAAAATAATCATTATCATGTTTGCAACAAGCACCCTTGCAATTCCCCATACCTTATATTCTTTTCTTTTTGGCGTTTTTATTCAACTACTGGGTGTTGGTCACAGGCGCTTTTCCATTTTCAGTTATTAATACAAAACCGATTATATGCATTGGAAGTGAAATGAAAAAAATTCCAACGCATGTTGTTTCTTTCCCATGTTTTATGAATCAGAAAAATATGGCAACTACCGAATAAAGCCAGTAACACTGTAACCCACATAATTTCAAACAGTGTTTTTTATGAGTTCAGGGGCAATTTGGATGAATTCCAATTTATTTTTCTTTTTGAATTCAAAAGCATACGATTTAAATTTATTTTCTAAAACTTAAACCCAATTTTATTTTGTGTCTTCTTCTGAACTCTTAGAATACCAACCATTTGACGTCACGTTATCACAAATCAATTTTTTTATAAACTTTTTTCGTGGTAGAAATTTACATTTTTAATGATCTATCGAAAATTTCAAGTTGTCAAGATTATTAATTACTTTTATAAAACAGACATTAAGATTTTAGATAAATTAACAAAAATACTACAGAAAACAATTAAATATTTTTATTTACCATGTGTACACATTTGATATAGAAATAAAAGTTATTTTAAATGCACTTGCCCAATTCAGAAGTAGTTTTTATACTAAATTGCAAAATTATTTCAGATATAACACTTTCTCTGCAATTTCCCATCCCCATTTTTCCCATAATGACCGGAAAATATATTTTTTCCAAATGAATGTTTTTACAATATTTTATATTTTCAGTACATTCCTTAAGTATATATTTATTAAGTATTTCTTGGATCATAATTTCTATTTACTAGTTACTGGTTAACAGATGTCTGTTAACTGCAGAATAGGTTTGGTACAACTTTCTTAAACTGAAATTTATCTTCACACACAATTCGCAAAAATAAAAAAACATCTAGTCATATTGTTTGCCTTTTATGTATGTACATATATAACATTGAATACGGAGTACTTTGAAGACTTAAAAATATAAAGATACAAGTTTTCTTTTGTAAAATTTTCTATATGAAGAAATATCATAAAACTATAAGACAAACAAAAAAATCTTAAACATATTTCGTTATTTATCTTAAAGTATGTATTATGAACTTTATTCAAGTAGAAAATATTAAAAAATATGAAATAGTACAGCAGCAACAAAGCTTATAAACAGACTACCAGCATGCGTTCATAAAATGTTAAGTGACGCAATGAAATTCCATTTCTGAATCGTCATGATTTCAATAAATTGTATTAGAATTATTAAACAAAAGAGCTTTCAAAATACTTTAATTTTCATTAGCAGTAGCATTCATAGAATACTAAAGTAGAAAACTTATGTATATACGCAATTAAATAATGAGAAGCATTAAAACAGTTTATGTAGTTTTAAAGAAATACTAACAACAAGCCATAAAAATATTTAAATAGATACATACGAGCTTGTATATAGAAAATATTAAACACTATTTATTTTTTATTATTTTTTGTTTGTTCACCATCTGTTCCACGACGTCGAGCAAATGCATTGTTTCTTATAATCACATTGATGCAAAAACAAATTTCATAATTTCTTTTTGTTTTAAATATAATAATGCGGCGGAAGGATAACTTTCGACGAATACTACAACCGAACCAGCACACCGCCAGAGGATTACTGCTTAATTAAATTATTAACGTAGTAATTGCATAAGTATATTCTTTCGAATCGAATTACGAAGTAGACCACCAGGACTTTATCTTTTAAGTATAAGCATTTATGGTGATTGCAAGTGCCAAGGGGTGCTGAGCTTCCTACTGAAACGGAATAGTTCATTTTGTCCTTTCATATGTTGTTCGTAAAAACATATATGTTTCTCAATAGGCTATGAAACCAGGGGCAACGGTTATGAATATAATTCTGTAAGGAAATTAAACGGCGCACGCTAAAGTTAAGTTAAGCCCAGGGAAAATAATATTGAAAATAAAATGGTTAATTCCCTCTGCGCTGACCGTAGTAGTCCCATCCATTTTCGCAGGCAATTCACTTTTAAAATCGTTTACTTTTTAGTCGCTTTAAGCTTCAAATTAAAGTTTCAATAAACAATATTCTAATTCTATTGTTTCGTGGACTATTTTGTGTATAAAACTTTTCACATTTCTGACAGTTAAAAATACCACAATATTGTAAATAAATATAACCTTCAAATGGCTGGAAGCTTTTAAATAAACAAATAAATAATCTTAATATTCAAACTACATAAACAGTGAATAGAATAATAAAAAGAATTTGTAAATAAATTAAGGTGTGAAGACAATTAAACACAAGTAATTGTCAGCAAGTTAATATTTGTACGCGACATATTTTGCTTTTTAAATCATAATTTGTCAAAGAGCCCTCGCTTTTTGAAATAAATAGGAACTGGAACTTAAAAATTCTGTAATGTTATGAATATTAAATTTATTCCTGTCCTAATTTCTTTTTGACTCCTGCATATGCTTGTGCTGTTTCATAAGCGATTTATAATTCTGTATAATAATAAATAATGATATTAGTACATTTTATTTTTTTTAAATAAAAGTCATGTTTATTCATCATTTTAATTTTTAGTAACATAAAAATGTACTCGGAGCAAATTATTGTTTATTTCTTATCATGGGTTTTATTTTTTGTTTGTTTTGGTACGAGTATTTATTTATTTTTCGGTCATTTTCCAGTTGATACAAATGCTCAGTAATTTCAAAACAAACATGATTCACTCGTTGCTGCCACTATCGCTGTTATTATAATATTATGTGCAGCTTAAATAAATAAAGGGTTTTTCAACAAGTATTTTGTTTTGCAATTGTGTCAACAATAACAACAACATTATAGTTCTGACATCTAGTTTTTTGACGTATTCGTAGTAAATGCTTTGGCAATTGTTACAATGAACTCAATTTCGCTCGAAAATAGCATTTAAATAATTAAAATCCACTATGAAAATGGTGGTTCTGTTAAAGTTACATTATGTAAAAATCATGGTATTTTCGGATAACATAATCGTCCTTCTGAGATAACATAATCGTCCTTCAACAAGAGAAATGGCCGCATTTGAGCTTCTGAAAATCCTACAGCGATTATTGTGAAGCCTTTGTTGCATACTCAACGTGTCAGTGTATGGTGCGCTATGTGGTCTGGAGGCGTGATTGGTCCGTTTTTTTTGAAGATGAGACGTTAACAACTCAATTTTGACCTATTATAGATGACGTGGATATCACTGACATGGTGGAAATTTGACAGATATTATACAATAAAAATTTTGAATCATCTTCATAGAAATTTTTTGTTTTATTTTATTTTAGAAAATAAAAAAAGTTCTTGTTGAAAAACCCTTTACAAGGGAAACTTATAATCTCTTAAAATTCCACAAATAGTACACAGAACTCAAAGATTATATTACTTTCTTTCCATTTTTTTGATATTTGTTGCAATTTCTTAATCTGTTCATAGGAGTAATGCAAACACATCGGGAAAAGATATTGAATATCTCCTATACACTAAATACACAATTGGGGGATTCACACTGTAGTCATAAAGTCATAAGTCATAAAATAATAGCACAAAAAATATGACTAGTGTGAACAACCCGTCATAACTTAGTATGCTATTTCAAACATCGATCAGCTGATAAGATAACAACACAGTTGTAATTAGATGTTATCAAAGCAAAATATAATTAAGATAATTGTAATAAAGTTGTTTGAAAATGCCAAAAAGTCTAAAAACTGCATTTCTATTTAAAATTATTAAATTTGTCTTCTAGTGCACAAGAATATCTAAATGAATTTGTATGTATAAACTAAAACAGCTGCTGAATAAATTTCTTTTTGCGGCGGCATACGGAAAAACGTTCAGCGGCTGCCAGCTACGCAAGTTAAACGAGAATAAATTTTCACATGTATATATTTAGTTTTTGCGATTTAGTTCTCTTTTAATATTTTTTATGTTATAAAAATGTGATTTAATGTACAGACATATATGTATGTATGTAGGTATGAATAATAATATGACCAAATAGCACGAAGTGTGAATATTCCAAATAAATGTAAAATAGTATTTATTGCTATTTCGATTAGCAGAGTCGTAATAAAAATTACTTGTGAAATTTAGTGCTTATCGGAAATAGTTTAGCAGGAGTGCAACTCTTCTTAATATGAACTCACGATATTGAAAAATAATTTTTCTATTATTAAATGAAAATATAAATCTTTTTGGGCAATTAAAATTCAATGGCATAAAAAATGCACAATTTCGAATACATATTTAGTCCGGCAATTTACATTTCCTATTAACACTAGAAAAGAATTTTTGAATTTAAATATTTCAGCAAAAGTTGTAAAACAGACTATGTAATACTTTAAATTGTATACCCTTGTATTAGAAAAATAAAAAATTTAATTAGTTTTACATGATTTCTCAATCAGCAAGAAGAAGATGCTAAGATGGCAGTAAAGAAAAGCATATTTTTTATTCATTTATTTTTCTGCTACACAGTATTTGTGTGTATGAGTATATAAAAACGCTACAGTTTTTGTTTGCATGCCAAATCTTATTTATAAAAATATTTTCTCATTCATTGAGAATTTAAAACGTACTTTTCAGTAGCTTTAAATGAAATTGGCTCAGCTACGGGGCTATTCTAGTTGTAAAAATTGTTTCGTGATATGCCAAAAATAATATACATACTTTAATGTTTGTTTGGTTATTGTTCAATTGCAATAAAGACATTTAAGTTTTGTTGGTTGTAAATAATTTATAAAAAAAAAAAACAACTGTGGCATTATTTTGCTGCTCTAATTTTGTTATTAAGCACTAAGTTGAGGATGGCTTAAAGTTTTATAATGCTGAAAGAGATTTCCTGGTTCTATTGTTTAAAAGATCCGCATAGTTTTGTATACATTTCTTTTTTTTTTGTAAATTTAATTTGTAAAAAATGCAATAATATTTTATTATTTGTCAAGCATAACGCTTATAATTTAGTAGAAGTTTGCTTAACATATTCTTATTTTTCTTACAGATTGTGGCAATTGTCTTCACTCAGTGGGAGAGGATAAATCCTGGTAAGTTTTGTCAATTTAAATTGTGCTAATACAGAAATATCTTATATTATATGAAATTTCATAACCCAAATTAATGTTGGTAGCAGTTACGAAATTGGTTTTTATTAAAAAATACTAATACTAAACAGTATCTACATATTAAATTAAGGACTTAATTATATAAATGTTCTTCCTGATTTGTAAGAGGTTAATAAAACAAATTTTCATACAACAATTTATTTTATAAGCCTCTTATGAATCAAAATTCATTTTATAAAGATCTTTTTCAAAGACCGACTGCGAGTTAATAATTGTTTATGAATACAATTTTGTTGAATAATTGCTTAGGTGTGTTTTAAGTTATTGTGTAAGGGTGAAAAAAGGGTTATCACGAGTGTAATCAGTAAATTATGTATCCACATTCGCAACGCTTTAAATCGATCTAAAATTGATTTTATTATCAAATTTATGAATACTCGTATTTAGTATAAAATATTTTATGATACTTGTATTTATATATTTAGAAATAGAATTTTTTATAAAATATGAAAAAAAAGAAGTAGCAGTAAACTTAAATACTGCAGAATGCTTTACGAGATTATTAAACTTAAACAGATAGTTCTTCTTGATCCTTCTCCTTTGCCTCAATTCCATTCGAATTTGCTTCACATGCCATATCCTCCGACATCGTTGTTACTCCAGCATAATTTGCAGCAGTTTTATAATTTGGAACATATTTACTTATAAAAGGCCAGATGTTTTTGAATTTGTTTTTGCTTACTAAATGCACAATTGAATCACCACTGCCAAGCACTTCATAATCCAAAATACTCATGCCGTGTTTATTAAAAAATATCAACATTGTTTCCAATAATTTATTATATTCGCCAAGTGCGGCTTCGTGTAAAACTGTATAACCGTTATGATTGTAAACTTTAAACATTTTGATGAAATTTTGCTCAACTTCTTTAGGATATTGTGAATGATCCTTGATAAGCTTCTCAATTTCCATTATACAATCAGTGTGTTTGGCAGCAAGAGCTAGATGCAACGGTGTTCTGCCCATATTATCCTGTTCATTGATTTGACATGCCAAGCCGATTAAGGGCCGTATTTGGCAACCGTGATTCATTTTACAAGCCCAATGCAAAAGATTTTCGCGATTTTTATTGCGAAAATGTGCTATCAGGTAACTTTTTCTTGCTACTTTCGCCGCTTTATAAAGATGTATGAAGGCATCTGTGGACTCTAAAGCCTCATAAAATATGGAATCTGCAAAATATAAAAAAAATGTATTCGCATAAGACTATGTTTTAAATGGGCAATTAGAAGAGGTACGAAAATCAAATCACTTTAAATATAAGTGATTTCAATTCGGCAGGATTAAAATTAACGATTAAAGTGTTAAATGGCAATTCCCAAATATATAAATTTAAAAAAGAATTTTATTTAAAGAAAAGACGAGGAGTCAAATTATTCAAGAGAGTTACAAATTTCAATGGATATTATAGTTTGCTCCAAGTGCACTAAAATCGTTTCGACGTCGAGATTGTCAAAAAAGTACCGAAAAATTTGTCATCAATGCATTTCCACATCTGATCAAAATACAAGAGTTGATATAAATAAAAAATTATAAAATTGAAACGCAAATAAGCCCAATCTAAAGAATATAAAACAAAAGTGAAAGAATATAAAACAATGTCTCCCTAGCACTTGCCTGTGTAAGAACACGCCATGTCATTTTCCGGAAATTGTAGGTTCTTGAAAACTTCATCAATTTTAAATTTTATGTCATTCTCTTTGATTTCATATCGAAATGTTCTGAAACTAGACTCTGAAGGCATGGAGATGTTCATATTGTCAAAGGATACATAATCCTTGGAATTTTCCGATTTGAATATTTTTCCTCTAGTTACTGCTGTGCATTCTCCTGGAAAATTTCTTTTATTTCTGACAGTCCTTTCGTTGATGTAATAGAATCTAACATCATTACTTTTGTATGTACTATTTCCAACTCTTAAACATAAAAATACTTCGATTTCGTCATCTGTCGATACGGGTCCTCTGTAGGGTGGCATCGAAAATGTTATGGCTGCATTTCCGAAAATATTATTCTTTTGAATTTCCACCACTGTGAACCATAATGTTTCCTTTGATATCTCATCAATTTTTTTTATAACTGCATTAAGTGGTAAATTGGCCTCAACTCTTATTAAAATGGTTACATCTGTACCGCCCAATACACTTCCTTTCGTATTGCAAAGACGGTGAATTCTTAAGTCGTCACCATGGTAAATGTTGCAGGAGAAAATTGTATCTCTGTACAGCGTGTACGTGTTCGTGTAGAAATCTCTTTCGAATATTGTAAAGCCCAGACAGACCTATTAAATAGGATAAATAAAATTTTAATAGAACGAGAGCTGAAGATAAAATTATATTCGAATGATAAAATGTCAGTTCAAATTTTATCTGAGCATGTCAGAATATCTTCCTAAGGCCTCAAAATTATTAATTTCTTGATTTATAATTTTTTACGTGGTACCAATTACCGCGGTTCGACTGCATTTTATTCCGATGTACTTGTTCCAAATTTTGTGTTGTAAATATTTTGCTTTGCACGCGCTTACGAAATTTTGAATAGTTTAAACTCACATTTAGTTTTCCACTGTCCTTTACTCTTCTGGCATCATTTACATTCAATTGTCCCAGCATTTTTTCGAATTGCAGAGGCAGTGTTAAAGCTTCATATTGCAATCGTTTATTTTGAAATGATGTACTGTAATTGGCCCCTGTTAAACGAACGATAACATATTCTTTTAATCTCCAAAATCGTTCAACTGGATTTGATTGATTCTCTTCCATTTTTTCGAATATAAAGTCATAGTTAAGTTCAGTTTCTTTTTTCAACATTAGAAGATGTGGCGATAGAACTTTGCTGTCATAGCAGTGCAGTGTGCAAAGCACGTAAAAATCACGTTTATTGCCAAAATGATCAAGATGACTATTTTGTGGCAAAAGCAATTTTATCTTTGCATACTCTTCGTGCTGGCCACTAACTGTCCCATGGGTATTTCCAGCCAATTCGCTAGCGTATCTATAATGAAAATTTTGTTTCGGTTGGATTTCTATGGATGCGTTATTTAATAAAAATTCGTTGTTCATTGCGATTTGTCGTTTCTTAATGTATTCAGAGACGGCCGTCACCGATAACTGATTGCACTGAACTAAATTATTGTTGTTTTCGTTTTGTATGCCGACTCTCAGTTATAAACAAATACAACTGGAGGAGAATATCCCATATTTGTTTTCTTATATTTTGCTTACTAATTGATTTATATATTAGTTCAGTGCTGCCACAAAATTCAATTTATACAATTAAATATTGTGATGACAACGTTGCAGCTTTTAATCGTAAGAATTTTAAAATGTGAAAAATTATTTAATAAATAATCACAAACAAACAAAGCATTATGTTTAAAAAATTGACTGCGACATCTCAAAGAAATTACAATTAATCGATCAAATATATTATATTCTTCCATCGTTCCCATTAAATTATACTTAGAGTAACCCAAATCAGTTCTCTATCGGACATTTATAATGAATAGATAAATTTGTATATGCGCAATACATTTTGTAAAGATCTTTCTGATAATCTTCATTGAAATTTCATTAGCAAAGCTTTTCAATAATATTAAGAATTGAAAAAATTTTATATATTTTAATAATAACTTCTTTAGTTTGAGGCCTATTATTTAATTTTATATATTCAATATTTCGCCACACCTTTGGTTAGCTTCTTCAGAAAAAGATGAAAAAGTATTTATGTTATTATTAAAAATAAATATTATATCATAGGAAATTAAATTTTATCATGGGAAATTAGAAAAGAATATAATAATCTGGCAGCCCCAACTGACCACCCATACGATAAGTTTTTCATTGATTATATTTAATATTGGTTGTGTGAAAAAACTCTTTGTATACTTTTTTTTTATAAAACTAGGGAAATAACCTAAGCTTAAAAATTTGTCTAGTAAGAACACTTTTTATTTGAGAAAAAAAAACAAAGCAAATATTATTTTGATATTTTCCCTCACGTATCGGTTATTATTAATTTTGGAATTCGAATATATTGCAGAAAAAGTCTGAATTAATTTTGGAATTCGAATAATATCAATTAAAAAAAAACTTCTTTAAAAAGTTGAGAGGATTAGCGGTCATTATGGAAAAATGTTGATGGATACACCTATGCCACTATATACAAATGATGGCCCAGGGAGTTCCTAAATTTTGGCTTCCAAATGAACTTAATTAGATTTTGCTCCAAATTTTAAGTGGTTAACAGAGCTCTGTTAGCTGCAGAATAGGTTTGGTACAACTTTCGGTTTGCATCTTCGCTAATATAAATTTATCTTCAACCACTTAAAAAGTATTGAGTTTCATTGAAGCTTTAGAAATAGTAAAAGTTGCCAGCAATAATTGTTACGTCCGATTCAATCTTTGCTTTTTGTCCTCTAGAACATTTTTATTGATTTCAATTAAATTCAGAAACTTTCCAATGATGGTCGTGGATCTACGGATGGCTTGCCATTAACACTAATGAAAGGCGGACATATAGATTGCGTTAACCCACAATAATATTTTGCTTTATATATGTACATATACATACATATATGACAAAAAACAAATTTTGCGAATGAAATTATATGTAAATGAAGAAATTTTTGTTTTTGAACACATTTTTGTATCGTTTGCATTGTATGCTATACTCATCGTGAGTGCCTCTGACACTAGCCCTGATGACTACTTTGTTATTGTTATTTACTCGTACACATTCTTATATTAGATTGTTTAGATTACCAATAAATTTAGAATTTATTCCCCCAAAAATATTTGAAAGCAACATGTTTATGGTAGAAGAAATAGTGTTTATTATAAGAATATAAATATTCAACAATATGCGAATGAGAAATATTATTTGAGAATCAAAATTTATTTGAAATAATATGATATTGTGTTTGGTTTGATTTGATTAACATTTTTAAAATATAATTTATTCAGTCTGTCGTTGAGTGTTGTAGCTAAAAAGCTTATATGGAGGGTGCTGCTAGCTGAAGTAGTTAACAGTCGACTATGAAGCGGAAAGTCCCGAGTTCGACTCCAATAATTATTAATATGGTGTTTTTAAAAATCTGTTAGATATTTCAAATTTATATGAACTGTGAAAGATAAATTATCCAAAATTTTGCATGTGGAAACACATGCAAAATCTTAAGTTATAGTTAAAAAACAATTTTTTTCATAACCCTGTGCACTTGTAGCTCAATAACTTTTGCCGATCTTATTCGATTTTCAGTTCCTTGACACAATTGGAAATAATAAGTTGAGACATTGCGAATGATATACAGTTTATTTAACAAGCTTTGGGAATAATTTATGTATTTCTCCCTCAAACACGTTTTATGTTTATCCATAAAATGTTAAAATTATTTATATAAATCTAAAATCTCATTTCTAATTTTTAAGCTTTTCAAATTATCCAAAGTAAGTATTAAGAAATTAAAAAAAAAAAATGTTTGTAGCACAGTGTTATTGAGCAAATGTTTTATAGAGTGTTCGTACCATTTATTGCTAATCAGTTTTATGTGTTTATAGTGCATAGTACATCAGTTTTATAGTCAAAAACCTTTTCTTTTAGTTTATTTTCTAGAAAAAAAATTACGTCATTTTTTGCTATTTTAATGCGAATTAATTTTACACAAACATTCCCAACTACAGCGTCAACGACAGCTGAGAAAATTCAAATAAAACAATAAAGTAGTGCATAATAATGAAAAGGAAACCAAATTGAATTTTTTTGTAACAAAAATAGATGTTGGCAAACATTCTAGATTTCCGTTTTATTAAGGGCTTAAAATAAATAAATTGAAAAAAAAATACATATTTAATCTAATTGAAAAGTGTGCACAGGCAAGATCATGGTCGAATATAATGAAAATCGGTGAAGTTATTTTTTTCTAAGTTATAAATACTTTTTGATATGTTTTGAATAGATGTAAAGATTTAATAAGGCACTTTCATTGCACTTTTAATTCTTTCTAAGCTTTGCTTTACACATTGGAAATTTATTAATACTAATACCTTTATTATACAAAATTCTATTCTTATATTAAGAAAATAGTTTGAGGAATTAAAGTAATGAAAACATGTTGTTTGTTCCTTAAATTTTTTTTAACATGCAGGTTTTTAATGTTTCGTATTCTATAAATTTCGATAGAAATAAAAAGTATGTTGTAATAAAAATGAACAGCAACGTAAAAATAAATATTATTATTATTAGTTGCAATTTTAAGAGTTCAGCTGTTGAAATAAGTTTAATAAATAACAATTTGATGATAATAAATTATGCATGAAATTCAATCGAATTGGAAAGAAAATAAAATTTTCTTTAATGCTGCTAGTATAAAAAATTTTTTTATGAGGAAACATAAATATATTATGAAAACAGAAATGTTTTTTTTTACTAAACAAGTGAATTAGTTGTATTTTAAATTCAGTAATACCATCAACATAAAGTACAATATGATGACACTTATTATATGCGAGTACGTGTTTTCATCAGGCACAGAAATCAAGAACAAAACTTTAGATTTTGTTTTTATTTTAAATGTTAACTGTGCGTCAGAACAGTATCTAGTGACATCTACAAAACTTGTAAGGCAATAAAGTAGACATAATAAACACTGTAAAAGAATATATTTTCTTAAAAGAAAAGTATAAAATTTTTGTTATTTCTTATCATACATAAACTTTTAATTGAATTAGTTGCAAAATATTTACGCATCTGGTCACACTGCTCAAGTGCAATAATAGAATAGTGTGAAAAAAATGATGAACTAAAACGTAACCTATTTTTGAGTAACCCCTCTGAATTAATAGCTTCCAATTAAACCAATACAACTGCAGGAAATGTCACTGAATCACATATACTAGTATCATTTCCTTCTGCTTTTACTCATTAATTTTAATTACAACAAGAGTCATCGATATGTGCTAATGTGGCCGACTATGGGACCACCTGTTTTGCTTTAATATGTTTTAGCCGCATAGCAACAATTTGTTCGTTTGTACGTACACAATATTAATTACTTTTTTGTTTGGTTCTCGTAACTAATACAATTTCTTACATACAATGTATCAATGCATGTGTACTTAGTACTACTGCGTTTCTCTCAGTGTTCTTAAGTTTCAGTTTTTAATATCCCCATTATAAAATAAACAAATCAAATTGTAAAGGACATAAAGCAAAACAATGTCACAAACCTTTCAGTTTAAATATACATATGTATACTTGTAGTGTGTATGTATGTACGGATACGTACATGTGTATGTGCAAAACTGTATGTAGCTGCAAAAAAGTACTAGGCCAAGGGAGTGGAGAAATTTAGTAGATATATTAAGAGTTTTTATAGTTGATAGGGTAAGGTCGTGTTATGAATGTTTTATAAGACAGTCAGAGAGACGGTCTGAATTTTTGTTTTTGCTTAAGTATTTGTGCATCCAGCAAACATTGCGGTCGTCAAAATAGTCAAGTTTTAATGCGTAAAAATATCTGTGAGTTTGAAAAAGTTTAACTGGGGGAAATACATACATATTTTCCAAAGTCCCTTAAATAAGCTATAGGTCTCAGTTTATTCTTACAAAATCTGCCTAAATTAATATGTAAATTATTTAATAAATAATAATAATAATAATAATAATAATTCCAGCATAAGCTGAGAATGTATAATTCTATAATAATAATAATAATAATAATAATAATAATATAAATACAAGATAAAGTCATAGCAACTAGGAATCACCGGATATACATATTGAGGGAAAACCTAGAAAACGGTACATGTCTGCGATGCCAAAACAGCGCGGAGACTATCGACCATATTATATATGGATACATATGCTTAGCATCGCATGATTATACTGCGAGACATAATCAGGTAGCGAAGATCATCCACCAAGGCCTAGCAATAAACAAAAATCTTGTGTCAGTACGAGCCTCCACCTGTCATCGAAAACAGAAATGCCAAGCTATATTGGGACAGATCGATAGTGACAGATCGCACCATACGAGCTAACAAGCTCGTATGGTGCTATCGCTGTCCCCCTAAACAATAACATCTAGTCAACGTATAGCACGAAAATCGAAAAATATACTTACCTTGCCGATGAACATAAAGCTATGTACCATGTAGGAAAGGTAGATATAGCGCCAATCGTCATATCAGCCACAGGACTAATACCAAAGAAACTTGTAGTCCAGCTTAAGAAAAACAACCTCAACGACACCCTGGGGATTATTCAGAAAACTGTGATTCTGAATACATGCAACATTGTAAGACGCTTCCTACAAGCACAGTAAAATAAATAATAAAAAAAACAGTTAATCATCAGAGCCTAATCCCTTGGCATAGGCCGGGATAGGTATTTTCCAATCTCATAGAGATTGAGAGATTTAGTAACTCTATAATAATAATAATAATAATAATAATAATAATAATAATAATAATAATAATACTTAATAAATAATAATAATAAAGCTCCAATAGCTATTCACAAACACTCCACACATATTCTTGTGGTACACTTTTAAGTATGTAATTGTTCATCAATATTAATGAAATATATATAATTTAAAAGATATTTTTATGTAAATCTGCAAAATAGAAATATTTTGTCTAAATTCTTAACGTAAAAGATACGAAAAAGCGGTCAACGTTTAAAATTTTTTGAACAAATATCAACAGCCACCGGCCAGCAGATGTTTTTCACTCGTGTTTTTGTAGAATAAATTAAATTCTTAACAAGAGCATCACTGATTTAGCCAACAAATTAGAATGACTAAAATTGAAGCTTTTGCATAAGCTTCACTGAAATATGACTCATTTTATTTGCCACGAAACAGGTGTTTGCTGGTTTATTTATACAGTCTGCAGTGGGTGATTTGTTTTGGATGCGTTTTAGTTTGTATGTATTTTTTTTTGTAAACTTTTGTTGCAAATGACATTCCCTCTCCGTTTCTTCCTTACAGGCTTTGCCAATGACTTGAGTGTCTTGTGGTTTGCCTGAAACAACTAATACAACTGATTTTTCCATTATTATTGAGAACCACAACCCTGTGCCGCAGAATAACTTTCTTGTTCGCACTTCATCCTTTTGTGTTGCAATTGCATTCTATGGAAAGTGACATAATATCCTTCCTATCCAGAATTTTTTTTATATTATATATATGTATGTATTTGGAAAACAATAACCATACACATGCATATGTATGTATTAGGTAAAGTAAAGTTAAGTCTAAGGCCAAAAGCATAAAATACGAGTATTGCTTATAACCTTCATAATTAATAAGCAGTTTATAAACACGAAATAGTTTTTGCGAATTAGACCTTTAAGGATTATCTATGAAAAATTAGATTTATTGATATTACAATTGTCAGACAAATCCGTATGAGTGTTCCTTAAAGAATATAGTGCTTTTTTTGTTTTTAAAATCGTTTATTTTAACTTTATATAATTGAGACAATATGTCGTATAAACGATTTTAAAACGTCTTAAAGAATATATTTAATAAAATTTGTAGGGTGACTTGTTTGTATCTTTCTGTCTCATTTATACAATATATTTCGATACACAACCTTTCTTGTAGAAACCTACTCTAATAGAATAATAAATTTGCAAAATTTATGCTGCACTCATTCAAATAAGACCATGTTGTTCAAGTTTTTAAAACATGAAATATGAACACCAAGCTTGTGTTGGCATACAAAAGTATCTTACATTCTCATTTTTATAGGAAAATTGAAGGATCTACTGCATCAAAATGGTTGCCTGTATTTATCAGGGATGGGCCAATGAGAAAAATGAAACAATATTTGAAAACTTATGAAGGCTGTGTAAAATGAATACAATATATTTTCTCTCTTCTCATCTTTTATCATTCGTCTTCTCAACACTGTCTGCTCCTTTTCATAGTTCCAGCGCAATTCATTGCATGAATAGGGGACATCTCTATTCATTCAATGTAATATTATAAAATATATTATGCAAAAAGTTTAATTTCAACATTTTTTTGTAAGGCTGAAGTCTAAAATTTTGTTTAGCCAGCGTACGGCCTAACGTGTTGTTTTCCGAAAAAAAAGAGAGCTAGACACATGCACAGGGCAAGTTCGTAAATGAGCTGAACGTGTTGTTTTCCGAAAAAAAAGAGAGCTAGACACATGCACAGGGCAAGTTCGTAAATGAGCTGAATCGGGTCAAAGGGAAAACATTTCCCCTAAGAAGAACTAAACCAATCTCTAAAAAACAAAATAATTTTGAATTTTTTTTGTAATCTTGTTAAGCAAATGATATATTTTTATGTCAAAGGAGGTCCACAGCGTTGAACTTGGAGCCAGAAAATTGGAAAAATCCATTTTT
This sequence comes from Linnaemya tessellans, assembly GCA_951800035.1. Lineage (NCBI taxonomy): Eukaryota > Metazoa > Arthropoda > Insecta > Diptera > Tachinidae > Linnaemya > Linnaemya tessellans. Next base: position 131,178,145 of record OX637533.1, read on the forward strand.
TGACTCCGAACCCCCCTTTAGTGGGCGTTGAGTAACATATGACATGGAAAAATAGTGTAAATATTTAACAAATTCTTAAATACATTCCTTAAAAATAAATTTTAAAGCTTTTATGATGAAGCTGAGATGTTCTCTGATCTTCCTCTGCCCTCTAAATTTCAAAAAAGGTTACCCGATGTTTCAATCATAAAACAATATCGCTTTGGATGCATGTTAAACTTAAGACAGACGCATTTTATACCATCCCTGGCAAGAACCAATTGCATTGTATGAAAATAAATCGATAGAGAATAATTGAGTCACATTAACAAGTTACTGCAACAAAATAATTATAGTCTGTACTGAAGATTGCAAAATGTTTCAGTAGCACAAGAACACTCAAAATAATAACATATCGTCATATGAATCGTAAAAATTTTTTAGGCTTCGACTGTAACGCTCTTCAGTGTAAAATTTCAAATTTTATTTTTACATAGTTTTAGGTTTTACATGATGATATTTTTGAATTCATTGTTATGTTAAAGTACTCATAAAATCTTTAGTCTACTTCCGCACAATGTTAGCAAAAATATATTAAATTCTTTTATTACAGCAACGACCTGGACAATTTTTATGTAAATTTTTATGTTGTTTCGTTTTATGCAAAAAGGGAAAACTCACTAACCAACCCTGCTGAACAACATGTTAAACCATTAATATTCAAGTTTTATGTGGCAAAAACCAATCCCTATTCTTAATGGCATGAATGTTTGAACATCTCGTGCACAATGTTTTCCAAAAGGCTCCCAAGGATGTGTACTCATTGTAATTGTTGACTTAAGTATAATTAAAAGTGTGTCAATGTTCTGTTTCTTGCAAATTAGTTTGAACAACAGCAACAAGAACAAGCGCCACGTAACAACATTAAAAAATTAATTATTAAATTGGAATTTTTACAAAAGAACTATTCTTAGCAATGACAAAAGGAAATAATTTGCTAAAGATGACATGGTAATATGAGAATTTTTTCATTTCTAAGTTTTACTATTTAAACAAAATTTAATTATTATATTTGATAAGCAAATGTTGCCGTGCTTTATTAAAAGCATTTTAATTAATGCATGACAAAATGTAATTTCATTTTGTTAAAATTATTTTTTATTCAAACGCAAAATTATCATCTAATTAATTCTTGTGCTCTTCATTCAACGATTTTCTGTTAAGGCGATTATTTTAACGGGAGTGTTTTTTTAATGAAAATTGTAAAAATTATATTCCACAAAAATTTTATAATTCCATTCATTATGCTGGGGAAAGCGAGTGCAGGTTTTCTTCGTGAGTACTGCCAGTGGAAAGCAAGTTCAAAGTTCTTCTATATATTTGACACACGAGTATTTTTTTTTTTAACTTACGGCTTCTGTAAGTAATTGTTTTCATGTACAACCATTTATTTTCCCATTATTATGAATGAACATTTAAATAATATTTTGCTGGGAGCTTATTAAAACAACATTTTATATAAAATACACAGAAAATATTTAGTATCAATGTCATGACATGAAAACAAATAAAATTCTCATGTTTACAATATACAAATACTATTTCTATGTATTTTCCAGTGATGCAGGCAGAAAAAAATTTATTTGGTTTTTATATATAGATATATATATTTTTTTAAAATTTATTTTACTATTTTATTTTTTGTATACTGCCACATAACGTCGTTGCCTTTGGTGCTATTAAAATGTGCGAATTAATACAAAATAAAGTGAAAAGCTACAAAGAATTGAAAATTTGTATACATTTCCATGTGACTGGTTGGCTGACTGACTGAGTGCATGGCAGGGCCAGATACACAGACTGCAGTTTTATGCAGTTTTTATGCTGGTGTGCTAAATTGTTACCAACAATTTAAATTGTCAGCATTTTCCATTTTCCATTTCCCATTTCCCATTTCCCATTTAACGTTTTAACCTTTTTATTCACTCATAGTGTGATGATAGTTTTTCTGAGGCTTAGATTTTCCATGATAATGAGAAAAATAAATATAAGTTAGAAAACAGTGAAATGATGTATAGTAAATAAACAGTGAAGTTCAGTTTTTGCTATTCAGAATCCATTTATTAAGAACGATACGCTCTGAATTATTCTTCGTCCTTTGACAATATTTAAAAAAAAAAGACATTGATGATTTTTTTTGACACATCAGTTGTTTGTTATCCATTTTGTTTTATTTAATATTTTTGTACATTATTTTATTTTGGATCAACATAGGACACAAAAAAATCAAAACAATAAAAAACAATAAAAAACATATTTAAAAGAGAGGCACATTGTATAACTCCTGTACAAGGACATGATTCTTAATATTATGTCCATGTTTTCAAAAAAGGTTGGTGTTGCTTTGAAATAAACACAACGTCCTACTACAAATCTTTAAAGATTTAAAAAAATTTATTATAATATTATATAATATTAATTAAGCTTGTGGTCGAAAATAATTTGAACATTAACAATTTATAGTAAAAGACAATTTTTCTTACTATAATTTGTGAATGTAATAATAGTAATAAACTATTAATTATCTAACTTACACAGCAGAACAGAACAGCTGTTTTCGGAAACCGCTCCACGTCAGTCATCAGTACTCTAGCGTATAATTGGGTATTTGACTGATAACTGTTTTATGAGAAAATGGTGTACAAAAACTATGTCAATACAAAACTGATATGTATTAACATGAATTAAATTCTTTTTCTTCATATCCCATTAGACAATTTTTTTTCCAATGTGTTGAACTAAATTTTCTTTAGTGTATTTTTTAAAAGCTTTATTTTAGTATTTCAAATTAAAAATATAATTTATCTGCAGTTTAATTAATATATTTGACATATTACCCAGGCTGTAATCAAGATTAAGGCAATATATTTGAATAGCCAAATTGTTATTTTCAACAGATGACGTTGTTTTATAATTTATAAACAAAACTCTTGTTATACCCTCCGTAATAAAGTGCAATAATGTAGCGCGAAGATTTTCCTTTTCAAATCGCAAGCATCAATGTCATCTGCCTTTGACTTAATGAATGACTGGCGCTGAATAGAATAGAGGAGAATGGTGTAAAATACTGAAAGCCTCTTGTGTACACTGCTACAAATAGAAATATTTAATGCAACAATGAAATGCACAACACACCTAATTTACTACGTTTACAGTTTTTTTATATTCGTGCATAAGTAGACGTTTAATTTTTATTTAAGTCGTAGGCAGAGATGTAAGCAGAATTTATTCTTGAATACTTATTTATTGAGCTAACATTTCAACTACCACATTTAGAGTGAAGTGTTTATAACAATGATTTCTTAAGTCCTGGTTATTTAAAAATATTTATTTTAATTATACTTCAAGTTAATCCTCCACGAACAGAATTTCAAGCTTCAACTAATTTTCAAATTGTTTACTCTTTGAATTTGTTACTTTAAATATTTATTGCCAATATATAAAAAAATACAAAAATTTCTTCGCGATCTGCCTTTTAAAGAAGTCTATGGCAATTAGTGTAAAAGTAATATTTTCGAATCGTGTCAAGGAAAGAATTCATTCAAGGTACTGTATTTTTCAAGTGTTTAAATACTTTCTGAGTCTTTAAATTAAAGAAGTGGGATAGTCAGGCCAAGCTACATGCATTTTTCTCTATTTTAAACGTTTTTTTCGCCTTTTTATAAATTTTTTTCTTGTAAATTGTAATATTCCAGCAATTAGCAATTTTTTTTCAAAATTTCGGCAAGAAGCGTCCTTGAACTTTTGTGTATTTTTATTTTTGTTTCGGTTTCAAAAGTACTTACTAATCAGCAAGAGTGGGGGACAAAAATATACCATATGATAATAAACTACGACAAAAGGTAAAGAAATTGAAGTACTTTGAAAGCCGGACTTCTGCTGTTATAATTCCTTTTTGCATGCGGATTTAAATTAAACAAAGTGTACATATTTACATATACATAAATAAAATGTCGGTCTTATGTCTTTTCCCGATATCTTTTGGTTGAAATTTCAATTTTATTTTCTCGGTAAAAAGTAGAAGATATAGTACGGAAAAGTAGAAGATATATAGTATTGTTTAATTCACTAGTTGCTCACTATATTTGAAATCGTTCAAAAACTTTCTTGTCGATTGGAGTAAAAGTAAAAATTTTTAATGTTTGAAAGGAAAGAAGAAAAGATTTTGTTGTTATTTTATTAACTTCCTTGTTTTTATATTCATACATAAAATTATTATTCTTCTTATGTTAATAACAATTTTTATATAAAAAGTTTTAATATATTTATTTCTATTTTCAATATATCAGCCGCCTTGTTCAGGAAAATTTTGATAAATATTAAATAATTATTTTTAAAATAACATCGAAATATCAAGAATAACTAGAAATGAATCATTCTTCTTAATTTTTATATACAATTAATAAAATATATGTATCTGCACTTTTCTTTTCAGATTTTTTATCCTGCGCTTAGGAATAATTATGTTGAGTATTCAACTGTGAGCTGTTGCTGCTCTTCTTTGCTAGAATGGCTGCTTAACATTTAGGCAGCTTATTATGCAATTAAAACAGCAGTTAAACCTGTCCAACAATTACAACGAGTAAATCTCTTCCATTTTCTCCTATACAACCACACAATTACATACCACAACAACAATTCCCAACACAATGGCATTCAGTTACGCCTGCCTTACACTACAACGTGTAGTACTACCAATTATTTTGGTATTGGGTAAGTGCAAGTTTTTTTGGCCTCATATATCACAATTGTAACGTTAAATTAATGAAAATATATTTTTTATTTTAATAAATTGAAATTGAAAGTAAAGAATATTGATTGTATCCCTCTCTGCCTTTTCAGCTGCTCTATATCGTCCTGTGGGTATATCATTTGTGTACCTGTTGATGTTTTTCATTTCACCTTTTGTGCCGGTGGCTACAAGACACAATTTCAAAGGATCAGTTACACCGTATTTTATAATTTTAATAGCATTAAGTACAATATTACTATTGTGTCATATAGGCTTACAAATATCCATATTGGCATTAAAAATAGGCGACAAATTTGGTACATGCACTGTAATTGAACGTTTGCTGAGACATGTCGGATTTATTGGCTTTAAAAATCTAAAGTGAGTAGCATTTGATATAATTTATATAGTGAAATTAACAAAAACAGTCAGTCTAGTTACGAATTTCTTTTGCATGCGAAATTTTTTTTCTGGAGAAAAATTCCTTCGCATGTAAATTCAACGAGAAGAAAACAAAATCATTGAATCATCAAAAGTATTAAAAACACCAAATCTTTCCCCATAACAGACATATTGAAAATCGTTATAGTACGTTTCCATATACGTGATTTGGGTCAAATCATTTCACTTGGCCAAATCATTTCACTTGCCCACATAATTTCTCATACATTTTTCATAACCTAACCTAATTACCTCAAATAACTTAATTTGCTCCAAATTATTTTGAAATTTGTCTATGCAACACCTTGGGGAATCCATTATTGTTCAATTACAAATCCGAAAAAGTGACATAAAATGGCCCTGATTTTATTTCTTGAATATAATTTGCAAAAAACTTAATTCCATTTTGCCTTTTTATAGCTTTTCTTTTTATTTTACCATTTCAATTTAACATTGAAAAAAATGTGTTGCTTTTTTCCTAATGTTAAAAAGTAACCAAACAATACAATTTCCAAAAGTCAATATTATTTCGGAAATTCGATCACAAAATTACTTATAACGTACTGGAAACACTTCGACATAGTTTCCCCAAATCAACTTAATTTACTCATAGTGGAAACGAACGTAAATACTCCCAAGAAGTCATTATTCCTAATTGGATTGCACTATAATTTGTATAATGTTATAAATAAGTTATATAAATTTTTTTGATTGAAGTATCTATATATGACCGAAAATGTAGTGTAATTTACTGACTTAAAAAAGGGCCAACTGTTAGGGCTACTGGTTAAATTTAAAATCTTCTTTAAGACTAGAATTACACTATTAAAGGTAAAGTAGTTTTCTTAATATGATTCTTGTTGAATTTTCAGTGTTTTTGCTGTTATCGAATGGCTGGTGCCAGAAGTAGTGGTTTTTATAATTTCAATAGTCGTATATTTGGTTACGAAAAAAATTACGCAAAAAGTCGAAGTTTTGGTCGAAAATGGCAATGTCGATGCAAATGAAGTCGATGAAGCTCCGGAGACAGCTGATGCTGCAGCCACTGGCGAGTTGTCAGCAGTCAAGGTCAAAAATGATGTTACGAGAAAGCAGCAAATAGAGGATGAATACAAGCCAAACTTTGATGCACTTATAAAAATATGTAAGTAACATGGAAAATTGTACGAGCATGTATGTGTGCGTGCATGTACTGGCAGAAAATGCAATTAAAATGAAATAATAAATTACAGCACCGCTTTTTTGTTTGGCCACATTATTCTTTTCGGCTGTCTTAAGACCAAGTGTACCAGGTGGTTTTTATTTTTTAATATTTCTACTATCAGGATCATATTGGGCAACCTTCCAAACGTTGCAAAGGTAAGATAAACACAAATGTTTTGTTGTAAATGTAAAAAAAAAATAAAAAATCTAAAATAAGATATAAAAAAAAATCAATTTAAATGGGTAAAACGAAAGAAGCTTAACCATATATTCATTCTGTTTTTGGTTTGTTGTAGAAAATTTGCCATTCTATTACGTGTGGTGATGGTGGTGATTGTGGCCCATACTGTTTGCATAGTGGCTTATCAAACACCATGGATGCAAGTTCATTTAGATAAAACAAGTTTAACAGCAAGGTGAGCTGAAATTTGTTATTTAGTTTTGGAAAAGGATTTAAAAAAAAAAAAAAAAAATATGGAAACATTTTATTGTGGTTCTATTCAAATATTATGTGGCATGGCCATGACAGATGTAATATGTTTTCTTTATAAATAAATTTCTCAGCGTGTACAATTCGTAATGACCTACTAACATAATTTCAATTGTTTTCTTAACAGATTAATTGGCCTAGAGCCCCTGATAACATCAACATGTGCCAATGACATTCGAATTATTGTCTATGATACACAATTTAAAGCTGACTCTTATCTTAATCCAATCGTTTTATTCTTCACTTACTATGCTTTAGCATTAACCACCAAGAATCTCATCAAGGCACGGGTGAGTTAAGAAATTAAAGAATTACCATTTCATATTATTACAAAATTATAGGCATATAGACACTTTAGTAACTATATGTATGTATTTAATAATGATGGCCTAGTAACGTTTATATATAATAAATAAAATAACAAGTGTTTTAACAATATTGTTTGTTCTTAAAAAACAATACTATTAAACTAAAGGAGTCGTAATAACACTAAAACCAACATTTCTCTTTTTATTTATCTTCTTTTAAATGCTGCTTTAACTGCTGGCTTCCTTAATTTCTTTTTACACTGACTAATTCAAAAAACGATTAACAAACCTTTTAATTTTATAAAAAAAAAAAATAAAAACAACATAATTTGAGAAAATATATTGAAATCACAAACAGATCATTGCTAAACGAGCCACTGCTTTTGGTCATGAAGTTGATAACAGTAGTACCCATAAAATACAACGTCAAATATCGCTGATTACACAAACAACACGTAGTAGTAAAAAGGATGGTAGTAGGAGCAAATCCCAACGTTTGAATGTAAGATTTTCCTTAAATCGCTTTCACTCCCGTTTTTTAGCTTAAATTTCTTTTTATCTGACTTTTACAATCAAAAATTATTTTGTTTGTTTATTGTTTCTTAAATGCAACAAGTTTTATTTTTATGATTTAGGCTGCAAAAAGCAAAACTGATCGAGAAAAATAAAATTTTTAGCATGTTAAATATAAACAATTATTGTCTGAAGTTCAATTATATTTTGAAGTGCACCAAGCATATTTTGACATTTAATAAATTAATTATTGAAATTACGTACACAAAGTTATAAAATTTATTTTGAATTTCTGTGTCTGTTTTTGAGGAAACAAAATGTGACATTTTTTAGGACAGTTTCGTGATATTTAGTCTACTGCAATACCGAAGAAGGATCTCTCTGTGGTATACTTAGCATGTGTCACACATACACAATTAAGCTATAAAAAAACATGTGTGGTGTCGTGGGACACCGGATAGGAATGAAGTTCCTTATTATAAAAATATTCATTTTAAGCTCTATTCGAGGTATAAAGAAAATAATTATTCGGGTATACATATTTTATTATGATATATTTTTTTCGCCGACCAACGAAAATATAGAGTCAATTTTGTTCTCAAACGAAATTGAATTCTGCACGGCACGGCTGCGTATGAGTAATATTTGTTTGTATGGAATCTTATTACTCATACGTATTAAACATTGATTTATAAACAAAAAATCTTACGTTACGGACATTTTTACCTGTTAGGGTACCTCTCCGCATCGTACCATAAGGAACTTCGTTCCAATAAAAAAATTTTTAAAATTTGGAAATTGATAAATTACTGCCTTTATCATCATAATTCTGCACAAGATCTTGGAAAACTATATTACTTAAAACCTAAAAATGGGAATTACTGAAATAATTCATATTTTGCTTGTATCGGTTTTCTTCGTACTAGATATATTGATCAACCATATATTTTAATACTGAAAAATATATGATCAATCATAAATGTATATAAAGGGAACTTCTTATGTCAGAATTTGTGGTGATTTCAAGTCCGTTTCTTAGACTCTAATTTCTTTTGTTTGTAGTGTACTTTTTCCAAGTGTAGAAAAATAATCTGCTCAAAAAAGATGCCCCCTTCTAGAAACTGTATACGAATGCAGTTTTCACTGAATTTGTATTGTTCTTAATTAGAAAGTTGTTTTTATAAAAATCGTTTCTATTCAGGCTTCTAAAGTCTTTAAATAATTTTCCGATTAACTCAAATCATTACGAACTGAAAAAATTGCATTTATAAATTAAAAAATTAAATTTCGATTAAAACTAAAACTTGTAATCAAATGGACACACTACCAATTAATAATTAAAAACATTTTTGGGATTAGAATTAGTAATAATGTAATAATATTTCTCTATCTGTATACAGTGCAGTTAACATAATGAATATTTATAAGAGGCATTTTCTGTTTAGTTTAAATAATAATACTAAATTGTAAAAATACTAAAATAAAATAAATATTGACTGTGAATACATACTTAAATAAAAAATCTAACATCTAAAAATTATAAAAAAAATACAACTAACATTACAAAAGTGGTTTCATCACTGTGGTTTTACAACTGTATGATAACTTTTACTACAAACGAAATGCTAATATTAAAGTTATTGTCCTATTAAGGGTAATCACAATTGATTATTGGATTAGATTAAGGAAGCTCTATATACGATTGTAGTCGTATCTACGTGTTAAAATCTGTTACTAAATTTATAAATTAGGTTTATCATTAATAAATCTTTGACAAGAATGAATACGAATTGTTCTATCATTGAACACGTACTCATTCATAACAATTGAGAGTTATTCTAATAACTGATAGTGCGACTACAACTAATTCGCTCGCTACAATATTATATATGAATACATCACGTATATTGTGTGGTACACTTTTGAGTATTTTATCGTCTACCAATATTAAGAAAGTATGTGTGGTTTAAAAAGTATTATTGTGTATATGTGCATAATGTATATATATAATATTTTTCTCAATTTCATACCTCAAAAGTGGTAAAAAGAGTTTTAAATTTGCTTGCAGCTCAATAATTTTTCTTTATATTTATTTAATATATTCCCAAGTTAAAATAAATTATGAAATACTACTAAAACCTTAAATACTTATTTTATTGAGTATAAATATTATAAAATAATAAGCCAAATCGCGCTTCCAAAATCGATACACCTAAAGGACATATATATTCTTTATAACTAGACTGCTTCATGAAATTAACCAAAATTATATAGTGTCGAATGTCTACAATGCTGTCGTCATTTCATTCGTGAAATGCAGTTTAGCGGAATTTTTAATAAAAAATACCAATTAAATCTAGCAAATTGTGATTACCTCTTGATATTCCACTTAAATTTCCATACTAAAACTTCAAATATGTCTAGTTCATAATTTGCCTAGTCCTTTATTAACGTTTTATCTTTTATATATATTGTATGTTGCTCTTTTTACTTCCTGCTTTAGGTAACTTTGCGGCGTGATCAACAACGTCCTCAAATTATAACTGAACCGACTGAAACGACGCCAGTACGTAATTAACTTGCCTTCCACTTGTGCTCTCCTTATACTCTATTTATTAACTCTTTGAAAAGTTGAAAATAATTTTTAACATATTTCATCGGTTGTGGGATGTTAAATTTATCCGTATCACTATTAAACAAATACTAAAATATTCGTATTTATTAACAGCAAACCATAAATTTATTTCAGTAGCTTCATTTGTAGTTGTCCATGTTTTAATATATTAAAATATATTAAGATATTGTGTCCCGTCCTATTAAATATTTAATAAATAGTAATAATCGTATTTGTTTTTATTTATCTTGCACTAGTGGTTTAAGCTTATCATTTCTAATGTGTTTAATAAATATTAAAAACTAGTAACAATATCTAACAAATATTCCCTACCATAATATAAAATATTAAAGTTTTTATTTTACACCATTTCCAATAATGTTTGTAATACCTGGCAATTTTTAAAGCATTGTAAAGAATATCAAAAAATAATAAGCAATGCAACTAATTTAGCATAATTGATGGAATTGAATTGGAATTCGACGACGAATTGATGAACGAATAACTACTTCAAAATAAAATTTCCATTAAACTAAACATTGGACACAATGGATATATAAATGACAGGCTTGTGAGAAAACGAACATAAAACAATCCTTTTGTCTACACACACTCTCATCAATTTCTTTAACATCAGTATTCGCTAGATTCAAAAATCCCAATATGGATTTCATTGTTTCAAGCAGAAAATATATTTATTCTCCTACAAAACTGTTGGCATTCGGACTCTTTAAGGACAAACAAAAATTTATTTTCATTGAAAAAAAAAATGGAAATGGTGTAATAAATGTGCTCCTCTTTTAGTTTTTTTTCTTCTAAATGTATTTTGTCTAATCGTATTGTTTGTAATGTGTTACTAATTAACCTCCTAATAACGTTTCATTGTACTCGTATGTATTTGTTTCATACTTATTTTAGTACGTCTGTCTCTCTTAATAACCATTCTGTTGTCGTTCTATTGTATGTGTCCATTCTTTATATGCATACAAATTCCTTTTTATGTATTATGAATGGCTGTGGGTATCTGAGGAATAAAGTGTCCTATGAAAATGTGTTTCTTTTTGTTGCCATTAGCAGAAAATTAAAAATGAGGAATGTTTGCAGTGCAAATGTTTCCATGTAGGGGTTGGGTAGTTTATTAGATTTGCATTAGTTTGTGTATTTCAATAATCTACGAGACAGAACACTAAAGTGCCTTGTGTACCCTATTTGGCTTAGATGTTTATAAGGATATTTTGGAAAAGTTAAACCGTTTATGACATTTTTTTTAATTTACACACTTCACAGCAAAATTTTTGGAAAAAGTATGAACAAGGATTTTGTACTGCATCATAATATGGTAAAAATTAATACCTCAAACGAGTATCGCAGATGTACAAGTTTTCCTTGCAAATTATTTAACAATTCTTTTTAAATCTACTAATTCTTAGCATAAAGATAATTGAAATAAAACCTAGTCCTCATCTTAATTTAAACACGATTAAGGTATGATAAGATGGAGCAAATATAAATATAAATCATGAAATACGTGATACGATTATATACTAGCAAATGCATAAATAACAGAAAATAAAATTAAACCGAAGAGAATTTAAAACGTGTATCTACTAACTGTTGCATTGGATGTATGTATGTGTTGAATTTATTTATGCAAAACTTAATAGTTGGTATTATGCAAAGTTGTGTTAGAATATATTTGCACTATATGTTATAGTTTTTAGCATTTACATACATCCGAAACAGCAGTTAGGCTGTTTTTGTAGATATGTTCATTAATTATTAAAAATTGAACTTGAAATGATGCATACAGCATTTGTAAAACTCATGTCCTTCACAATAGCTAGGGAATTGGACAAATTAAATGTTTGCTGCGTCTTTTACTACTCGTATTAGTTTTTGTGTTCACTTTTAAACGTAATTGTTGTTTTTTTATTTTTAATTTATCTAATTCTCACTAGCATCTATTTACTAACTTCAATTACATATATATATAGCTTTTGGTTCGGTTCATTTATATTTTGAATTTCATTTAAAAAATCATTTTTAATGAAAAATAAAATCGTGCAGTCTAAGCTAAAATTGTCCTCGTCTACCATTTTTTTGTTTTTTTTGTTGTAAAATTTTATAAAAATTTAAAAAATTTTTGAATTATAGCTTATGCGCTCGAATAATCGTAAAAGCACGACTACAACTGACAATAATGGTGGCACAACATCAGAACAACAGCAACCAAGTAATGATATACATTTAAGTACTATAGAACGTCATCGATCTGTCGGCGATGATGAATACAAATCGGGAATATGCGATCAAATTTGGTATGGCATAACGGGCATTGGAGGATTTATTTATCAAAATAGTTACATATTTACTAATGTCCTAATGATGGTAAGCTAATATATTTCGTTAAAAATGTTAAATTTAAACATGTTAAATGACAATTTCTATTCAGGCCTGGTCCATAGTTTATCACAGTTGGTTAACATTTGTTTTACTTCTGTGGGCCAATGTTTTGTGGATGATACCAAATCAACGAAAAGCCATGATGCGTTCCAGTCCTTTTATAGTCATCTATGCTGAATTGCTACTGATAGCGCAGTATATGTATGGTATGGACTTAACTAATGATGAGTTACCTTCCAAAGTAGATGTAAGTTTAACTGGCGAACATAATTTATATATACATATGTACATTATTTTACGCTTTTAAGTAGACCATACATGATTTAAAATTAAGTATTTGATAGACTTAGATATATAAGAGTACTGATGATGAGAATGCAGTAAATCCCGAAAACAGAGTTGCCCAGTTCTGCTGTTTAGTTTGGAAAATTACATTTATATTTATTTATAATTCCATATATTATTTTTTATAATTCCTTCTGAATAACACGTAAACACTACTTTGAATATATGTAGATATAAATTTTTTTATTTAAAATCGTTTGTTTGAGTGTGAAAAATTTTATGAGAAGGTGTTAAATGTATTTAATTTAATATATTTCGCAGATTTCTGGCATTAACTTGAAACAAATTGGTTTTGAACGTCCTCAAGAAAATGGCATGCAACCTTGCATTCCATTGATAGTAAAAACATCGTTCCTACTCATGTTTTGGGTCACATTGAGGCAGTTTTTCAAGGAAAAAACTGACAAGAGACGCGACAGTACTTTGGCCGACATTTTTGCGCCATTACAAATTAGCGTAAATCACTCTATTGTCGATCAAGATCATGATGGTGGTAAAAAAACGTCCAAGTTCCTGAAAAAAATGGGCATCGTTATAAAGAACCTCTTGGTCAGATTATGGATTTGGCTATTAGTATTGGTTATATTCCTATGCGCCATGACTGGCGAAAAAATGACTGGTTTTCGTATATGCTATATGGCATTGTTCCTATTTTTCCTATTGGTATTTCAATCGTCATCAAAAGCCTGGGTTAAGCTTATGTATGGATTTTGGTTATTCCTAATCTTTTATGCCATGTCAATATTAATATTGATTTATACTTATCAATTTGATAAATTTGACAAGTATTGGGAGAAATATCTTAATGTATCCACCACATTGTAAGTTTATCGCTGCAATTAACCTGAAGCTTACCTAATAAGTTTAATGTTTTCCTCTCATTTTAGACAAACCGATATTGGTTTGGAGCGCTATAAAACCAAAGATTTATTTTTGCACTTGGTTTCTCCCACAATTATTGTCATCTTAACAGTAATACAGGTTCATTATTTCCATAAACGTTTTATTGCATCTATAAATCAACCAACTGAAGTTGTCGGACGTGATTCAGAGGAACGTGTTCGACATAAATCGCGTACTACTTCCCGTGTTACTGAATCTGAAGGCTTGGAGTTCGTTGAATCTGCTGGAAATTTGATTAGGTTGTTTTTGAAGCGTTGCCGTCATAAGACTGAAGTATTCTTTAAGCATTTTAAGGGGGTAATTTGGAGACTGTTGGAAATTCATTGGATTAAAGTGGTCTACATAACTGCATTTGTATGTGCTGTCAGTGAGGTTAGTAAAGAGTTTTATATACAAACCTATTTTTGCAGTAGACTTTAAAGTATCTTATTGTTTACCAATACGCTTTAAAAGGTATTTTTGTTTAGATATGCAAGATACATTTTATTATTTTTAGCATAAGTGTGAAAAGAAACAACAAAATCTTTCTTTTCGTTTGAATTTTGTACTTGCAAGTACATGGATAAATGTTTAAAACTCTTTGTATAATTTCGAAGGAGAACGAGTGTTTCTCCTTGTTTTCTAATAACTTTTTCTGTAAGAAATGAGAGGAAATGTGAAGACATTTGCTATATTTTCTTTAATTTCGGTAGTCCTATTCAACGTCGAAATATGTAAACGATAAATTTAAACTTAAAACAAGCTTTAATTTTTTAATAAAAGAATAACAGCACCCTTTAAATACTAAATATTTATAACAGATAATATTTTTTTGACTAAAAAACTAAATTTTAAATTGTTACATACAACCAATAAAAAAAATTGGTTTACACATATCTAAATAAAAATAAATTAAAATAATATTCATTAATCTTCAACACCTTTTTTATAAACTTTTTTTATAGGTATCCCTACTTAACGTGCCGTTTGTGGCCCTGTGCGTTTTGGGAGTTGTATCAAATGTACGCATGAAGTTCTTCTTTAGCCGTCTTATCTCCCTAGTTGTTACAATAATTGTACTATCCAAAATGATTTATCAAATTGCATACTTAAATCATGGAAATTATCAATTTAAATGTCCTAATGATAACGGCCAAATTACAGGCAATAATGCTGAATGGTTTGGTCTCTATAAAGCCAGTCCCGAATTCGGTTTAATGGGTCTAATAAAAAAATACATCATTTATATGGTCATTGCCACTCTGCATGCTGTTATTGCTTTAAGACAATATCAAATGCGGCGCTTAAAAGGAATAGAAAGTGATCCGC
This sequence comes from Linnaemya tessellans, assembly GCA_951800035.1. NCBI lineage: Eukaryota > Metazoa > Arthropoda > Insecta > Diptera > Tachinidae > Linnaemya > Linnaemya tessellans. Next base: position 131,193,444 of record OX637533.1, read on the forward strand.
TGCCAAAGGTAGCTTTTCCCAGCGTAGGCAGAGAAGATGCTGAAAAGAAGCTGGAAGGAATGATCAAATATTTATTAAATTATGGTTTTTATAAATTTGGCTACGAAATATGTCTGATAGCATTAGTGTCAACCATCACCTATAGGCAAGATATAGTTGCGGTGGCTTATGCAGTGTGGTTGATTTTGTTGCTGATGTTTAAAAGAGAAAAGAACGCACACATATGGGGGATTTTACAAATTTTTGTTCTAACATCAATTCTAGTCCAATATGTGGTGCTTGTGCAGTTCCCACCTTCCATGTGTATTGGTAAGTAAAAATTAAAAAAAAATAATAATAATTATTTTACAACACATTTTAATTTAAATCGCTCTGTCTTATTTGGCAAAAAATTTGCAAAAAACAAAAACTCAGTAACTCTCAAAACAGAACAGGGACCAAATTACAACGATCGAAAGTTCAATGCAATTTAAATACAAATTTCGATCGGTATCGAATGCCGTGATTTGCCCCTAAATTACCTTCTGTTTCGAATCAAAGATCTTAATTAACGTATATGTATCATACATATACGTTAATTAAGATCTTTGTATGTATTAATTAAGATAATGTATGTAAAACTTTTTTCCAGAATATGTATGGGTGAATACAAAATACTCTGAAGCTCTGCAGCGTTGGGCAATGTTGCCCGGCGACTTGCATGTTGATCACACGAATAAATTAATATTTGATTTTGTATTCCTGCTATTGGTGAATCGCCAAAAACGCGTATTTACTCTAGAAAATGTTCCTAACTATCCAGGTGGCAGCAACAAATCTGTGATAAAAGATATTGCCAATTTGGGCAAAGTAGAATTTGAAAATCCCACACACGATTTCCTTTCTCATATACGCAACTATTTGGATATTTTTAAACATGCTGTTCTCTGTGGATTTTACTGGGTAACCTTGGCCGTAGTATTTTTGGCCGGTACAAACATATCTGATTTTTTGGCTATTGGTTATTTGGTTGGTGCATTTATATTTTTGTGGGAGGGTTCCGACTTTTATCTACGGCCCATACTTTCAATTACATCACGTTGGAAATGGCTATTGGCCTACAATGTGGCAAATATTGTTATTAAAACGGCTCTACAAATGGTTGGTTGTATGTTTATGGATGTTTTAAACACGAATTGTTGTTGGGCAGTTCACTTGTTCGGTATTAGTTGCAGCAGTAAAGAACTTGTAACGGATCTCACAGCTGATACGGTAGCCGAATGTCCCACCATTACAGTGCAATCGGTATTATTGTGGGATGCAATATGTTTTGCTTTTCTTATTTTCCAATTAAGAATATTCAAATCATATTATTTCTGCCATATTATAACGGATACAAGAGCTAACAATATACTGGCCTCAAGGTAAATTTCAATTTGAAACTGTTGCGATTGAAGTTTTTAATCATGTCCATTTAATTCAACAGAGGTGCAGAAATAATTGAGCGTTTAAGGCAAAAACAAATTGAAAAACGTCAAGATTACGAGGAGGAGATTTTGAGGAAAATCAAACGGAAAATGGAAAAGATAAGAGCAACGCAGCAGAAAATGTTGAGACCATTAGAGAAACCAACGCACTTCGATGGTAAGTTAAAATATTTTCCATGTTTTTTTTATAAATATATTAATGTAGTTTTACGAGTAACTTAAGTTTCCTTACTTTCTTAAACCATGAGGTTTTATATACATTTGTATTTAGACCAGTATTATTTTGTTGTATACTAACTTTATTTATAACACTATAGTTCCAGTTTATATAATGAAGATCTTAATAGGAATCATAAGTTGTATGGCTTTTGCAATTATAAACAAAAACAATGAAACAACATCCGGTTGTAACATTAAGCGATGATCACATGGTTGCCGCAACTCATCCGAAATGAGAGTATTCAGCTTTGATATTAATCGTGAGGTCGATGGCAATGATATCCCATTCGGCTATCCATCTATTTTTCTTTAATTGGTTTAGTATTTGCATATCTAGAGCCAAACTTGTATTACTGGCGAAAGAAATTTTGTGCAATACTAATGCTGAGTTTTATTAACATATTTTCTGACTGTTCAGGAAAAATAAGTTCTATTAAAGTTTGTCTGCTGTATAAAAATTCTATGTAAAGTATGAGTAAATGCTGTGAGAAATTTTAAACTAGGCCCGTTGAAAAATGGGTCTGAGTTTTTTTAGTTTAGCGTTCGTTATCGAAGAAATTATAGGTATATAAAAACGTCATATGTACTTCGAATTCGAATAAGGTACTCCGTTTCATAACACCGCACACTTTTAATGTAATGTAAAGGTACATTTATAAGCATTATTTTTAAATCGGTCTCCCCTGTGCTATGCAGCGTGCGCTGGATATATCCAAAATGTCAAATTGTATTATAATTTTGTTTTTATTTAATTTAAAATATATGAGTGGAAAATGTTACGAAATTTTTTATTTGACATATTGTCACAATTCTATTTTAAATGAAATTTATTCGTTGAGTGGAAAATAATTTTTTCAAAAGTGATTTTCGGAAAAATAATATTGTGCGTATATGTATATTAGACAACAAAGCCACAGCGTTAAATTTAGCACCACTGGCCCACTGCAGCAGTTTTCTATCTTCCCAAGGATCTGGTTATCATACGCCAGATAATGGAAACAAAAGCATTCACTCGGCCAGTACAGCAAGCATAACAAGTTGTTGCAGCAACAATACTTCGGAAGAAGACTTGAGTAAACTCTATATTAATATAGAATACGGTGACATAAAATCGATAAGTGACTACGACAATAAGATCCATAAAAACGCAAGACCGAAGCAATATATTAATTTGCCAGACATAGAAATTCAATCACATTCTCAGGTAATTGATGAATTTATACGACTTAAACTTTTTTTAATTGTGTTATTGCATCGACCTATATATTCGTATTAATTTAATGAAGCCTTTGACCCCAACGTCGGATGAAGCAACCATACCCCTGGATGGATTTTTAGAGGCTCCCAAATTATCTATGTACTCTCGACATACAGGTTCAGATTTATCTCAACCCAAGTATGATATTTCTGATGAATCAAATGAAGTGTTTTATGCGGTAAATGAAGCAAAAAAATTTACTTTAAATAATAAATACAAGAAATTTTAACTCCAATTAAATAATATTGATATTGTAGAACAACCAACTACGACCTTCGCCCTTGTTATTGTCAGTAAGAACGTTGGAGGCTAATATTTCAAAAAGCACAAATGCTTCTTATATATCGTCTGATGTAACCAATGATCATAGATCATCTCTGTCCACACGCCACCGTAGGCAGTCTTCGCTTAATGTTGTTTCATGGAACGAAACTGTATCTATTAAATGCCCAACTCCCAGTAAAACATTTCAAAAGCCAGAAGAATCAGAACCTCAAGTTATTATGCGCAAAAAGTTACTACATCGGCGTCATCAAAGTGTTGGCAATGCCAAATATTCAACAGAAGATTCTGATAGGCGTTTAAGTAATTTGTCATGGGCTAAAGAAGAGACATTAATGCGTGACTCTAAAAGACCTAGTAGCTGGGGACCGGCTGGTACGGATATATTTGCTACGGATACTTCAATGCTATACGCGAATGCCTGCTGTGATCTACGTTTGCATGGACAATGTATTTTGAATATTTTATTAAATAATAAATAACTTAAGTTTTTTAATTATTTAAATGAAACTTTTTTCATAATAAATTTTGTACAAATTCTCAAATAAAATTGTTCTCTTCTAAGCAACAAACTCACATTTTTTAATGTAAATAACACTTCAAAAAATTTTATATAAAATTAAGAAATAAAAAATTAAACTAATGAAATGTTGCAATATTGCCAAAACTTCTGTATAAATATTTCTTAAATGAATGCCGCATAATTATGTAGTATTTTTAAACTAATTTTGATCTCTCAGTGTTAGTTATTCTTCGAAATTTTTACACTACGTTTATAATATAATTTTATTTGTCTCTTTAAAAACACTGGATCTTAAAACTAATCCCAGATTTTGACTTTCTTTCATTCGGCTTTTTTCTATATACATATATATGTATTAAATTTTTATAATTTTTTTTATTTGGCTTTTATATATTTTTATTTTCTTTCATTATTTTGCTTTGGTTTTGAATATATTGTAGAACATGGAAACCCCGTTTATGGCTCAAGACCACATAAAAGGAAAGAAATTAAACTGCATCCACACGGTAAATCATTATAATGATTATTATTTTTTATATTTAAGTTCATTTTTGTAGTTTGGCACAATTTTTTTCAAAATATTAAAAGCATGTTTATAAAAATTACCTTGCTGGCTCTGTAAAGTTGATATTCTTAATATTCTGCGGAATGTCTAAGACTGTGTCAAGCATAGTTTTTAATTATTATTATTATTATTATTTTTATTATTATTATTTTTACTATTACTATTATTATTATTATTATTATTATTATTATTATTATTATTATTATTATTATTATATATCGTTGGTCTCATATAAAAAGAGCCAGTAATTGCAACTTAATATCAATTGTTGATAAAACGTTTATATTTAATAATAGTGCACTGAATTTTTCCGACGAAGTGTATTTGTATAAGATGTATTGGAACCACTAAAAGTTACAATTTTGGAAAAATGACGAGTTAGCGCCTTCCTACATGAGATCAATGATATTCAGGCTGATTGTGGGATTATTATTTATTTCGTCTGTATCATGCTTTATTTAACGAAATCTTCTTAATTATATTTGAATCGTAGAGCCAGACTGTCGAATTCCTATAAAAAATTTTAACATCAAAAGCAAGCATATGTAGGGTAGTTTTGTTGTTTATCATAGTCTAAATAGTATTTTTATTATTATTTGTTTTAAGGAAATTCATCTTTTAATAATATTTTGTTCCCTAGTTTCCAATACGTATTTTTCATAATTAATTTTTTTGTATTATAATTTAGTTAAAAATTATAATTTATACCAAAACTATAAATTATATCGGCTGCCAAATGTAAATGAAATGTAAATACGTACATAATGAAATATAATCATAATTTGGGAGCATTTTCATCTTATGCATATTAAACTGTCATTGTATAAACTATATACATACATACAATTAATAGTAATAAACATCCATATGTATATATTTTTAGTTTATTATTATCATTATAATTAGAAGTTTCATATGTTATCATAGCTTAAGAAAACTAAACATTAATATATATTTTATTTTAAATACAGCTGTTCGAGCTGGAGATTACTATATGTTCGAGGATATTGATGATAAATTCGAACTAGAAGTTATCACCGATGCAGAAGGCTTATTTGATAATGATAATGAAAATATAACCGAAAGTGAAATCAAAATGAGCCGCCGTAAGACTCTATATGATGTAAGTATCCTTGTTTTTATATCTTTTTCAAGTATATAATTTGTAATTTATCATAATAATAAAAAAACAGCAACAACTGTAATTTCAAAAAATTAAATTTCGAAATAATTTCAAAATTTATGTGCATGCATTGGATATTTCTTGATTTAAAAAAAAAAAAACAAAACATGTAAAAAATCTAAATAAACCGCCATTTTACATACAAATGCGTATGAATAAAACAAAAGGTTTGGAAGGATATTAATAATGTTCAATATCGTCGTCAGATTTACTTAAGACAACGTTCTTATGCCTCCGCACCGCCATCTCATATTGGTTTATTGTTTGATGCACATCAAACCGGTGTCGATATAGATGCGGGTGAAGGTAAACGTATTTCAACTTTATCCGAACCTTTATGTTACGCCCAACGTTCAACAAGTGAATATTTTGTGAGTTTTTTGTTTAACTTCGAAATTTTCAATTTACTTTTCCTATATGTACATTATATATCGATGTAAAGTTTAAACACTTTTTTAACACACACTTCTATAACTATTTGTGCATAATAAAAAAATGTGCCATTAATCGATTATTCAAACATACTGATTAATAACATTCTAATTTAAAGCTGATTTGATTATTAAAAGTGCCAAAAACGCATTTAGATGATCAATAATAATATTTTACGATTTGGATTTTTATTTCCTACGCTTTTCTATATATTTGTTAAATTAATTTGATTATTTTTGGAAAGTTTTTATTTTAAATATGAATAATTGGTAATTATGTACATATGTATATGTATGTTTTTTCATGAATACGAATAAGTTATTAATTTTTTCTTTTTGCTTCAGATTGCATTTTGATTTGTTTTATAATTTTAAAGAAACATCTAAATCTACGAAATTCAAAATGTCTGATTAATTAAAAAGTTTGATTAACCGACTAATTACCACACATCTAATTTTCTTTTAGATAACACCAAATATTATGATTTAGTTTTTTATTTTACCTAATTTAATTAAAAAATCAAACAGAATTGAAAAGAATGTATGTTTAGATACGGCTAGTATAAAATTAGCCATTGTTATAAATGTATTCTGAAATAATTATCAATATATGTACATAAAATACTGTTTTTTAAAGTTTTCTCAAATATTTAACTAACCTATTGCAGTTATTAAATTAGCAAGAATAAAACTGCTTCAATCCTCATGAAAAAATTTTATTTCAATAAAGGCGACGAGTTTTGTTTGACAGAAAATAGTTGGCGTAGGTTTAGTTTTTAAGCTTAGAGCTATACAACAGCTATTGGTCTTTAACGTCTGTAAACGTTCGATTTTTTTTTTATTATGTTCGTTAACAAAATGGCAGATCGGTTTATGAAATAACGGTAAATAATTATTTTAATGGTTTTGAAAATTATACGTTTATAAATTTACAGCAAATAAAAAAATTTGTCTGGCTTTTACTAAAAACGCAACAAACCTATTTAATAATAAAAAGTCAAGGCTAATTACAAATTCCGTGTAGCTGGTCTTATAAACAAGTGCTATATAACATTATTAGTCATTACTAAAACTGTCATACCGCCTGATCTCGACTTGATTTTAGAAAGTTATTTTAGTGCTAAAATATTTGTTATTTTTTATTAAGCATACAATTTTTATTGTATAAAAACGTTGTTCTATAAAAAACTTTATTACGGAATTCACAAATTTACAAAAAGTATTCAGCAGTAATTTTTCAACCATAACTAAAGAGAATAATTTTAATAAGAACTGAAATTTGGAATGTTCTAAGTTCGTTATTAAGACATGATGTATGTTTATGTACCATATGTATGTAGTATTTTTAGTACTAAACCTATTTTTGGACTAAACTTGGTGTCCAGATTTGCCAAGTAAATATATTCTCTGAACATGATTTTGTTATTTAGATACAGCAAGAATAGTCATAAATATGATGTTTTGAATGGGATTTAAATAGATTATTTTCAAGAAAATAAAGTTTACTTAAGTATCCAAAAAGTACCATTTTGACTAAACTGAGTTTCAAAATTCTTAAGTATACTTTTTTTAATGTCTACATACCAGTGAGTTTTTGGTATTGAGGGTGTTATTTAACATGTTTTAAAAATATATATTTTAACTACATGACATAGTCTTCATTTCGCTCTAGTTTAAGGACAGAAATACTTATTCCATATAGCTTAAACAATTTTATGAATGGCACTAATATGCTTTGAATTTCAACTTAAATGTAGTTGATTTTTAATGGTATAATTAATTTTTGTTTTTAAGGAGAGTCAAAAAACTAAAAATGTTAAAGATGGCCAAACTGACATGGGTCCTTCAACAAGTAAAGGTGGAGAAGTTCATTCAAGGCCACATACTACCGAAACAAAGCCAAGAACCGAAGTTGATAGTGGTGACACTGCTGAGGACTCTGAAGGTAGTAAATTTTTAAGAACAACCATACATTATTAAAGTTCTTTTCCAAATAGATTTCCAAGCCAATCCTATTATACGTTTAATGGAAGCCTTTTTAGTCTCATTAACGATACGTTTAAATCGTTTTTCACGCAATTATCGTTATGTGAATAAAATTTTAGCCGAAGAGAAGAAAGCACTTAAGGAATCTAATAATCTGTATATGTTTAAAGGACGTTTTCATGCAAAAAATGCTGCTTCATTATTCAGTATAATGAAACGTAACTTAGTAAGGTATTTAGATAGCAATGGCACATGTAGATCTACCTACATTTTAAACAAATTGAAGTCAATTTATTTATTATTGTACGTATTGATATGTTATAAAATTCAATCAACTAATTAAATAATTTTATTGTTTTATTTATTTATTTTTTCAATTAAAGTACAAAACAGTTAACCAATCACGTATTTATTTTTAATATGATTTTTTATGCTTTTATTTCGATTTTTTACCTCTTTATGGCTAAGTTTTTGACTGAGTATTTAAATACAAAAATAGTTTTTTTTTATAAACTTAAGTTGTATTTAAATGCGTTTTAATTTTTTCATTTTCAACTAGTTTGTATTATTTTATTGTACTAAAAGTATATTAAGAAAATTAGCGATAATTTCTTCAATGAACAACAGATACTTTGAAAAATTTCAAATAAGCAATAAATTAATTCATTTGTTCAATTCATAACTTTTGTTGTACCATTTTAAATTGAACATGTAAAAATAATATCAAATTAAATATTTCAAAACAAAAAGAAATCACTCTAAAATATTTTTGTTTTGAGAAATTTTGTTTATAACTATCGATTCAATTACAACGATAAACGATACAAGACTTGTTGTGAATTGATCAACTGTTTTGTTTGCCTTAGTGAATAATAAAATAACTTCAATGGTACAATATATGTATATTTGCGTCGAATTTATTTATTGTTATATAATAGTTTATTATACACACATATTTATACACTTGTATAGTTTTATGAAATAATGGAAAAAATCGGTATTTAATCATGAAATTTTCTAACAAATTCAGTCTAAGACTATATAAATATTTATAATTAGCATAGCAAAATTTGTAATGTAAGAATACATAAATATTTATAATTTCATTAATGTATTGTTTATTTCTTTCTATATTCTTTTTTTGCATTTTTAATTTTCTTGCTACATTTGTTATTTGCTCTACCCGCCCTCACGAATCACCGATAATTTATCGCAATTTGATCTCAACACCATCAACAAACATATTAATCAAATGAACATAAAATATCATCGTTAAAATTTTTTATTTTTATATAAAATTTGATTTTACGTTTGAAAATCGTCATTTACGCAAAATGTATTATGTGCATTTAATTTTGGTTATATTTTTAATTGCTTGATTGGATTATGATTTTGATTGAATTGATTGATTTTTATCACCAATGAGTAGTGATGAAAGTGAAGATGCTGGCGCTGCTTCAACATCATCTAAAAGGAATTCAAATAATGCACTAGATAATATTATAAACATACAAGAAAAGTCACAAAACAATCACAATACTTTTGAACCTATGCAATCACAAAATCCACAACCACCACAATCTCCACTACCTACCACTGCTACCACCTCCACCATACAATCATCCGATATACAACAGTATAACGATGAAGCCATAGATTCATTAGATGTCGTTGATGCTAGGTAAACAAAATTATTACAACAATTTTCATTTCTTTAATAATTTTTTTCTTAATACTTATAAATTTCCAAAACCTTGCTAACAAAATTCCTCAACATAGAAAAAAATGCCAATTATGATTTTTTCAACTTCTTTTTATTTAAAATTTTTAAAAGAAATTGAAAACTTTAATATCTCTAAATTATCACAAAATTTTTATGCATTTTTTTCATATTCAATTTTTTATAGAAGCAAAGAAAATATTGCGGATCGAAATAGTAAAGATATGCGTGGGTAAGTTTTTTCTTACAAATCATTTTGTATTTTGTTTTAACTAAAAACTGTTTACTAGTTTGAAAACATACATATATTAAACCAAAAAATACAACTTTATGAAATTATATATCATTTTAATAAATATTTGGTAATTAATACATAAATATACTTACTTATACATACATATATTTTGTGAATAGTTACTTTTACATTTTGCTTAATTTTGTTTTATTTCCTTAATATTTAATAACGCAGATCAAAATAGTTTCAAATGGTATATGTTGTATTAAATCCTTTACACTTTGACTACAACGACAGTGAATTATATTGACAACACAACATGTTGACGTTTAAAAAGACATGAATATGTCCTAGATATTCAGCAATCAATGTCATAATACATTGCTAAGCAATATCATTTTAACGAAAGTTGACATTTATATATGTATATATTTTTTTCTAGAAAAAAAATTAACATAAACGCTAACGTTATTAACTAAATTTCATATCAATGTCAAAAATGTAATATCGAATTTGTTAAGCTATTAAATTCATTAACTAACAAATGCACATAATTTATTGATTTATAATCAATACAATACGACAATAGAGCTAAATTTGCCGTGTAACTTCCTCCTAATGTATTATAATCACCAAATCGAAACCATCTTAGAGCATTTTAATATTCGTAATTACTTTTAAAATCTTATAGTTTTTTATGATGTCAAATCAGTTACTTTTGATCTGTGTTATTATATTTTTAATTATATATCTGTTTTAAATATTTGTTCATGATGCCAAACGCTTACATAACACTTGTGTTTGTAAAAAACAACAAAAATAATCCTTTAACATATTTCTATTTGTTAGTGATATTCTGAATTTTATTCGAAATTAAAATTTTGTGTATTTATATCAGAATTGTTGCTCTAAAAATATATATACATATATATATATATATATATATATATATATATATATATAATTTTTTTTAAGCTAAACTTAAACTATTGTCATTTCGAATAAAATATGCAGGTCCTTATATGTTTTCCTAAAATTATAAAATTCTTAATTATTGGTGTTTGCTTTTGGCTTATGTGTTACTAACAAAAGACGCAAATCAGAGCCTTTACCAGAAATACGTATAAAGGCTCCTTCGTTTGATCGCGGCCATCGAGGTTCAGGCTCTATAATATGTAAACAATGGTCTCAAGAGAAAGTAACCAGGTAGCTTCTTAGCATATTCTTTTAAAAGCATACAACTAAAATCAATTAAAAATATTTTTCACTTCAATGTAGTGTTTGTTTATTTTTTTAAATTTGAAATATTAAAAAGATATTACTTCTTATCGCTACATTTATAGTTTAAAGGCATTTTTTCATAAATTTTTATATATTCTTGTCATTTGTTATACCTATAACCTTTTATGATTCATGAAAAAGCTTTTATGAAAATTGGACGATATTTTTCCCATAACTGAAGATTCGAAAATTCTTGTATTGACGAGTAAAACCAATAAAAAAAAGTATGATTTTCCATATTTCTTTTTGCAAGGTTTAATTTGTTCATCCAGACGTACTTCATATTCCGTATATCAATAATTATGCGACCAAATTTAAACAACTTAGCAGAACTGAACACAAACAAGCGGTACAACTGCTTGTACCACTTTGCAGGTGACAATGCGACAGTAACAAAAACGAAATAAAAAAATAACAATCAGTTTGTGTTTTTAAAAGCTTTTTCTTTTTGTTATCCACATATATTTTACTGTACTTTTTAATATCCGTCCATATGCTTTTATGCTTGAGATTTTAAATCTGAGTTTTCGTATATTTTTTAAATATATACTATATTTACTGCACATTGATTGTGAATGTTTTTGGTTTTTAACTCTTGTAATTTTTTTAATAACTTTCGGCATGTTTTTTTATGTCATGTCTCTTTAATACTTTTAAAATATTTTCTAAGAACATAACTATTTATGATACAAGAATAACATTTTAATGTATTGAATGTAACGTTTTAATAAAAACGTTATAACTAATCATTAGAACTCATTATATATTTTTAACAAATATAAGCTCGACACCATTTGAGTTATGTAACACATTTTATAAAATATATTCATGACTTTCCTAAGGGACACTAACTGTTGTGTGGCTTGTATGTTGTAAAATTATTCAAGATATTCTTCATGACATAATTTTTATAAAAATTTAAACATACAACAGGAACAATAGTTGGTACACTTTTGAGAATTTATTTATTTAAGAACATAAAAAATATTTTATATTTATAAACTGTTTATCTGACAATTGTTGTATAACAATTTGACAAATAACAAGGTTGTAAGCATGAAATACTTTTTATGAACTAGGCCTATATTCTTTATCTTTTCTAATATTTATAAATATAATATAGTTTTATTATTAAATGTTGTAATATCTGTCTGGTTTATATTTATCTTAATATAAATGAGGTTTAGCAGTTTCACGTATTTAAACCGCATTAATAAAGTTAAAAAATAGTTTAAATTTGGTCTGAGATAACAATTCAGTATTATATTAAGTGAAGCTGTTAATACCACTACCATTAAAGTAATTTTGCTACATTTTATTTTAGATTGTAAAATTAAAACAGTTTCAAAATCAGTACTGTTCTGTTAATTATGTAACTGAGGAAATAAATTGTTGCTTAGTGTCATGATAGTGATAATAAAGTGTTATTTTAGCTTCTTTAATAAGAATAGTATAATACCATTTAATTCAATTTATTTTTATTACAATTCAAGAATTCTCACTATGAAGAGCATTTGTATATCAGAAAAGATATGTATTAGAGTATCCAATTATTCCCAATGTTGACTATGTTCTAGGCTTTTAATATTGCTGATTATCCGAGTAAGATATTTAAATTAGTTCTATAGTACTTAGAATAGTTTGCATAATTCCAATTAATCGAATTATTCATATAAATATCTACAGTAAAACGCCGTTATAACGAATTCTTGTTTCCAACAAACTAATTCAGAAGAGTTGCTGTTCGTTTTCAGACAAAAATCCTTCTAAATAAAGAACGCGTATATAAGAAATCCTCGTTTGCTTATAATCTCACGAATATAAGTATTTTTCTATATTAAATTCATTTAAGATTTATAGGCTAATTGTTCGAAATTTTTTGTTTTTAAATTCAGAAAGACATGATAAATATTCCAAGATACAAAGGAAAGTTAACAACAGTTTTTAGTTACTCAACTTACACAGCAGAGCAGAACATCTGTTTTCGAAAGCCGCAATACTTTCATCATCAGTACTCATCTGTGTTTTTTTGTCACCACTTATTAAAATACTTACCTAAGTATTTTTCCTTTTTTAAAACTATAAAATGTCATTTAAAATATCGTACTTTTACTACAAGATAAAAAATAATTAATATTAATTTTTAAGAAGTAAAAGATTTGGGTCCATTATTGTTGGATAATCTATTTTATTCTTCTGAATATGTCAATTGTAACTCAGAAACTGGACAACGAAAAAACCAAGTTTTATTAGCTAAATCGTAGCATAACATATATTTTGGTCATACATATGAAAACAGAACAGTGCTGAACTTTAATCATGTTTCAGTTAATAATTTCTTGATATTTTCTTGATTCTCTTAAACTTGTACTTGGCAGTACGGAGATAGCATTTGATGATGAAGATTTTACAGCTCGAGATCACAATATAATTGTGGAAGTATTAATATCCGCTTGGTTTGCAATATTATCAAATACTGATTTGATCTGTTATATAGTGGTTTTCATAAATCAGGTAAGATTCCGAGTAAAACTTTCAGTAATATTTAATATAACGTTGAAATTTCTTTGCAGGTGGTAAATGCCAGTTTAATATCATTACCTCTGCCTTTAATGGTCTTCCTTTGGGGCACATTGTCTCTGCCTCGCCCAACAAAAACATTTTGGGTTACCTTGATTGCTTACACTCAGGCTATTGTGCTAATCAAATGTATCTTCCAATTTAAATTAATTTGGGTGAATTATCATAGCCATTACAACTTACCGAATAATCCACTGGGTATTGGAAAATTGTTTGGTGTTGAAATGTCATCAGATTATGCCACATATGACTTATTGTTACTTTTAGTATTATTTTTCCACAGGTAAATGAAATCGATCCAAATCATTATTTGAAACCTATATACTATATATTGTATATTCTTTAGATTTATCTTGAAATCTCATGGGTTATGGAAAATTGATATGTACAAACCAATTGTAATATATAGTGAAGATGACTACGATTCCAAATCCACCTTGTAAGTAAATAACAGGTTTATGCTAGAATTAAATTATTTAAATATATACATAGTATGTATGTACATGCATAAGTAGCACAAAATGGTTTTGTAAATAACCATTCTAAGATCTTATTAGGCAATTAATTATAAAAGAAGATAAAACCACAAATACAGATCCATATTCAAGTTCAAGCTCAGACACTACGGATGTAGAACTCCATCAAGACTCAATATCTACTTATAGAAAAGTTAAACATTTGCGAAAAAAGAAACAAGAAAAATTACCGATTAGCAATTCATTAACTGATAGTTTAAATCATACGCAAGATCATTTTGACAAATGGATTATAGCAAATATTGAAGACACATACAGTCAAGATGAAGATTTTAAGAATCTCAGGTATTTTCTATTAAAAAATTTTGTCAATTTTATCAAAACTATAAGATTATAAAATTATAACTTGAATTGTTTTAATTCACTAAATTAGTCTAAAGTTCGTAACTTATTATGAATAAACTGACAATATTGTTGTTATTGTTTTTTTTTTTTCAAATATTGAGAATATAAATGTTTTAAAATTTTTTGTATAAAAAGACCTCAATCTTAAAGAATTATTACTAAAATAATGTTGAAAGGTCAAGAATAAATAGAAATCAAAAACTTATTACACCAGGCTGGGAAGTCGTGAACGTCTAAAACGCGAAAACGGTCTAACGTGATAGTACATTTTTTATCCTTATTCCATTAAAATTGTCCAATGTCTAGTTTTTTTATTTCATAAAAAGTTACAACTTTTATAGAAATAAAATAATTCTTGCTAAGACTTGGACTCCAAAACAAAAATATAGAAGGCGGTCAAAAATATAAAAAGTTATTAATCGTTTGTATATTTTAAATCGGTTAAAAATTTCTTTGGACTCAAAAGTAACATATCATGTTCAATATACTCGTATGTTCAATTTAAAATAAAGCTTTTCCTCTAATAACTCTAGAAATGACACAGATCCTGATGAAGAAGCCAAATCTGAACGTCGTATTTCTAATGGATCGGATCATATAAGCGAACAGCGTTTGACTGTATCTTCTCGTGATTTAGTTAAACGAGTGGAAAACTTACAGTAAGTATTTTGAACCACTTTTTATATCTTCTAAACGATATACTAAAATTATGTTTCAAAATTTGTTTTTAGGCGCAATAAATATCTCTCTGGTTTGACGAAATTCTTTCACAATCTGGTGCACAAAGCCCGTTTGCCATCTGACGTTTACGCTCTGATGTTTTTGTGCGATTTTATCAATTTCTTTGTTTTACTCTTTGGTTTTACTGCGTTTAGTGTAAGTTGAAATAATAGTTTTTTTATGTTTCATAACAAGAAATTCAAATTGTCTATTTTCCTTTTGTCATCGAATCAGTCTAAAGAAGCCGATGGAGGCGTTAGAACTTATTTGGCGGAAAATAAAGTACCCATACCATTTCTAATAATGTTGCTCGTACAATTTGGCTTAATTGTCGTAGATCGTTCTTTATATCTGCGTAAAGCTTTAAAGCATAAAATAGCTTTCCACTTTTTTTCTGTGGTTGGTATACATGTTTGGATGTTCTTTATAGTGCCGGCTGTAACAGAAAGAAGTTTTTACGCTTCCGCCCCACCCATAATTTTTTATATCATCAAGTGTTTCTATTTGTTGCTTTCGAGTTATCAAATAAAATGTGGCTATCCCAATCGTATATTGGGTAATTTCTTAACCAAAAGCTTCTCCATGATAAATATGATATCATTCAAAGTGTAAGTAGAAACTATATACGGACATACAAGCAAATACATAAAGATGTAATTTGAAAAAAATGTTTAAAAAATTTTGTTTTTAATTCCAGCTACATGCTCATACCTTTCTTGTACGAGTTGCGTACCATCTTAGATTGGCTGTGTACTGATACCACCATGACTTTATTCGATTGGCTTAAAATGGAAGATATTTTTGCAAATATATATTCCATTAAATGTTTGCGTCAAATGGAAACAGATTTTCCCGCAGTAAGAGCCCAAAAGAAGGCAGCTTTTATGAAATTGTTAATGGGCGGCTCTGCTATACTTCTTATTGTTTTTGCTTTATGGGGTCCACTTACATTGTTTGCTCTTTCTGGTGCTGTTGGACAGTCAAATGTGCCAACAGAAATAAAGCTATCTGTCCGTATTGGATCATATGATCCTATATATGAGGCCAGTACTCGTGAAAGTACATTTTCCTTTGATGAAGACATGTTTTCAGAAATGAAAAATGCATACTTCAAAGATAAAGAAGCTCTATCCTTTCTGTTAAGCTATGATGCCACAGACATAGCTGCGATCAAATTAAAACGAAATTCTCCATCAATGTGGAATATAGCACCACCTGATAAAGCGAGACTGCTAGCTGAATTGGATAGCAGTAAGTAGCGTATATACACATAAAACCCGATATGAAAACAAAAACAAGAATATAAAAAATTTTTTTCTATTTAAATCTTTGAAGATGTGACATTGGTTGTTCGTTTGTCTTATGAGTTAACAAGGACACCCCCTGTTAAAAACCAAGTAGGCACTGTTGGCTCTGAAATAACTTGGGAAATGACTGGTGATTATCCAGAAAGAAAGAAATTAGAAAACATGATAAGAACGGGAAATGAAAATGATACAGATGTCATGATACCTCATATTGTGCCATTATTCATAAAAGTTTTAAATTCCGGTGATCCTACTTATATATCAGCACTGATGCCTAAAGGCAATAATACTAAATATTCAGGTTTGTAATATTGTATAGATACTGTACCGTCCATCATATTACTTGTAGTTTAACTAATTTCGACAATGTCTTCAATAGATTTTACTAACATGAGTATATCAATGAATTCGGCCGGCAATACAAGCTTGTGGTGGGAAATAACTGACTACTGCCACGAAGAAGATGCTGTGTCAACATTTCTAAAGAAATTACCACTATATGATTGTTCATCAGGTATTGTCTTTTATACATTTAACGATAAAAAATTCCCATCAACGTGGACATTTTTAACCGGCGGAGGGTAAGCTTTCATTAAGAAATACTACATATACAGACATGTGTAAATTACTAAATATATTTCTCTTTATTAGAATTATCGGTTTGTATACTACATTTGTGTTATTGGCCTCTAGATTTTTGAAGAACTTTTTGGGTGGCCAAACAAGAAGAATTATGCATGAAGATTTGCCCAATGTTGATAGAGTTTTACAATTGTGCCTTGATATTTATCTGGTAAGTTTTATTTCGATTTAAGATGTTTTTTGGACACTGTGATTTTTTGGTTTATAAAAGCAGTTAGCAGTTAGCCAGCGTTTATATTCAAATAACGTATATAATATATTAGAAAAATTTATTGACAAAAATATTACTTAGCGAAAGCTTCAAAAACATATTAATTATTTCATTAAATACATTATTTGTTTACTGGAATAAATTAAAAAAATTAAAAATTTACTGCAAATATATCCCACTGTGTAAGTGCAGCATTAATAGTTTGTTTTACTTCGATTGCTGAAATTGAAGCATGAAGCTTTTTAGGCACCGATTCTAATATGTTACAGGCGTATCTGGAAGGAATTAAGCTCTATTCCGATTATAAAGCATCTAAAAGATTTTTTGTGATTTAATAAATTTTCTGGAAACAAATTACTGCATTCGTTATCGTGCGGAATTTCCATACAATTTAAATACAAATTTCGTTTGATATAGAATGCCGTAATTTGAACTCTGATATGTAACTAAAAATTTAAGAGGAGGACATCAATTTTTAACAAATTTAAGCCCTGAGACTATGCTTGAGTTTCAGACACATTAGGGTATCTTTAGGTTGCAGAAATGAAATCCTTCTTGTGTAAAAGTTTTAATTAAAATATCTACTATTTGACTATATATTTCTGTGATATTGTTGTGTGTGGGAAAAATTATAAGGATTTTACAAAGAAGTTCTGGAGAAAAATAAATATGTATGTATATCTTTATTATTTATCTAACAGGTAAGAGAGGCTCTAGAATTCATGCTCGAAGAAGATCTCTTTGCCAAATTAATCTTCTTGTATCGATCGCCGGAAACCATGATAAAATGGACACGTCCACGCGAAGAAATAGCTGATGACGAAACCGATAGTGATTCTGTACGCAGTCGTATAAGTGGGCGACGTAACGAGCATCCCCAACCAGCTAATGTTCAACAACCTTAACTGACTGTGTCTTAAAATAGAATGAAACAAATTCAACATTTGAAACAAAATACCTGGAGACAAGTTTTTGAAAAATATACATCTATTTATGTACATATGTACCACTTGTATACATACATATATACATACATGTATGTACAAATATGCATATGTATATTTATTAATTTGACTCCTGTTAACATATTCTTTTTCTATTTTTGTGGAGTACACAATCAAAACTTAAAGAACTGCCTACGAATCGTAATTGCATGATTTGATTATAAATAATAATATATAATATTAATTAGTGTTGATATTCCCTATTATTCTGCAAATAATTATTGACGACAGTTCAAGCGTAAACTAGAAAAAGGTGCTTTAAAGAAAAATCTGAAACTGGCGTATAGGCGTCGACAAATATTTATAGAATAATCTGGATTTTAAAATTATAATTGGCTATGTAACTGTAAAAAGAAAACTAAATAATGTTCACAATGTTTTTATAATTTTATTGTAGACGTTTAAGCAGAAAATGTTTTTTATATTAAAGATAGATAAAGAAGAGAAAATTTTAAAATTATTAATGTAATTCAATCGGATTTAAAAGTTTTCTTATTTTTACTCAACATATTTTTTTTCAAATTTACTTAGAATATAAAACTTATTAAGATCTTTGATTTTAAATGACGTTATTACTAGAGAGTTATCAACTTCCTCAACAAGTTATTGAAACGAATGCTCTGTTTATATATAAAATGTGCTCTTTATATATATAAAATAACTGTATTTAAAATTAAGATCTTTTTAATATGCTATTTATACTACATAGTAAAATAATTATAATTGTAATAAAATGTGAACTCATATTCAGGGATTTTAAGCATTTTTTTGATACAAAACATTAAATAAAATAATAATATTGTATAGAAAGAATCAAAACCAAGTAAACAATTAAATAAACAATTTATATGTTTAATATTACTGAACGTTATTCTAAATAAGTAATAACATAAGAGTTAATCGTAAATATTTTTACATATATTAATTTTTAAAGATTTTTACTAATAGCAATATGTATTATTAATGTGCTTGAGTAGAAAAGAAGATTAATAGTAAATTTAAACACAACACTGGAATTCTCTGGCGGAAGATTTTTCAAATCGATGCAAAAAATTCTAAATTTTCTTTTATTAATTCTTCAATTATCTTGATAATTTTTTGTCGTTTCCTTATGGGTTGTACTTGATATTTGATGGATTGGGATGAATCGGGGTATATTTGTTTATATTACTTTTGACTATTATTAAAAAATACATAATAATTGAAGATTTTAAGCAATTATAAGTAAATATGATAATTTTAAAACTTTAGTAGGAAAAGTAAATTATTAAATTTTACCATCAGCTCAACAACAGCAACCAATTTGAACTTTTTGTTTGGATGTGTGGGAAAAAATCAGCACATTAAAAAAAATGTTTTTATTTTTTTTATGATTTGGTATAAGAACCAATGAACTATATGCATATAGATATACTTGGCCACATTACAAACACATATTACAAATATTATTATATTACTTTATTTAAAAAAAGAATCTCACTAAAGAAAAAATTTTAAAATTTCCAAATCCAGTGTTGTGATAAGAAAGACTTTGTTTAATTGAAATTTATACATATATATAAATTTTTTTGTTAAAAAAAGCCAAAATATTTAATAAATGCCTTAAATGTTGTAATTAAAAAATTAATTAAATTCAAATCAAAAAAAGAAATACAATAACTTAAATATGCTTCTATGTATTTAATAAAAAAAAATCGAATGAGAAAGCTAAATCTACAAATCTCATATCATTAAACAAAATAAAATATATCTAATCAATGAGTTAGTAAGTCACATTCATATCGTTAATTTCAAACAAAGAATTCATGCTTTTCAGCCTGTTTATAGACTCCGTTATGGAATTGCAATTGTAATGAAACTTCACTAAAATGCTAATTGAGATGCAATAGCTTTATTCTAAATTGTTCACAGTTTAACTTGAGGTTTGAAAAAATGCATAGATCAGCTTTCTTGATGGAGTTTCGCAGTTATTCGATTCGAAAAAAACGTGCTTTCATTGTAAATAACATAGAAATTCCAACATTTTTTTCGTGAATTCCAAATCATGAATTAAGTGCATTATCCAACGAAAATTTTCGTTTCAATAAATAGATTTCACGAACGGCTTTGTTGAGAAACTGATGCCAAAAAAATCCGTATTGGATTCAATAGACAGATTGATTAGTTTTCGCATAATTCGAATTTATAATTATTCCAAAATCAGATGCATACTTATTTAAACGAATAAAACGAACAAACAAATATTATATACATATAATTATTTTTGCATACACAAATAACTTAAAATAAATAATTTTTGTTTAGTGTTTAGGAATTTTTTATATAACAAAACACTTTTTGATATTAAATTAAAAAAAAAGAAAAAAAAAGTATAAATGTATGTTCTATATATTGTATATATTGTATATATATATATATATATATATATATATATATATATATATATATATACACATATATATATATATATATATATATATATATACATATATATATATATATATATATATATATATATATATATATATATATACATATATATATATATATATATATATATATATATATAAATATATATAAACATATATATACATATATATATATATATATATATATATATATATATATATATAAATATATATAAATATATATAAACATATATATATATATATATATATATATATATATATATGTATAGGTAATGAAAAAATACTTGTTTGAAACAGTAACGACTAAACTAAAGAGATAAAATAAAAAAAAACAATTTAATGTTTTTACCTTTAATAATTATTTATTAAAAATAACTAATAAAGAGTGGTACCTATTTTAATGTTAAATACTAGACAATTTAAAACAAAAAAATAAAATAAATATTTTATTATGTAAACTAAATGTAATAAGAAATAATAAAGTTTGTATTTTTGAATAAATTAACTAAAAGATAAAACTTCAAATGCAAACTAAAATCATAAAGAACATAAAGGTAATTAAGTAACAAATCTTAAATTTAGGTTTTTATGAATATAAACCTCTATATAACGCTTGGGCTAGTCACCTTATTACCTAATGTGCTTTAGGGGAGAGGGTATTTAACCGTACCATTTGTGTAAACACTGTTCTCTAGTTAAATATGGCAGATTTTTTCTTCGTAACTATACATTTTTTTGCTATACCTTCAAGGTTGTAATATTTTTGGCGTGTTGTAAAAGAAATTACGCTATTTTAATTTGGGCCCAGTGCAAAAATTTTACAATCAAATTGATTAAAATCCATCACAAAACTGTAAAAGATGCAGTTTCAGAAAAATTTATTTGCTACGAAAATTGCAGAAAAATGCAAGTTTGTAAATTTTCTTACTTTTTAGCAAATTTATAAATATTGGAACTGGCATTTGCAATTTTCCGTAAAAACATTTCTGTAGACATTATGGAATTTTAAATTATGTATGAATTTTTATTAGTCGAACTTTTTCTTATGTAAATTGTTAATTTTTTATCGGGCTTAAGTTCGAATCTTGCATGACTGCAAATTATTTTTTTGTTATTTTTTATTATTAATAAATGAATTTGTTTAAATTCTATTTATTATTTTATATTAAGATTGGAATATTAAGAATATTTTTAATAATCATCAAACCAGCAGAACGGATCAGTACTGATTTCGAGGCCGCTACGCCATCTCATCAGCGTTCTTTGTTCAATTTTTCCCACTTTTGCAAGTGGTGCTAGTTAGTAGGAATATCAACTATTTAACCAATATTTTAACGAAAATTGAATATGAGAAGTTATCACATTCATATTATTAAGTTATTACATTTTGGTTAGTACGAAATTCCCCAACCCTGACGATTAATATTCCAAATATTCCAATATCTCTTTTGCTTTTTCCAGAGCCATCGGCTGCTGATAGGTAAAGCTTCTTTGTTATTTATGTTCAAGTAATTGAATTTAGTTGTCAATTTACTTTGAACAAGTGCGCGTGCCCCCGCAATGTTTTAAATTATGTATGAATTTTTATTAGTCGAACTTTTTCTTATGTAAATTGTTAATTTTTTATCGGGCTTAAGTTCGAATCTTGCATGACTGCAAATTATTTTTTTGTTATTTTTTATTATTAATAAATGAATTTGTTTAAATTCTATTTATTATTTTATATTAAGATTGGAATATTAAGAATATTTTTAATAATCATCAAACCAGCAGAACGGATCAGTACTGATTTCGAGGCCGCTACGCCATCTCATCAGCGTTCTTTGTTCAATTTTTCCCACTTTTGCAAGTGGTGCTAGTTAGTAGGAATATCAACTATTTAACCAATATTTTAACGAAAATTGAATATGAGAAGTTATCACATTCATATTATTAAGTTATTACATTTTGGTTAGTACGAAATTCCCCAACCCTGACGATTAATATTCCAAATATTCCAATATCTCTTTTGCTTTTTCCAGAGCCATCGGCTGCTGATAGGTAAAGCTTCTTTGTTATTTATGTTCAAGTAATTGAATTTAGTTGTCAATTTACTTTGAACAAGTGCGCGTGCCCCCGCAATGTTTTAAATTATGTATGAATTTTTATTAGTCGAACTTTTTCTTATGTAAATTGTTAATTTTTTATCGGGCTTAAGTTCGAATCTTGCATGACTGCAAATTATTTTTTTGTTATTTTTTATTATTAATAAATGAATTTGTTTAAATTCTATTTATTATTTTATATTAAGATTGGAATATTAAGAATATTTTTAATAATCATCAAACCAGCAGAACGGATCAGTACTGATTTCGAGGCCGCTACGCCATCTCATCAGCGTTCTTTGTTCAATTTTTCCCACTTTTGCAAGTGGTGCAAGTGGAATTTTGTTTTTTCAGTTTTTTTCGGTTTCTATCCAAATTTTTAATAGCCATTTTAGTTTGTGGTATAAAACGAGTTCTTTATTTCTTAAAGAGAGAAAGTACGTTCTTAGTCAAATTATTAAAAAGGTATCCTCTTTTCCATTTTAAAGTGTTTAACGTTTTTTTTATACACTTACTGATTTTTTCAACGTTTCCATTAATAATCCAAAACATATTTATTTCGATATTGTTGAAGCCATATATATTATTCTGATATTTTTAAAAGTTTTTATTACAAAACTAAACTTATTATAATTTCATGTTCTGGAGCAATATTTGGTTATTATATACATCATTTTTTCGAGTTGTGGAAAACCCGATGATGGACGAACATTTGCAGTTTGTCACAAATATAAATTCCTGTGGCAAGAATATTATAAAAATATCCTTTTTAGTACTAATAGAAAAATAATTTAAAAAATTACATTCTAATGCTAAATTCATTTCAATGCAACAAAAATGCATTCATGCTTGACAAAATCAATAAAACTAATTCACTTATTTACGTAACTCTTGTAGAGCAGTTACGGTAGTACGCAAATTCTTGTGTTTGTGAATTTTTTGCTTCATCCTGCATTCCAGGACGACTAACATTAGGATTAACTTCTTCCCATTCGGTGGCTGAGCACGCCAATACACCTTTTGCCCCCTGTGATAGTCTTCGTTGTGTGGGCTTGCCTAAGCGATCTTCCGGAGGCAGAGGATTATTCAGCATATGCGTAACACTTTTTGAAAGACGTACAGAATATATACGATTATATCCCGAACCGGCAGGTTTATACCGCTGCCATTTCGAGGATAAACGCTCAATTTCATCTGACATCCATTTTTGCACTGACGAGGTTCCCATACTATAGTTAACAGCTTAAAAAATAATTATTGGTGACTTATGTTAGCTCGCGTCGAAGCTTTAAAATATACTAAAATTTTTCTGTTCGTGACTTGGTTGCTTTATATTCTTCTCATTTGCGTTTTGCTGCTGGCATATTTGTAATTTTGTTTTGCTTTCAAATTTACATGCAATCAACATTTAATCCTTGTGTCCAAAAAGTTATATATTTATTTTTCTTTCGATTTTCTTTTTATTATTGATTTTTTTCTACATTATTTAACTTCACGTTTGTGGTTTTGTTTAAATTGGCTGACATTGTATGAGACAAGTTTATAATGTGTTTTAAAATACATAACATTATATGAACGGGTTCAAGGCTGTTACTTACACCTTAAAGGTTTCTGTTGCATAATGAATGCAATCACGAATTCTAAACCATAAAAATTCCTTAAGCAGACTCTTCTTGGAATTAAAATAAAGAGAAAATTTAGATATGTTTATATTAAAAGTTCAATACTTTAATGTTAATTCATATGCAGTACAGTTGCAGGTTTACATACAACTTTATTCCATAATATTATAGATTATCTAATAAAAATATATAATCATGCATATCTAATAAGTATCATTTTCGAGAAACATTTAACAATTTTTTCGAGGGAGTTTAAAAGGAACTAAATAACATTTGAATAAATTCAGTATTAACAATATCAATATAGAAGAGCGTTGATGTCATGGTTATGATAAAAATTTGGTGGGGTTTAAAAATATATATTCCTATTTAAATTTAAAACACAGATGTTGTTATGTAAATTAAAAAGAAGAAACTACCATAATGATTAAGATACTTTGCATGTTTCATCATGTAAATTCTCATCATTGAAATCTTCACTTTGTGTTGAAAAGGCTCCGCCTTGTAGAACTTTATTGACTGCAGCTCTCGCCAAATAGCCAGTCGTTTCATTATATACTAACGCATAAAAGGGCGCCATGTCGTTATTATGGTCCTTTATATTGTTGTCCTTTAAAAAAGAATACAAATGTATGATAGCATGTTTAAACCAGATTGTGTTTTAGTTTTTAAACATATACATATGTACATATGTATGTGCATTTATATTTACCTTACAATACATGAGAAAAGCTTCTAATAATATTTCATCCAAGTCTAAAGCATGTTTAAAATGCAATTCGGGATTTCTTAAAATGAAAATTCAATAATTAATCTTATTACAACTAATTATTCTCTATTTCTACGTTACCTGTTTAGGATTGTGGCTATGATACATAATAGTTCCACAGTTATTTGTCTTCGTTCGGGGTTTTCTATACATATTAATGTCTCTTCGACCAAGAGTGAAAAATTCAATTCACCTCTACTCATATTTGTTAAAGTAGGAGAAGCTGGTAATAAATGTCCTTGGGTGGTAATGCCCAACGGTGTACGAAGTAAAATTTCCCAAATTCTATTATAAAAGTTTTGAGGAACTCTGCACAAACAACCCTCCAGTTGGCGTTTTTGTAAAGTGGTGAGCCTTTAAAACATTTTTGATTATATTTAAATTTTATTTATTTATAAATTAGAACGTTAAATAAATACCTTTCTTCTGTGGCCCACTCACTAACCGTTAGAACTTTTTGCAATAAGATTCGTACTTGAAACGGAGATAAATTGTCAACATCAATTGATTCCTGGCCAGATATTTGTAAATAAATTCGCATTGCTTCCAATACCCAGCCAATTCGAATCTATATGGAAATATATACATATATTGCAAAGTATAATATATCTATGACTTGCCTTCAAAATGCCTCTGAACATCGAGGGATTAGTAGCGATGAGCCGTCCACAATACAACACGACTTCCTGTTGCAATACAGCTTGTATGACATTATAAGGCTGGACACTATTATACATAACATCTCGAATTTCCGCAGGTGTCATGGGCTTATCAAACACCGTTTCTTTTTGCCCAATGACACCAACCGTTAATTCCTTTCCATTTACCAATACTGTAGTTATAAAGGGACTAATGGAATCTACAATGTGATGCAATAGTGACGAACAATAGCGTACGGCCCGCCAATATCTTAATGAACCCGCGCGATGATACAATTGTGTTAAAGCTTGCTGAACAGACAGTCCGTTCACTTCAAATCCTGAACCTTCACGATTAAATAATATACCCCAAAGTTGGCATAGGCAAAAAAGAGATTCAGTACTGCGTAGGGTATCGATAATTTCATGTGTAGGTTTCTGGTTATAGTGCTGTTAAAATTATTTTATTTATTTATGGTCCCAAAATAATTACAATACATATTCGAAATAAATTTATTCAAAGTAAATATAAAGACCAACAAATAAATTTCATTTATATATTAGTATTGTGACAACAATGTGTTAAATAAAAAAACTTCATAAAGAATTATCTTAATTCGATTATACAAAAATATAAAAAAATTTTTATGAAAACTTTTTATTTGACACATTGTTGTCACAATACTACTATATATAAATGAAATTTATTTGTTGGTGGTTAAGCAATGTCTATATGCATTTCATTGGTGCTTTACCAAATCGTCAGTAGACTTTAACCACAGTTTTGAAAAGTTAAAAACCTCTTATCTTATGCATATACTTCCGAAAACCATCTGAGAATTCACAACATGTAAATTACAAACTATTTTCAAAAATAACAACTGAACAAGAACATAGGCTTGCAACTCATACAAAACTAAACCAACAAATAAAGTATGTTCGATATGAATCTATTTTATTTTTCTACACCTTTATACAATCAGAAATCCATTGGATAACAAGAAAAGTATTTATAAGGCAAAATGAAAAATAAAATCTAAATTAAACTGTTATGAAAATAAACATAATAAATAAAATAAATGTGTCAAATAAAAAGTTTTCATTTCCGTGGCAATGTTAGCCTATTAGTACGGAGGTACTAAGGTCGATACTACCAAAGACCATTTTGTTTGCTTCCTTATTAGGTAAACGTTACTAGGAACTAAGTGGGATGGATTTGTTAATACAAATTGGCAGCCTGTGGAAACCAATTATGTATTAATTTCATAAGTATGTGAAGCTTCTCATCATTTCGTTTTACAAATTTGATATCTAGTATTTTTTAACTGAAGTAATGATACTAATGACAATAGAAGCATCAACATCTGATTTGTCTACTGCCGTTTAGCTTTTTTGAAAGTGCTGCAGATTGTGTAATTAGGTACTGGTTCGAAGGGAACATGTGTTGAAGTGATAGAAGAAATTTTCGTTTTCAGTTCGGTGCTACAAATTCTCTGATATGAAATAGATGGGTTATATTTTAAGCCTTGAAATATCAAGTATTGGATACAGAAACCTTTTTCAATACTTTCGGTATTATGCTTTTTTTGTATTAACTGTATCAATAAACAATTTTGAAACTCACCTCAACCGATATTTTATCTTCAGTATATGTTTGAGCTTTTGGTACGTCTGTTAAAGATTGATAGCCAATGTACTCATGATTTATTTGAGCAAAAGCATTTTCTTCATCTGACAAATCGTTTTGATTCATAAAATCTAAATGTTCTGTAAAACAAAATAAAATATTTACTTATTAGCGCAAGCCAAGCTAATTGCAGAAGATCATTGATCGATCACTCACCAATACAAGAACTGCTTATTAAATTTTGTAATCTGCCTATACGAACTTTCATGCCATCACAGTAGCCTTTCTTAAGCATAGCCAACAAATTTAACATTTCTTTAAATTGAGGATCACGCATATGTTCCTCACGTATTAAAAGGCAAACAGTTGGTCTGCCAGACAAACGCCAGTATTTACCAACGAATTGTAATTCCGTTTTTATGTCATCAATTAATAGTGCCATATCGCGATACAAATAAAAATCTGATACTTCGAAAATCAAAGGATAACAGAGAACTGTCATGCCACAAATACGATACACCTTGCTCGTGCCCAAGGAACCCACAGGTCTGGAGGGACGGCCAGAGAGACCCACTTTGTTATTTACACCCAAATGTTGATAAACTTTAATTAGTTCGGTGGAAGACCAAATTTGTACTGGTTCAACCTATAACAATATAAATTTAAAAAAATAATAGTAATAATAAATGAGTAACCATCAGTCACTAGTTGCGTAAAACTTACTTCATGAGGTGTTTGCGTTTGTATACCATAAGTAGCCATCATCGCTTGCAGACGCATTGATTCAGCAATTAGAACAATTTGAACTACCAAATCGGTAGCAGTACCCTAAAGCATTGTAATATTAAGACGAAATATTAATAAATATTATACCGGCGTAGAATCATAAACAAAATGTTTAGAAAAAAATGCAATGAATATATAAATATTAATAATAAATTTATCGAAATAAAAACATCATGCAACTGATTATTTTATTAATGAACATTAAAAATTACATAATGCACATAGTCACACAAAAATTCAATGATTAATACGTGCTTTTATTACTTTTTCGCAAAAATATTAGTTACAATTACCTTTTCTTTATCCTGTATAAAATGTACAATATAGCACTTTACATTTTTTATTGTTATTACAAATGAAACAAGTGCTTTAAAAATGCAATTTTATTAAAATTATTATATTATATAATATATTGAAAACTCTGCTTAGTTGAAAATTATATTCCACCATATTGAATTCAATTGTCCATTATACTTAATTGCAATTGAAAACACATGATGCAATAAC
Source organism: Linnaemya tessellans (assembly GCA_951800035.1). NCBI lineage: Eukaryota > Metazoa > Arthropoda > Insecta > Diptera > Tachinidae > Linnaemya > Linnaemya tessellans. The sequence continues at coordinate 131,222,400 of OX637533.1, forward strand.
ATGTATACTCTTGTAGTCACAAATGTAACTGAAACATTAGTAGAAATTTGAATTAGGACGACTTTTAAAATTGGTATTATTTCAATTAAAAGCATTTAGAAATAATTGTTACGAAGGCAATTAATAACTGAAAACAAAGAACTAATTATCGCAGTCCAAGTCTAACGCGATAACGTTTTTGGATGTGAAAAATAGTTTTCTTAATCATCACTTGATTGTTTTTATGACATCACTAGAAACGGAAATCCAAAAGATACCGTTAATACCTTTCCCAATTATATTAGTTAAAAAATTAAAATTTGGATGAATACATTTTAAATTATCCAAATAATTAATTTGAATGTCTGTCGTACAATTCTTAGCGTTGCTGAAAGTATGATTTACCAAATATAAATCAGTTCAAAATCATTTAAAGTATTACACGATTACAACACATTATTTTAAGACATGAAAAGAACAAAAATGAACTAAATTAATATGAAAAAAAGTCAAATAAAGGTTGTGTAACATGTGGCAAAAAAAATTAAAAAAAGAACGCAATATTAAACAAAAGAAAGGAAATTTGGTAACTCAAAAGTAATTACTTACAGTGCCAGGTTTAGCCTAATAGAAAAATATATAAAAATTATTTATTAAAGAACAAACTTTGAGTAGAGTGTAAAGCCGCTAATAAAAGGAAGTAATGATTATTAGTGCAAAAGAAAAAAATATTTTCTAAGATATAATTGTGTATACATATAAGTTTTTATTACACGATTAAAATATAGATATTGAAGTTTTACTTGTAAATGTTACAACAAGGCAAGGGTGTCTTAACTACATTAAAATCAATTTTATAAATACATACATAGATGCATACATGGTGTATAATTTGTACATTGCTTTTCAAATATGATTATTAAACTTCAATGTAAGCACTTACGTTGTGTTTTTCATCGAAGACTTTTCCCTGGATATTATTTGAATTGTTTGTGTTTAGTTTAACGTTGTTATACCAATTTAAATGTTTTTTATTGTTTATTATTTTTTGGTTTTATTTTATAAAAACATAATTACGAGGATAAGGACAACAAGGAAGTAGACGATTTAGTGTAGCAAATATACCAGGGTAAATAAAATATATAGAGAAGAAATTTAACAAAGCTTATTTGAATATTAATTTAGATTTCTTAAATATGTATATGTTGAATTTCACCAATTATGAAACAAAACTAAAATGTATCATACTAACAAGGTAAAACTAATCAAATAAACCTACAGCAGCTAAATAATTGCAGATTAAAATACTGTATGTATTGCTAACACATACCTGGAAAGCTGAATAACGACCTGCTCGTCTAGGTCTGTTATAACTTGGTAGATAGCGGCGAATTGGATCCAATTCATTTATATGTAGCAGACCTGCAGTCAAAAGCTGGGCTATTATAAACATTGACTGACCCCACAGAAAGAGAGTTTGTGTTGGCGCTTTTAAATAGGAACCCTCTCCGTCTGGTGCATAATACATAGTAACTACTGGATCGCCACAGGCGTCAGCATATAAACATTTTCTGAGTTCATTTTGATATTCTTCAATTTGTTCGTTATTATTTTTAAAAACCCCATCAATAACCATTTCAATGAAAAATAATGGCCATTCACATTCATAGCCCTCAAATTCTTTCAATTCGCCTGTGTGATAATATCTAGGCATAAAACAAATTTTTCGGTATTATCCAACAAATTTATTATATTTTGCACAAACCTTCGAGTTTTATCCTCCGTTTTACTTAAGAAACCATCACGGCTGAAACGTTTGAAACCTTTCTTGCTACGCAAACGGTTAATTACATTTTGTTTTGTTTGTTCCACTAAGCTATCCTCATGTGAAGCAAAGGCGGGAAATGATAAGGTGAGTAATAGAGAAGCATCCACTCCCTGTTGAAATATCAAAACTTAATTTCTTTGTAGCTAGTATATCATAATGTTAAAACCTACCTTTGAACTGGATTCCCTGGGAAGCATAGTTTCAAAAATACTACGATTGCGATTGTGTGCATCGATATCAACATACACAACGCTCCAAGAAGCTCCCTTTTCACCAAACAAATTGCAACCATTAATAGCTTCTAAAGCCGATTTAGCCATACCTTAAAACAGAAATACGTCCGCTTAAATTTTCAATAAATGAGAACAACTTTATTCATATTACCTATTGAAGATGCATGTATTTCAGGTGTACCATTATTATACTTAGAACCACGTTCCCACATTCCGAAATCAGGTGTGCGATAAGCACGTTCCACATAATATACAAGATTTTGAATAAAAGCTACTTCGTCCTTATTAATGAATAGAAATCGGTCATAGAAACAATAGATCAATTTTAAATTATTTTTCCTAACCTGGGTATAAATAATTTGTAAACCTGATGTTATCATCTGTACCAAAAATATAATATAAAGAGAAACAACATCAATTTGTAGATGGTTATAAAAATCGTCTGAATAAATTTCTTCTCCAGTATGCAAATGAAATTTACTATGCAAAGCATGTTGATTCGATTGCCTCTGTTTAAAGAGCTCAACACGGGGTGCTTGTTTAATCCAACATTCCAATATTCCACGCATACATTTTACAGTAGACTGTCCAAGCTCATAAGATTTACCGCGATCATCATCAATACGTCGATAGGCTTGGTATAAACTCCATACTGCGGCTGCACAATATACACTATCACGGACGGAACCTATTTCCTGGTCAGTACTCATAACTGGGAATAGTCCAGTTATGGGACTCTGAAATCTTAGCAGTTGTCTTTTAACTACAAATCAAAATAAAATATATTTCATTATCTATTTTTAATATGATATTTTCGGGTTAGTTGAAATTTAGATCGGAAGCCAAAAAATACAAGACACACACGCAAAAAAGTAGATAAGAAGATATTAAAAAAACAAAGTTTTGGATAAAGCAGAAGAGAAGGCATATCTTTCAAAAGCTACAGAACTAGTATAGATCAAAACATACAAAGTCTTGATTGTATTTAACAAAAAAAAAATTCTAAAATTTATAGGAATTGTATGCAACACTTAATGTTTGATTTTAGTCGTAAAAATAATTCCCTCTCTTAAATGGGTTCATTTAAAGCGATTTTCAATTTAAAGGAAGACTAACAAAAAAATTCGGAATCTTACATAGGATTTCAATGAGTTTGAATGGCGTAATTTTTGGAACTAAAGAAACACATACATTTGTATGTAATTTGTTCCCGAAAGGCTGCTTATTCAAAAGTATTTCATTACTTTATTTTTATATGAAATATGTATATATTCTTTTCCTACTAAAATACCTAGCATCTATTTGAGGGAAGCAAGTTCAGTATTAAACTAATATGTGTGCCTGTATGTGAGTATTTAAAAAAATTAGTTTTGAGGGAATAATGAACCAATTGTATATACAGGCATACAACACACATAAGTGTGTTTGTATGCATGTTAAATTTTTCACGATGCATTATAGAATAAAATGAAAAGTTAATATATGTACACATTTATGCATATACATACGAATCGAATGTGATTGCATATAAAGTTATATAATTAAGTATTTATATATGTACATATTGTTAATAAATCAACAAAATAACTACGTAAAGCACTAACCAATGCCATAATAAATGTCCAGCTGCTTTACAGTATCTTCGTAATTAGATGTTTTCAAAAACTGATCCAGATTTATGTCTTCTAAGCTATTCTGCCTTCCTGAGGTAGAAGCTGCTCCCGAGGTAACAGTGCTTCCAGGAGTGGTTATTGTTATACCCAAGCTTAGTAATAGAACAATTATTATAAATTTGTTACTTTTGTATTACTGAAATTTTACCTCTTGGGTGGATCTCTCATTGTACCGAATTGTATACAATTATTTAAAATTTTATAATGTTCCTGTTTGGTATAAAAACAAATATCAAAATACCTTTGGACAGATATTGCAAAAGTCAAATCTGACAATCATCTGTTAGCAACTTTAAACATTTTACGGTATTTCGTAAGAAAAACGGTTCATTAGTAGGGTGTTTAAGATAAACTAAAGTTAATTAAACAATGCAAAGTCAAATTTTATAAAGGTAACCACTAATTTGCAATATTATTGCCCAAGAATTAATATTGCACAATAAAATTGCTTGTGCGCATGTAAAATTTGTATATGGCACAATATATTCCAAATAATAACAAGACTTTTGATGGATTTTATGCAACATAAAACATTTTGTAATGTGTTGACAACATTGCGCAATAGTCACTCCTGTAACTATTTTTCAAATTATTTAGTTGAAAACATAGCGAAACTAGCTAGTCTATGATTGAAAAATTATATTCTTAAAGACAGTTAATAAATAATTCGAACATGCGTTACGTTACACCCATATATTTATCGCTTTCGCTTTTTCTAAAAACTCTGACAATTCCAATATATTAATTTTCGACCTACCCTATAATTATTGCTACGGTTTCAGCACTTTTAGTTGCTTTGACCCAAGAAACATATGATTTTCTAATATTTGTACACAAACATTTCTCACCATTATATAATTAGATAAACAAACAATTTAAGTTGTCTCTTCTCTGCTTATTCTCTCTTTAATAAACAAAAACAGAATGAATGCAAAAAAAAATGATTTATTCACCGACTTTGCACATACATATGTCTGCTTGCATGTAAATTGGCACAACTATTGTTATAGTAGCTTATAAGCTACTACCTGGATGGCATAAAAACACATAAATGTACACCTGAATTGAACTAAAAGGTAAAGGTAGCATGCAAGCACTGTGTTTAAGCTAAGCAAGTGCTAAACGTTGCTTATGAGCAAGCAGTAGACAATAAAATGATAAAGCTCATGTACACACAACGATTGACGTACCAAAAAAAGAAAAACCAGATTTATTTAATATCTTTAAAAGTGTATACATTTGGTAGTCAGTTGGTAAAGCTAAGCACAGCATAGCTTACATTAAAAGAATAGTTAAATATGTATGTTGAAGTAGATACATAATTATTAAAAAAATTGTATGTGCCGGTATATACATGTATGTACAAAAATATTGTGGAGGTAGTAATCAATAGAACTTATTAAACACTAAATAAAATATATTTATGAACAAACCTAGATTCGTCTAGATACATCACGTTGAAGATTTCTTTGGATTCAAGTGTGAGGTCATCACTTAAAAAGAAACAATAGTGATAAAAAACGTGTCATACCTTGCAACACGAATTTCAAGGCCACAATTACTTATGCTTTTTCAATCCCATAAAATTGTATCTAAAAATCTAAGCAAGTAAACGGAACATGTTCTTCTGTCCTCATCTGTATATGAAAAAACTTAAACTAGTTTACCAGTAAATCAATTCAAAACCATAAACAATGGAGAAATTTTTAATATTTATGTATTTAGCTTTGTTATTTTTCCACGATTGCGGATGTGAAACCAAACGAAATAACTTACCTGATTTACCTCAAGAACATTTGAAGCGCTACTTAAACACGTTTACTAACATAAAAGAGCAGTGTGAAAATAATGAAGTTTGTGGTAGTGATTATTTTGAAACTTCTACGTCACACAATAAAGCTTGCTGGGGATACGAAGCGGAATGCAAAGAGTTTAATCGTTTCCAAACTCCTTCCTGTCCTGGAGAACATTCCGGTTGGATAAGAAACAAGGAGGCACAGGTGAATACCTTTTATAAACAAGCTGACTTTGGTTACGTACAGCAACAAATTGAAGAATTAATGCTAATGTGTGAGCCGAAACTTATAACGGATTCTTCATTAGAATGCACAAAATATTTGAGATTTTGTAGAGGCAGATATTTAATGTTAGATTTTACGGATTTGGCACACAGAAACGAGCGCATTCGCTATCACATGGATGTACTCGGTCCTGGCCAAATGAAAGGATACTGTCACCTAAACGAAACCAAATTAAAAAATGAGATGGATCACATGGGTGCACTCCAATCCTGGTCACCTGAATTGAGAAACTTCGAGCAAGCGACAAAACCTTTCAATGAAGAAAACGAAGAATGTGATATGTTTGTAAATACACCTACATTTTTAATGAAAATTGATGCATCATATAATATGTATCATCACTTTTGTGATTTTTTTAACCTCTATGCTACATTATTTGTCAATCAAACTCATTATACCTCGTTCGACACAAATACTCAAATAATTGTGTGGGAAACATACCCGTATGATTCACCATTTGCAGATTCATTCAAAGCTTTCTCCCATAATCCAGTTTGGACATTAGACCAAGTTAAAGCAAAACGTATATGCTTCCGAAATGTGGTTTTACCTTTACTGCCACGTATGATATTTGGTTTATATTACAACACACCAATTGTAAGTTTAAATTAAAAGAGCAATTCATTTTTATTTACATTAAAAACTTAATAACAGATTTTTTCTTTTCATATCCTTTTACATTAAAATAAAGATACAAGGATGTCATAGTAGCGGTTTGTTTAGAGCCTTTTCAGAGTTTGTTTTACATCGATTGAAGGTGCCTTTCAAGCCTCCTCAAGAAAAAATTAGAATAACGTTCCTTTCCCGTCGAACAAAATATAGACGTGTTTTGAATGAAGATAAACTGCTAAAAGAAACAAGGAAAAATGAAAACTTCATCGTTAATAAAATATCGTATGAGAGGTAAGACTTTAAACCATTGCTAAGTTTTTTGTTTGTTGCGCTAGTAATTAATATGTAAAGGCTCCATCTAATATATGTGTAGCCGTTACTTGTTTTACCATACATTCTTCATTTTCGAAGACCTCAAACAAACTTGTTTTGTTACAAAAAATTTCGAAATCATGCGGTTTAACACTGATTATTTAAAATATTTTAATAAAGATCGTGTTGGTAAAAATTATTTTAAATCCGACATAATTTATAATTTGTGGAAATATTAATGTTATATGGTAAAATTAGTTTACTAGTTTATAATATGAATGTCAAAATGTTACGAAAATTTTAAAACATAATGGAAAGGGTGGTCGTTTTGAGACAATAAAGTTGTTGCGAACGATAACAGAAACTGTAATCAATATAAAAGAAATTTATTAAAAATTGGCTATATAACAGTTACTTTGAAAATTTCTATAATTTTTTGTGTGCCTTTGTACGAAAAACTTCAGATGCATACCGTTTTTATACGAGAATAACGATATTGACGTAACTATGTACAGTTTTCGGCCTATACGTGTACAGCTAAACAAATTCGTATAATCGAACGACATTAAAATTTACCACGTTGTCTCAAAGAAGTTATATATGTATATGTACATGCAGTTTGGAATTACAAATAACGGAAAAAATTTTCTTTCATTTCAGAGATTTATCATTTTTACAGCAGCTGGCAGTGACACGGAATACGGATATTTTAATAGGTATGCACGGAGCTGGATTAACTCATCTGTTGTTTCTACCCAACTGGGCCACAATATTTGAGCTGTATAATTGCGAAGATCCTAATTGCTACAAGGACTTGGCACGTCTAAGAGGTGTTAACTACATTACTTGGGAATACCGTGATTTGGTATATCCAGAGGATGAAGGTCATCATCCGGAAGGTGGAGCGCATGCTAAATTTACAAATTACGCGTTTGATGTAAAAGAATTTTCACGTTTAGTGCATAAAGCTGCCGAGCACGTGAACAATCATAACGAGTTTCAAAGTTATCTAACAGAGGCCAAACTCAGGGACGAATTTTAGTTACTTAATTATATGAAATTTAATGTACTTACATCGTTGAGATTTTATATACTTATAATGTGATTTCAATAAAATAATTTTTACAATTTTCTTTCCTAATACAATTGTATTCTGCACAACATCTCCAAGGCGTTGGTAGTTTTTCTAAAATGAATTCTTTATTGACCCAAGCGCACAATTGCGGTAAAGATGAGTGTAGCCATATTTTTTCATTGCAGCTGTTTAACTTTAACAGCCTGACACACAAAATTAACACTGCACGGTACTCCCAAGTTTATTTTAAGAAACTACAAATCCTTCATGGTACAACAATATATATACCAAGTAGTTTTGTTATTTGGTTATCTTCTTGTGGCTACCTAGTATATCGTTGCTCCATGATGTGTAGTTCGAATTTCCAAGCGGTATTGTGTCTATTCCCATATCACTTCAATGTTGCAAAGGTGCTGCCAAGCTGCATACTCCCTTCTTATGAATTATGTTATAAAAATCCCATAAATTCTCCGGTAGTAGATGGAATACATTTGAGCCTGGCAGGCCTTTGGAATTCATTTAAGATAAAATTACTAAACACATTCTTCTATTGATCAGCTGATGACATGCAAAGAAAAACAACAAACGCATATCTTTAGAAATCGGTAATATATTTTTTATTACTGGTTATCAATACAGCATAACTTCTTTTTTAAAAACATATAATTGCTGAATTGTATAAATAAATGAACGAGCAACAATAGATGCGCTTTTTTAAACAAAGTTTTTGATTAAAATAAAAAAACATGAATGCTCATGAAATATACAATTGTGTTAAGGAACATTGCCACAATGACGTCCATGAAAATATTAATTTCAATATTTGTAATGCTACGGCACCAGACAAACAAAGTCTTTCGTTGCCTGCACAACTACTGGCATGCTCTTCGGCTAATCAATTTTCGCTATCAGTAGAATATCCAAAGTATACAATTAGAGAAACATTCAATATAATGGGAAAGTATGACAAGCATTCCGCTCAAAGTTTTCATCGAGTTTGGCGCGTACAAAGTACAATATTTGTGACGTTGTTAGCAGTAACATTTGCACGCGTACTTATTCGTTGGATTGTTAATGACGAAAGAAATGATAAATTCAAAATTTGGTTACGTTATATATTGGAATTAACTATAATCGCAGTGCCTTTGATTACAAGCGTAAATGTTGCAAATCGTTATGTGGAATTGATTGTATTGTTGGCTTTGCTAATGTTAATTTTAGTAATGTGGCGCACAAAATGTTGGCAATTGGCAGCCAAAAGAGATTATGAATTTGGTCGCAGACCTGCTCTATTTACGCTGATGCGTTCATCAATAAATATAGTTACAGCTGTGTGTATTTTGGCCATTGATTTCGGAAGCTTCCCTAAGGAATTTCGCAAAACAAGACGATATGGTGTTGGTCTTATGGATGTTGGTATTGGAATGTTTGTGTTCTCTATGGGTTTAGTGTCATCAATACCACGTAAATTGTCTGATTTTCGTAAACTACTGTTTACAGTATGCTGTTTGTTGATCTTAGGCTTGTCGCGTACCATAGTTATCGCAGTCATTGATTACCATCAGGACGAACACGAATATGGCACACATTTGAATGCATTTTTCACATTGGGCTTGACAAAATTATTTGCTGCGCTTTTCGCATTTCCGACTAAAAACAACAGTCAATTGCTAGCATTAAGCTTAGGTAAGTCCAGAAATAAAATTTCTATCCATAACTTGTATAATAACGTTTCTTATTTTTGAGTAAACACTATTTTTATAGTATAGTTTCTTATAATTACGAACACATTTAAATATTATAATTCACTTATGTATTTCAGTAAAGCTACGTATTTATGTAAATGAAAAGATTCAGAATTATAGATACACTTGTACTTATTTAATTAATAATAGTTTGTTTTTTTATCATTATTACACTTGAAACAAATAATGGTTTCCTATGTATGTACTTACTACATATGTACAGATGTAGTATATACAAGTAAGTGTGTAGAAAAAGATTCCTGAAATATTTTTTCAAGACAAAATTTTCTTTTCTGTTTCCCTAATTGTGGTCATTCATTACATGCATATTTATATTTATTTAGTATATATTATTATTGTTGTTGTAATTTTGCTATTTACATGTGTACATACATATTCATATTTATATGTACAAATTCTTAAAGAACTCTGTATTACCTATGAGATGTTTATTTATGTACTTCATGTGTATGTATGGATATTACATACAAAAATAGAATGGAAAGCAAATAATTTAATTCTTCCATGATGCAATCAGTGAATGAATGTATTTATAAGTAAAAATAAATTAATTATCTAGAGTATTTGAAAATGCGCATGATTTGAATAAGGTTGTGACATTAAGAAGAAGAAAAATAAAACGTTTTATTTTAAATAAAACTACTTTATTTTGCTGCCTTATGCCCACGCATGAAACAATAGTTTGGTTTATTACGTTTAATAGATATAATTACTTTTAATAGACGTAAGCAGCGTTATGTTTTACAAAACCGCTAACTTAGGACTTATTACTATTTATTTGTAACTTATGCTAAAATAAACATGTTTACTTTTTTGTTACAGTCATTTTGTTGCTACACGAAGCAATTTTGCAATGCGGAGTTTTGCAATATGTTATGGATCCGGAAACAAAACGCAATAGCTTCATTAGCTCGAATCGGGAGGGACTGTGTTCTCTACCAGGGTTTGTGGCATTATATCTGCTATCAGAATATCTTGGAAAGTGGTTGCAGGAAAAAGATAAACTCAATTTTGAAGAAATCAAAAAGAAACTTAAAGTTCTCTCCTTAACCAGTAGCATTTTATGGTTATTAGTGACATTGACAATATTTATAACCGGCATAGCCAGAGTTACCTGCAATTTGGGCTATGTACTCTGGATTTTTGCCATAGCTGTGACAATGTTAACATTTTACTTGTTTGTATTCGATATAGTTTTGGATACATTAATACCCGCAAATAGCGAAACAAACAATGATAATTTATCCAAAGTGGACACTTCGTCATCAGTTAATTTAAACCCGAAAGTTCCACTTGTGATAGAAGCTGTTAATTTTAATGGTTTAATATTCTTTTTGTTGGCCAATATATTGACTGGCTGTACAAATATATTTTTTGACACGAATGAAAAATCAACTACAGAAAGCGTAGTAATTCTGTACATTTATATGCTTGTAACAACAACTTTTATTTGTATACTGCATCGTTTTAAAATTAGAATTGCATAATATATACAAAATATATATCTATGCAATACAATTTACTTGAACTATTGTTTTAGCTAATATATTAAAAAAATTGCCTGTTTGTTGCAGTTTAAGCGTGTTCAAGTCTACTGATGATTTGATGTAAAAAACAATGAAATTCAGGCATATGGACATGCATAACTCGGAACATGTACGGCAATATTTTAGTTTATAAACAATATTTTAGAAATATGTTGGCAAATTTGTTTGTCAATTTTCCATTAATAATAATTGTGATAACTTGAAAGTTTACAGTCTTCAATAATTTATCAAATGTTTAAAATAGGTTCATAAAATAAATGTTAATAGAAAAAATTATTGTAAATAAGATAGTAAGGCTGTATAGAGTTTTTCTCTAACAAACATATGTATATATATTATTTATTTTTTATATCACAAATAATTCTTATAATCACACATATAATACTTAAGACAATATCTGCCGTGTATATAAAATATATGTATTCTCTGTTTATTAAAGGCTAATTTCTCAAATGTTATAAGCTTGCCAAATAAGCATAATATGAACATATGTATATTTGTATGATTAGGGTCATAAGAGTATTTAACTAACAAAATTGTTTTAAATTTTGCAAAAATAAAAATTTCTGTTTAAAGTGAAAGTGCTTAAATAAACTCTAATGCCTTCATACTTATATGTTGGCATTAAAAATTTGTTTCTGGATATTTTGATGTTTGATTTTCTATGTGAGTCAAGTATTTCAAAACAGTTTATATCTGAGTGAGCAGATTTTTGCCTTCAAATATGAAAAAGGAACATTCCTTTTCGTTCACAATATTGGAACACCTAAGTGACATTATTAAAGAGAATATAAATTTTTTCGAAGTGTTGACTAGCCTACGTTTAACTACAATCTTTGAAATTTTTTAATTTTTATTGTAAAATATATTCGAGAGTACATATTTTAAATAGAATTAAATTGATTTTATGCATACAAATTTTTTTTCTTTTTTGAGAAATTGTTTTTTGGGATTAGAGGTAAACGCGCCAACTTTTAATCCCAAAATATGTTCGGTTAAATTTGTGACCAACTGTGATATGTAGTGCATGGAAGTGAACAACGAGTTTCGACTGCCACGTACAAAAGTGTTAGTGACAATAATACAACAAGAAAGAGTTAAATAAAAAATACTGCCTAATTGTCGCATAAACGAAATTATCTCCTACACGCTTTTTAAAATTCAGATAACTTTTTACGCCATAATAACTTTCAAAATATGTCACAGAGATTTATTTTAATATTTTCTAAACGCATTTACTATCTGTCTTATCATATACTTTTTATTAAAATAAATTAGTTTATAACACCATTTGAAGTTATCAGCAATATTATCACATGTGTTTGTATATGTGAGAAGATACATAACTTAATTTATTCCGTTTTTTTATAGTTTGCTTGGCATTATAAGTCATGGTGGTCATATTCTGAAATGTTACCTTTTGCTTAATTTCTCCATGACCGTTCTTTAACTTAAGATGAATCTGTGATCTGCGATTTAACGAAAGTATTAAAATAAAAAGAAAAATCCCACAGACATTTAAGAAAAATCATCAATATCGAGCAGTTTCATTATTTATGAAATTTAAAGTCGGAGCAGAGGGACATCTTCATGAAGTAAGAGCTGAGTAACAGCACCCTCCTTCGTCGGCCCTGTAATAAAAATTAGCCGGAGAATTAAAGGTTTAAATAGCTAAAAATAAATTCTCTATCTTCTCATCTGCCTCCTTAATATCATCCCCTACATAGGGTCGTCCCCTCAATGCTGGCATTAGTTAAACAGAATGTAGTCGTACATATGTATATAAGGAGATACATAAGATAGACTTTATTTTATTATATACACTTTAAATGAATTTAAAAAACAAGATAATAAATTTGTTTTGCTATCTTAATTATTCATTTATACATACATATATGGATACATAAGTACATAATTATGTATGTATGCATGCAAAAATATTATTAGGGCATATTAATTATATGTTGTCTTTTATAAGAGTGCAAATGTGTTTGTATTAGATTATATATCACATTTCTCTATCTGCTGGTATAAAAGTAGGTAATTTTTTGAATTTTGAAACAGTTACAGTTTCGACGTTGCTGAAAGTGTAAAAAAAAAACAAAATAGTTTAGTAAAATGAAAATCTTAGCTATGATAATAATGGCACTTATTGGCTTAGCTGCCTCGGCCAAAATTATTACAGGTTAGCAACAAAAAAAAAAAAAAAAAGTTAAAATAAATTAAAAAAATGTGAAATTTAATACAAATTATTTTAATCAAAAAATATTTTTCCATTCAGATGCTATATGTGAGATGAAAGAATTTCCAGACGAAGCTGAAGCTAATTGCACAGAATCAAGTACGGCATATTCATTCTATCTTGGCCATTGTATTGAATATTCTGCCTGTCAAGATAATATCGTGGTTTCGTATCCAGGCAATTCGTTCAAAGACATTGATGATTGTATAAATTCGTGTAGGCGTCCCCAACAATAAATAACGCTTCATAAAGAAATAAAAAATATGTTTGAAATCATATATTAAATAAAAAATTAATTTAATAATTAAATTAAATTATCGATGTCTTTTTTGGTATTTTTGGGAAGTACGGCTTCGCTACTCCCTCCGCTCCGATTTTAAATTTAATGAATAATGAAACTGCTCGACATTGATGATTTTCCTTAAAGGTCTGCTGGATTTCTCTTTTTTTTGTTGCGAAAATTAATACTTTTGTTAAATCGCAGATCTCAGATTCATCTTCAGTTAAAGAACGCTCATGGAGAAATTAAGCAAAAGGTAACAATTTTATAGTTTGTTTTTGTTTTATATTGTTAGATATACATATACAGTTTTAATTGTATTGTTAGGCTGGCCAAAAATATTTTTTAGAAATTAAATAACTTCGCCCACAAAATACAGTATAAATATTTATGTAAATGCATTATTTCTGCTCGTAGAAAGAATACCCGTATGTACTTCTTAGACTTGGATCGAACGCGTTCAGTTGTTCATTTTAGGAAAGAACCTATTGGCAAGTCTATGTAACTTAAATGGGCTCTTTCAAAGCTGCTTTTAGTTTCGCTTACGTTTGCTGTGTATTTTAATGGAATTTTCCTATTTCTACTCTTTTTACTATAACGACTCTTGTATAACATTTCAGAATCTCACGACACATAACTTATCTTATGCAAACTATAAAAGATGGAATAAGACAATTTATGTATCTACTCACATATTCATACACATGCGATAATATTGCTGATAATATTGCTTAAAATGGTGTTATAAACTAATTTATTTTAATAAAAAGTATATGATAAGACAGATTTACTATCTACTATGCCTTTAGAAAATATTAAAATAAATCTCTGTGACATATTTTGAAAGTTATTGTGGCGTAAAAAGTTATCTGAATTTTAAAAAGCGTGTAGAGACAATTTCGTTTATGCGACAATTAGGCAGTAATTTTTATTTAACTCTTTCTTATTGTATTATCGTGACTAACACTTTTGTACGTGGCAGTTGAAACTTGTGGTGCAATTTCACGAAATGCCTCCCTTTGCAGAGATATATGTATATGTACTTTAAATCAGAACTGGTCTCAACGTTAACAGAGAAAGTTTTAGCAAGTGATCTAAAAAGTTGACGCGTTGGGTTTTAATGAAAAAAAAACAGTGGAACATGAAAACAATTTTTTTTGCATAAAGTGAATGCAATCATAATTCTGTTTAAAATAATTGAGCATGTATTTCACATTCAAAATAAAAACAAGTCAGCTATTATAGGTTGGCAGATTGTTGGACCACATTTTTTCATAACTTAAAAAAAAAATAAAACATTCAAACTACACCTCCTCATTTAAATTACAGCTTTAAATTCGTTAAGTTTAAAACATCAGACATTAATATCTCTTTTTATTACTAAAATAACATTAGCCAATAGACAGAACAGTTCTGTTACTTACCAAAGATGGCCATCATAGTTAAACTTCAGACGATTAAAAAAAAAGAGTCGCGAATTGATCGCCCTCATCCAAATGCTAGCCGGCATTATTCACAAAAGTTCATATATACGCACACATTTAAATGCATATGTATGAATGGTAAGTGAAAATCATTACATTTTCTGTGCTTTTTTAGAAAGAAAAACTTCCTCTAAATAAATCATTAAAATATTATCCTTTATTTTGTGTTTTATTGTAACAAAACTGATTTTTATCCATGGTTACATTAATAGAGCTTCGAGATATATTCTTTTTTTTTTGACAATCATCATCATCCATGCCTGCCCATCACTGCACGACTTATATTGGCAAAAGGAAAAGAAGTTAAGATTTGATGTGGCTGAAACCATTTAAATGAAATGAAAAAACGGAATACAAAGAAAAACTGATTATAGCGATGCTTCGGTTTAATCGACTGGAAGGTGATATAATTTTGTATGATTTGTACATACATGTTTACGAACAAGTGTATTATGGTTCTTCTCAAAGTTGTTATGGAATCTCAAAAGCATTTTTGCAGACGAAAAATCAAATTAAATCAAATATTTGGAAACCATAGAAATATATCCATAAATAAATTTAATTGTAACATTTTTAGTGATATGCGAATTTATATTCGAATGAAAAAAATAATTTAATTGCATAAGGCTTTAAAAAAGTATTAAATAAATGGCTGCAAAAATATGCAATTGCAAAAATAAAAAACAGTTGCTTCATTTCAATTCAAAGAAGTAATAAAATAATATAAAATGTATGTATTACTTTTTGCTACTATAGATCAACTTACTAGACTAGGGTTCTCCATTCGTTCGTTTTAGAAAAAAATCTAATATTTGATTCGATTATGAGCTTTCGTGTAAACGTAGCTAAGGACCAGTTCGTCTAATTACAATTTGTCTTTAGAAATCCAATAAAAGAGTGCAAACTATTTTAAAATGCGTGTTTTTATTTTAAAATTAACAGGTACATTCTTACCGAGACACCCTCTACATATAATTTCAATTGTTTGAGGAAAATTATGTTTTTCTTGATATTAACTGACTTTTGAATTTTTTTTAGATACAGATCTTGAAGACATTTTCGAAAAATTTGTATTAGAAAAACCAAAATTCTTTTGTTTTAAAATAATAAAAACAAAAAGAGTTTAATAAACGTATAAAATAAAAAGGAAGTTTTAATTCCATTCATGAAATAGCTAGTCTATGGTTAACCCAAAGTAACCATAGGCTAGGCTTTTTAGAAGGTCATCATAAAAAGTACAAGTCATTATAAAAAGTACAAGTCATTATGAAAAGTGCAAGTCATTATAAAAAGTGCAAGTCATTATTAAAAGTGCAAATCATTATAAAAAGTGCAAGTCATTATTAAAAGTGCAAATCATTATAAAAAGTGCAAGTCATTATGAAAAGTGCAAGTCATTATAAAAAGTGCAAGTCATAATGAAAAGTGCAAGTTATCATAAAAAGTGCAAATCATTAAAAAAAAAGTGCAAGTCATTATGAAAAGTGCAAGTCATCATAAAAAGTGAAAGTCATTATAAAAAGTACAAGTCATTATGAAAAGTGCAAGTCATTATGAAAAGTGCAAGTCATCATAAAAAGTGAAAGTCATTATAAAAAGTACAAGTCATTATGAAAAGTGCAAGTCATTATAAAAAGTGTAAGTCATTATTAAAAGTGCAAATCATTATAAAAAGTGCAAGTCATTATGAAAAGTGCAAGTCATTATAAAAAGTGCAAGTCATTATGAAAAGTGCAAGTTATCATAAAAAGTGCAAATCATTAAAAAAAAGTGCAAGTCATTATGAAAAGTGCAAGTCATCATAAAAAGTGAAAGTCATTATAAAAAGTACAAGTCATTATGAAAAGTGCAAGTCATTATGAAAAGTGCAAGTCATCATAAAAAGTGAAAGTCATTATAAAAAGTACAAGTCATTATGAAAAGTGCAAGTCATTATAAAAAGTGTAAGTCATTATTAAAAGTGCAAATCATTATAAAAAGTGCAAGTCATTATGAAAAGTGCAAGTCATTATGAAAAGTGCAAGTCATTATGAAAAGTGCAAGTTATCATAAAAAGTGCAAATCATTAAAAAAAAGTGCAAGTCATTATGAAAAGTGCAAGTCATCATAAAAAGTGAAAGTCATTATAAAAAGTACAAGTCATTATGAAAAGTGCAAGTCATTATGAAAAGTGCAAGTCATCATAAAAAGTGAAAGTCATTATAAAAAGTACAAGTCATTATGAAAAGTGCAAGTCATTATGAAAAGTGCATGTCATTATAAAAAGTGCAAGTCATTATGAAAAGTGCAAGTTATCATAAATAGTGCAAATCATTAAAAAAAAGTGCAAGTCATTATGAAAAGTGCAAGTCATCATAAAAAGTGAAAGTCATTATAAAAAGTGCAAGTCATTATGAAAAGTGCAAGTCATTATAAAAAGTGCAAGTCATTATGAAAAGTGCAAGTTATCATAAAAAGTGCAAATCATTAAAAAAAAGTGCAAGTCATTATGAAAAGTGCGAGTCATTATAAAAAGTGCAACTCATTATAAAAGTGCATGTCATTATAAAAAGTGAAAGTCATTATAAAAAGTGAAAGTCATTTTAAAAAGTGCAAGTCATTATGAAAAGTGCAAGTCATCATAAAAAGTGAAAGTCATTATAAAAAGTGCAAGTCATTATTAAAAGTGCAAATCATTATAAAAAGTGCAAGTCATTATGAAAAGTACAAGTCATTATGAAAAGTGAAAGTCACTATAAAAAGTGCAAGTCATTATTAAAAGTGCAAATCATTATAAAAAGTGCAAGTCATTATGAAAAGTGCAAGTCATTATAAAAAATGCAAGTCATTATAAAAAGTGCAACTCCTTACAAAAAGCGGAAGTTTATGCGCTCATACCAGTGTGTATGAAGTATAAAATTAAGTTTTTTTATTATACTTTTTAAGCGCGACTTTGTCCGCGAAGAATACGTGAAACTTCAGCTAATGTGTATATTATGTCAATGATGTGTTGTAGTTTTACTGGATCAAAGTTAAAAAAGTTCTTAGTTATCAGTTTCATAATTTCATATATCCCTAGAAACTTTAGACCACTCTTGCTCCTCATAAAGTTATTGCCAAAAACAAATACATTGTTAAATCAACTGTATTGAGGTTTAAAATGTTCATAGTTATCAGTTTAATAATTTCATACGAAGTTACAAATTTTCGAATATTGAGTATATATACTCCCTATTTTCATGAATATGGGGCATAGCATTTTTTTACAAAAATTATTAAAAGAAATTGCCGATAAACATCCGGAGTTTATTATAAGCATGTCTTGGATTTTCGAAACTTTCGTTTGGCAAGACTAGTTACTATTAAAAAGAATACGATGATTATTTATCAGATGTTAAAGAGATTATCATTAAGCTGCTTTATATTATATTGTATTTTTTTTTTGCTGTTTTAGTGATTTGGAAGAACAGATAAAATTTCTATTAACGAAATGACAAAAATAACTATTGTCTATTGTTCTGGTCTTGAAAGATATTAAAGGTTAAGAGCTAAGATGTTTAGAGACACAGTAATAAAGGAAGCGGATGAAAGGAAGGATATTTAATTTACTCGAGAAACAAGAAAGAAATGGCGATGAAAAAAATTGAGGGTTAATCTTAAACTTGCAAAAAAGGTGTGAAAAAAAATAAAACAAAATTACCAGTAAATACAGGAAGTTGAATACAATAAGAAAAGTAAAGTTAGGCATTAACTACTGATTAATGATTACACTTATTTTTTTTTCCACAGAGCATTATAACCTGAAGGACTTTCAATGTAATTACAGTAAAACTGAGAAAAGAATTGTTTTATTTAAAAAAAGGGACGGTGATGTGAATGTTGTATAAATAATTGAAAATTTTTTTATATAGGAATATTTTTAAGAGTGAAGCTGTGTGACAACTTCATTTCTAACTTTAACTTATTGTTGTAATTTATGGCTTAATTTGCTGTAGATGGCTTTAAATTTCAACTTTTTCTTTCTTTTTATGGTTAAAGGATGTGTGTTGTTTATGCTTTTCCTAATACATTGACACAATAACGACATGGGGAAAAATTCATGTGTATTATATTGTGGTAGTTTAAAAAAGTTTGCTTTTTTTAAGGCTGACTAATATTTTTTTTCTAAAAAATTTGTGTATTTTTCTTTCTTTTTTTTTATTTCTTTTCAGCACTGAAATATGTAGGAAACAAATTAATCTTCTGAAAATTAATCTTCTTAATGCAATATTTAGGTTGTTTAAGAGATCTGGGGAATATATGAATTTCATCCCATTACGATTTTTAAATCAATTTAAAATCTATGATTGTGGTAAATGAATGGCAATAAATAAGAAAATCAAAACAGCTTTTACAGAGGGAACGCTGAAATTGTGTATGTTTTTCACTACTAAAAAGGGTAAGAGGTTTCTGAACTTTCTTTAAAAATAATGATTATATTTGTGTCACAGCTTTTTGTTCAAAATTTTGTTTAGTTATGAGAGAATTTTAGGATTTATCATGGTATAATATAAGTATATGTTTTATTATACCATGGGATTTATTACTCGCTGTTTTTGTAAATAAAATAAAATTTTTCGTTTGTGTATTTATATTGAAACAAAAAAAAGAAAGAACTCAAATTTGTTTTTGTTTCAAAATAAAATCTCAAACGAATATTTTTATTTTATTTACAAAAACATGCCCTTATTGAAGTGTAGTTCAATTAAATAAATTGACAATAAACAAATTGATTCATTTATTAAAAATATTTATTTTCCATGCATTGCAAATTGCCTCCGACCTCTCCGAAATGTTCATTATACGCCAAATGTTTTAAGACGCATATGCCTATTTGCGACACTTTCGGTCCATTTCCGGATGAGATTTTAACGTCAAGCCTTGATCGAGTTATGTATTTGTTTGGTGGGAAAAGAATACAAAACAATTTCGAACATTCGCCTGCAGAGAATGATAAATGCAGTTGCTGTTCAGTGGAAAAACGAGTAAAACGTATATCGCAACGAAACTGTAGCAGTGATGAACGTTCTGTTAAAGAATCGGAAACTTATTGTGTAATTCAAAAACCAAAATATCAAAACTCTGAAGAGAAAAGTACAAGTTTTAGAGATTCAGAGAAAAGTATAAGTTTTAGAGAAGCGTCTTTACGCCAATACTCCCAGACGCCTAGAAAAAGTATTGAAGAAATTTCAAGCCGTCGGGAAAGTGCAAAAATTGGCGTACCTTTAAGAGCTTTAAGAAAATCATTTTCCTTGTGCTCATTGGCTTGTCGAAAACTCAAAGAAAAATTAACTATTGGCCCGCCTGCGCTAATATCACCCAGATCATTTGTTTCGCCAAAATGGTTATGGGCGAAGGTGGAATATTATCCGGACGGTTGTCAGGTGTATGAAGTATTCAAAAATTCCAGTGCTGCAACTCATCCAACAAAATTTGACACATGTAAAGCATCAAAAATTATATTTGTTATATTGCCGACGGGCATAATAATGCCCTTTGAGAGTCTGCCGCATCATTAAAATTTCATTATTTAGCAAATATGATTTCAACTAAATTTTGTTTTATTCAAAAGGCTTTAAGCCTAAAGTTACTCATTATATAGATTCATGAGCTACCAACAACAGGAAGATGTTTTAATTTAAAAATATCAAGATGGGTGATTTTTCAATGCTCCACATGTGGCGTTTTTTGGTTTAGTGTACAAAAAAATTTTTGCCTCAAGCTGCTGACAGTTACTACCAACAAAAGCTTCGTATGATTTAATCACACACAAATCAATATCAATATTAATTTCTTAAACATTTTCCAAATTTTTAAACTCCTTCTCTGTTACATTATTTTAAAACTACTCTTTACATTACAAAAAAAGTAACATGTTAAATTTTGTTTTACTTTTAATTCGACAAAAGAAACAATTCGATCGACATCGTGAAATAGGCAATTATATTTGAGTGAAAATGTTTTTAAAATAATTTATTTTCTTTTATTTATTTAACTCGAATGACAACTTGAAATTTTCAAAAAGGAATGAAAAGAATTACTGGATTAAGTGCCTGTTAAACGTTGCGATAAGATACCGATTTAAAATTTAAAATTTTATATGCAAAAATATTGGTCTTTTTTATATATTTATTTTATTTTGAATAAAAAATTTTATATATTTAAATATCATAGAAAAATAATACCAAATTAAAACAATTGTTCATCGTGAGACGAGGATCAGTTCATTTCGAAATCAGAGTTATTTTAAAGTCAATTTAAATTATCAATCTTAAAAATGCAGGCTTCAAATTACCGCATTCGATATCGATCGAAATTTCAACACAATTTAAATGGAAATTTCGATCGGCGTCGAATGCCGTAATTACCTTACAGACTATGAACCTAAAACTATTTGCATTCTGTGTGACTCATACATAAACAAACATTTTAAATTTACCAATACGTGCCAATTGCATGAGCATGAAAAAACTTGTCTCTATGGGTCCCTTTAAGGAAATACTGATATTATATATTTTATCAAGGATGAATGGCCACCCCTTAGTATGACAAGCGGTAATATATTTTAAATTTCTTGTATTTCGGTAAAAACAAAACAAAAAATAAATAAAAATTATAAAATGAAAATTTGTATAAATTTTCAAAATTTAACGCATTTGTACTGGACCACAATTATTGCTTTATTCATCTATATAATCTGGCTTTTATACTGTGTGGCCAAAAAGTATCGCTTGGATCGGAGACAACAATTTAGAGCAATTCAAACATTGAAACAAACAATTGAATCGAAAAGAGAACAATATCTAAGGAAAGTAGTAGATTCGTCGATACTTTCGTGTACTCAAGAAATGGCTCCACGAAATACTGCATCAACATGACCGGAAACAGATGTGTAGCATCTTTATAGGAATAAAGTGTAATCTGAAATGAATTATATATACGAACTACACGACTTATATATCTATATACATATATGTAAATATAGGATTGTATATACTGATTCCAGTTGTTATATAGTATACATAAAACTTGGATGCTTTGAAATCGCTAGCTTTTCCCTAATATGAGTTTGAGAAGAGGCATGCGGCAGATTTTGTAAAAGGGGTGGTGATATTAAAGCAATAAAGACCAAATTGTATTATTATTTGCACATCCTTCTGTTATTTATTTAATAAAATTTTATTTTAAAACTAGCTTTTACCCACGAAGAACATGTGAAATTTCAGCTAATGTGTATGTGTGTTGTATTTTTGCTGGATCAAAGTTTGAAAATTTCTTAGATTTCAGTTTAATAATTTCATATGTCTATACAAATTTTCTACCACTCAATGCGATCCTTTTCAAAAACAAAGCCCACCCTGTTATTCCTCGGATCTTAAACGATATCTATGCCAAATTTCATTTAAATCGGTTCAGTAACTGACAGGCAGACAGACAGAGAGACAGAGTTACTTTCATATTTATTATATTAGTAAGGAAAAAAGTGCAAGTTATTATAAAAAGTGCAAGTCATTATAAAAGTGCAAGTCATCATAAAAACTGCAAGTCGGTACGAAAAGTGCATGTCATCAAAAAGTGCAAGTCATCATAAAAAGTGCAAGTCATTATGAAAAGTGCAAGTCATTATAAAAAGTGCAAGTCACCATAAAAAGTGCAAGTCATCATAAAAACTGCAAGTCGTTATGAAAAGTGCAGCTCATTAAAAAAAGTGCAAGTCATTATAAAAAGTGCAAGTCATAATAAAAAGTGCAAGTCATTATAAAAACTGCAAGCCATTACGAAAATTGCAAGTAATCATAAAAAATGCAAGTCATCATAAAAAATGCAAGTCATTATGAAAAGTGCATGCCATTTTGAAAAGTTCAAGTCATTATAAAAAGTGCAAGTCATCATAAAAAGTGCAAGTCATTATGAAAAGTGCAAGTCATTATAAAAAGTGGAAACTTATGCGCTTATACCGGATTGTAGTTCTTTTTTTTCAATTCAAACACGTTTTAAAAGAAATTGTAGATGGAAAACTCAGGCCATATCTTCTGGCCGGATGTATTAGCAGAAAATCATTTATCAAAAACCCTTTTAAATAACACTTGGAACACTCATTGCAATAAGCATACAACATACATACAACAGTCAGGGAATAAAATTAAATTTCCTTAGCAATTTCTCTTACATCCTTTAGTAACCCTTTTATCAGCTCAAGGATAAAATGTATTTTCTTTTTGTGGCGTCTTACAGTGTATCGTGCTTAACAAAGTGACAATTTATATTGAGTTAATAGTTAAAGTCACAGGATGTATAATCATATTCATTAACTCGGCTTGTATATAACAATTATTTCTCTAACTCCCCTTCATAATAAAATGCCAGGAAGGGAAATAAATTCACATGCATTAAGTTGACACAAAAAAAGAACGCCCACCTGTTTCCAGGTTGAAAATAAACAATTCAGCCAGGGTGGTTGATACAAAATGCTGCGTTGTTTAAAGTGGGTGGAGGAGTGCGACTCACACTATTCGAACAAATACACATACACACACACACACACATGAGCAATAACTCACTGGTGATGACTGGATGGCTGATAATTTTACTTTGATGACAGATTATATTCATTACCACGGTTTATGTGCGTCTAGTTTGATTTCTATACGTCTGCTGCCGTATCCATGTCCAAGTCACATTGTCCTTCAATACATCCGTTTCATTATCTTTATACACAGTTATTTTAGCTTTTTTGTGACTAAATTATTATTTGAACGTTTGTTGTTGATGAATGATAAGAATTTTTCCGTATTTTTGGGGGGAGCTGGAAATGTCCTTTTTTGTTATTAAATGTTCCCACACGATAAAAGCAGAAAGACTTTTTTTTTGCTCAAAAATATTTTGTATGTTGCTTGTTAATTATGATGTTTTTATGGTTTTAATTTTTTATGGTCTATTATGTACAACATTATAATAAACATTTAACAAATATTTTTCCTTATTAACCGCAAGGGGGAGGAAGAATAACTTCTATACAAACACATACATATTTATTATATTTTATACCTTATCGGTTTCGTTCATAAAAGAAAATTAATCTATAGAAAAATGATTCATATCATAATATCAATTATAAAAAAAAAAGTTGTTAACAACATCACTGCCAAATATTTTGTAGCCGGAATATTCATAATAAGCAAACGAATTGCTTTGGTAATCGGAAATATAATAAAAAGATTGTCAACTACGCCAAGGAAGAAGAAGTCTAAAAAGACAACTGCTATATGTTTTTTGACTCTAACTCCAAAAATTTTAATGTTTCTTGTATAATATATTTGTGCAAAGAATAATTTAAGCGATTTTTTTTGAAAATCTAACGAGTGAATAAATAAAATGATGAATAAAATACATGTGAAACAAAAACAGATTCTAAAATTTTATTTTTGTTTTGTTATTCGATAGATCGCAATATCAAGTGACGTCGTGAATCAGTCAGAAAAAATTTTAAAATTATAACTTTATATTAATTATTAAACTAACTACAAATTAAAACTTAAAAATAAAAAATAAATTATGTTATACCTGAAATTACACCTCTCAATGAGACACCATATGTTTATGGCAAATGTCATAATATTATACACATACATTTGTACATATTTATAAAAATACGTATTCATAAAAACTTCACATGTGTACCGAATATTATTGTATTTTTGTTGTTTGTTGTTATTAAAAATTTAGAGTGGGAGTAGCTTCAAGAGGCTTAGTGAGTCTCGAGGGAAATTTATTTAAGCCGTTCATAATAACAATTTTTACCACATGCTAAATACAAAAGTTTCATATAATACTTTTTTCCTTTTGATTATTTCTTGTATTTCGCATTGAATTCATCCAGGTTCCATACACTATTTTATTTTTATTTTTGCATACAAACATTTTTGTTGTGTTTAATCTTAAATTTAAATTAACAGAAGATGAAATCTTTTATCTTCGAAATTTAGAAAATGTCTTTATATGCAAATATATTTAATAAAAATTTAAAACTTTTATTTACTGCCTGCCCTATAAAAATACAATAGCCCTATTCATGATCCTGTGCAAATGGTCTTGCATTATTGCATTTGCAAATTGAAAAGGTATTTGAGAGGATTTTCAATGTATTTTATTGGTGTAGAGTACAATTATTTTGCATATGCAATGATGCAAGACTATTTGCACAATATTGTGAATAGGTCTAATATACATATATTTCGTTAGCACAATTTTATTAGAAACTAGGAAAACATTTTTGATTTGTTTTTCTTTTGAATGTAATTGTGCGATAGCCGAGATATCTTCTGACATCGTGGGGCAGATAATTAGTTTAATCTTCTGTTTTGTGTGTGGCCTGTTATCAAATAATAAATATTTAAAAAATTATGTTGGAGATATTTTTTGCTAAGGTATTTGTACCTTTTAGTTTCGTGAAACATGACCGTGGCCTCAACACAACTATGTAGTACATATTTGAAAAACGTATAAAATTTAGTCGTTTAATTACAATGCAAATTTGCATGAAAATTATCAGCAAAATACAAAATCACAAAAATACAATACGATTAGACAATGCATACGACACGTTAATGCGAGTATTTAAAAACATTTGGTATTACAATTCAAACTATAAAATATAATATTTGAGTACGTAAAACTTTATAATCCTCTATGAAGTTCTAGTCTTTAAAATTATAAAACAGATAATTGAAGTTTAAATTTAATGTGGACAGATGGATATTTAATAAAGCATTTAAAAACAGTTTATATCTCTCGTTTCACTTTTACCACCCACCCATCAGCGATTATGCTTTAAAAAAATACATATATTATGATTGATTCCAAATCTTCGATTTAATACCAGCGTACCAAGAGTAAGTAAACAACAACAACAACAATTATGTATAAATCTTCTAGCTTTAGCAAACTTTAAGTCAATATCCTGAGGTCAGACGCATGCACCCGTATTACGAGTACAATAACAAGAAAAATCATACAGAAAAAAATCTCTGTTGACTTCAACAGATTCAAACTGTCAATCTATCAAACCACCTACTCAATCATCGACATCATGATATTTATTTCATTCCCGTTTGTTTTTAACAAGGAATTTTTGTAAGACAAGTAAATGGAAAGAACTTAAATAAGAAAAAAAAAAATAATTACTTTATATTAAAAATTCTAAGTAGCAGACTAAACATTTTGTTTCTCTTGAAACTTTTGTTAACTCTTTGCTATTACTTCAGAAAATATAATAATAAATATGTATATATTTTTTTATTCTTATCAATGCAAAAATATCAGCGTCATATATTAATATCCTTTTTTGTACCATATATGTACTCATTATTATGCAGAACCTTAAAAGAGTGTAATCATTATTAGAAGCTCCTTAGGTGACTCAAAATTATTAAGTGACTGGTTGTAAGGAGATGATTTATAAACTAATAAATAAATTCGACTATTTGTATAAATATACCAGCACTCAGCGGATGACCCCTTTACATGCAGCGCATTGCGCCTGAATGGAGGGGTTAGATATTGAGGGGACGAATGAAGAAAGATGAGAATATAGAGAATGTTTTATAGCTATTTGAATTTTTTTACTTCACCGGCTAATATTTTGCTACAGTGCCGACGAAGGAGGCTGCTGTTCCTCTGCTCTTCAGTACATGATAGTGTCAGTCGCTGCCAATTATATTCAGTGACCAGTACCTTGCCTTCATCACTGTAACAGGCTAACAACAACTAATACAACTATGCACTAGTGCTGTTTAGAAGAATTCGACACAATAATCATGACTGAGTGCGGAGTCGAACTTAGGATCCTCCCGGTTTATAGTGCCGTGTTAACTACTTCAGTCAACAGCACCCTGATCTAGGAACTAAAGAAATTTCTTTTTGTATGCCTTATAATATAAGATGCACATATATAAGGCTTATATAAATTTTTTATAAAATTTTTAGGTGATTTTTGCTTTGTTCTGATTTCGCTGATTCGTATTCTTCGCTATTTTGAAGCCTTAATCATATAATTTCCCACTAGATTTCTTCATGTATTTTGAAATTTCCGAATTTGATTTTTTTATTAACCTTATTAATATTACACTAAATTTTTACATTTCATTAAGAAAATTAAAAGTGTCTCATTTCAAGCAAACACTGTTTTTAGTATCTGCACATTTAAACTAAAAAAAAGCTTGAATTCCCTTAAAAGGTTTCAATATCATCGTCAACAAACAGCAACAACGTTTACAGAAAAGTACCTTTTAACACATGAATGCATTTACATTAAACACATACACACACACAGCGCAGCCATTCAAACATACACACGAAAAGCAGGAGATACATATACACATTCCCACATACAATTTTAATCTAAAGGAAAACTTATAGGACTAAATCAAAACCTTGAACATTTTGTGGTAACGGTTACTTACGATTTGCTTGTTGTTGTTGCTTTTGTGTATTGTTGCGGGTGGTAGACCGCATCAATAGAATGCCTTGCATGCGAAATCAGCACCCAAAACAACCACCTACTCTCCACAAGTACGAGCAAAATTTCATATATAAAAAAAAGAATATAATGCAAAAAACTCATTTGATGTTACGCCCGATGTCGGCTTTATTTTTTACTTTTTTTTTTTTGTAAAGAAGTAAAATGAAATACATTTTACTGTAGCATCAGTTTGATTATATTTTATATCTTCTTTTGTATTGGTAACGTTTCATTGAACTTCCGCTCAATATTGTAAATAAACAAACAATCAACTTTATGACTTGATTTTCTCTTAAAAAATATTATTAAGAAGTCTTAGAAATGAAAAAGAAGAAAGCATTGTTGCATGCATTAACTCGTATAAGTATTTTGAAACAAAAGAAATTGTTATATTCAGTCTGATACGAAAGGTAAGGGAATCCCTAAGAAGGTGTTTGTGTATTCAGCTCTTGATATTTGTTTCAGGATCTGGTGATTCTTTTTTTTGTTTGGCACAAGAGATCAGTCGGGAGTTATTGATTTGAAACAATATTGTAGTGATTTATTTTAGGAGTTTGATACTTCTGACAGCTAGCGAACATATTTGGTAGAGACTCGCAAGTACTAAACTCTGCCTGAGTTTCGCATTTACAGTTTAGAATCTTTTTCGAAATGGATAAATAATTATTTAGACTTGTTTGTACAAAAACAGCCTGTGACAAAATATAATAAATGAGAACTGTTCTTCTTGTCTGTGTTACCGAGCAGAGCAGGAATCAGGTAAAGAACTAGTTCTTTTGTTCGTAACTTTATGCACCTATTACCCAGTAATTTCGATGAACTATATGTGATTTTTAGTTTCTTAACAGATTTGGAAATAATAAATTTTTTATTTTTTTTTCTTGGACCAGTGCATTGCGCCGGAACTAGAGAGGAGGGGATATTATTGAGGGGACAGATGAAAGGTGAGAAAAATTTTTTGTAGCTTTTTCAAACTTTATACTTCGTCAGCTAATTTTTTTGCTACAGGACCGACGAAGGAGGCTGCTGTTACTGTGCTTTTAGTACATGATAGTGCCAGTCGCTGCCAATTATGTTCAGTGACCAGTGCTATGCCTTCATCATTGAAACAGGCTGGAAAGAACTAACAAAACCATGCACCAATGCTGATCAGAAGAATTCAACACAATATTTCATGACTCAGCGCGGGGTTGAACTCAGAACCCTCCGCTCGTTAGTCTCGTGTTCTACTAGTTCAGCCAACAGCACCCACAATTTGATGCCTTTTGAATTATATATATTTTATTTATGTATTTCTACCGCCAACATATATTTTTTAATTTTTTTTGCATTTTTTTTGAACTCATAGATGTTTGGGTGACATCGATGGAAGTTATTGATCTACATGTGCATAAAGAAATTTATCCATAATCCAGGAGTTTTTTGTGAAATTTCGAAACCAGATTCTCGTAGTCGAGAGTACATAAAAAATAAAACAGTTTAGAACGTTATATTCGACCGAAAATAACGTTCGAATCTTAAATATCCTCCAGATATTTAGTAAATAAAAACTCTGTTTTGCAGGGGCCACTGCGAGAGGGCCCGTGGGGGAGACACCTCACCTTTGTCATAAAACACTAGAAAATCAATTATTTTTGTGGGGTTATTAAGTGAAAAAAATTGTTTTTTGATAGGGTCATATACAGGGCAAAGGTGAGGTCATTTAGAGGGCAGAGGAAGATTCGTCATAAAAACTTTAAAATTTAATTTTTAAGCAATGTAAGCTTAAATTATACAATTTGTTAAATATTTACCGTATTTTTCCATGTAATATGTTACTCCAACGCCCACTATAGGAGGCGGGGTGCAAAAATGAATTTTTTTGATTTTCTGTCTGTAAGTTCAACGCTTTGGTCCTTCATTTGCTTAACAAAATTACATAAAAAAAAATTTAAAAATTATGTTGTTCTTAGAGGCTTAGGGAAACTTTTTTCCCTCTGGTCCGATTCAGTGCATTTTCGAAATTGTCCTATTTCAAGGTTCTTGTTCTTTTCGTTTGGACTGAATTCTGATTTCCACAGACGGGCAGACGGGCATGGCTAGATGGTCTTAGATTTCATCACTGATCAAGAATATATATATTTTTTTATGGGGTCTTAGAAGGATATTTCACAGCGTGACATACGGAATGACAAAGTGAATATGCCCTCCAATTCTTTTTTTGGAGGGTATAAAAAAGAAAGTACCTGGCAATTTGTCTTTCACTTATTTTGTGTCAAAGTCAATTTAAATATTACATGAACATCATTTTTTTCCAGTAGTTGAGATAATTAAATTTTTATTAGTTTATTATAATAGAAAAATTCTGAAGGAAACACGCAATTCAAGCACAATTCAGTAGCATCCTGGGCACAGTATCTAGTAAACCCATTATATATTTTTCTTACTAGTAACTGGAAAAGTATATCGGGATTTGTATTTTAACTGCAAAATAATGTATTCTTGGTTTTTACACGGTCACAAGAGAAAAACTCGCATAAATTGTTAAAATATTTTCTATAAAACTGTATCGTGCCCCGTCATTTTCGATTAATGTTCCAAAACATTTTCTCATACTTTGTTTTTTTTTTGTAGTTTAAACTCTGAACATTTTACGAACCAATTGTTGAAATAAATTTTCTGTTTTAGGTATTTTATGATAAATGACACAAAAGCCAAAATGCCAGCCAGACCCATCGTCAAACTGCATACGAATGCTTTTAGCTTACAAATAAATATGAAAAGAGCACAGTGAGAAAAAAATTTATTTTAAGGTAGACTGCACACGGCACACTTTTGTCAAAGCTCTGCATAAGCCGTAGTTCCAACAACAATAGCACTTTATGATTACAATAAATGGGGGAAGCGTCACAAGCGGAAGTGGCACTTTTTTGACTAATGCATAAAAAAATGTCCTGGTGATGATTATTATTGTTGTCGTTGCATATAAATTTTGGGGAGAAATATACAATATTGTCCACAAGTCATTTAACATTAAAAACATTTTAGTAAATTTATAAACAAGTAGGAATATTAGTAATTTATTTTGTTTTTTTTTTTGTTTTTCTTGAACGACAGCAAAGAAATAAAAATGCGTGAAATTAGTTTTTGTTTTTGTGCAAGAAAAAAAAACATTGTTTTATTGAAGGTGAAGAGTTTTATGCTTTACATAAAATTGGAAAATTCGCCATTTTAATTTTTTTAGATATATTAAAAAAGAAAGACATCCTTTTTCATATATTATTCCAAATATATTACAATTCAAACTGAAAATGTTTCATTTGCTTAAATAAGTGACCAAAGTTGTTTTATCTTTAAAATACTGAACAAGAGCAATAAACACCTCACAAAAGGATATTAATTTTAATTTTTTTTCTCTGGTTAGCTGAGTTAGAGAGTATTTAGCATTGAAATACATCTGATACTTGATGAAATGCTTTACTTTAGTCTCCCTCATATTTCCACTACATACAATGATGAATATTTCGAAGTGTTCATATTAAATTTAAAGAATTAATTCTCTCTCTCTCTCTCCTTTTCTATGTTGAAATGATTTATTTTAGAAAGTTGAGGGAGACCAGGAGTATGAATTCAAGTACAAAAATCATAAAGTTATCATCTTCATTATGATGACGTAAACAAATTTATGTTAAATTACAACATCGTCACGGCTGTCAGTCATTTAGTTGGTTTGTTGGTTGGTTGCTTGGCTTTTCAGCAAAAGTGGAAGCAGACAAAGGACACATGCTTACAACACAGCTATTATCCTTGTATTTGTATATTTTAAACGAACGGACGACAATGGGTAGACGGACAGACAGACAGACAAGAAGACTTGGTATGAGTGTGAGCGACGACTACAACAAGATGATAATAAATGGTAGAAACATAATTGATGCACTCAGGCGTAAGTGATTAGATTCATTATGGCAGAGAAGAGAACAATAAAAAACAATCTAAAGATGAATCAATATCTCTTTTGCATAGTATTTATGAAATTGTATGAATAAGATTTTATCAAACAATTTTTTGGTATTAGACTTATTGGAATATATGTATATATTCTTTTAAGTTACGGTCATATTGGGGAAACATTTGACGAAAAATATCAAATATGATCCATAATGTGATCATAAAAACAGCTTATCCCAATGGGAAACAAAATTGTTTGCTAGGAAACAGCAATGTTGCTAATGTGAACACTGTGCGACCACTTCATAGTAAATATTTATTATATTTATTTTTTGAGGAAAATAACTTTTAGATCGTTAAAAAATTTTATAAATTCAAACAGAGTCTAATAAATAGGTATCAGTTGTGTTCCAAAAATCCCATATCTTTATCCATATTTATTTCATTGTAGTCAATGGATATGATCCTTACTGACTAATTTGAATTGCTAGTTTTATAAGCACAATTTCCTGATCAATTACTTGGCAATAAATATGTATTAAAAAAATTATATATTGTTATTCCACTAAAAATTATGAATAAGTCGAAGGTACCTGAATCGAAGGTATTCGAATCTGAAAACGAGTACTAATGTAGCGTTCGTCACGCAGGACTTGTTTATAGACTTATACTTTGTTTGTTTGTGGACTTATACTTTTTAAGAATTAAAACTTATAACAGTGGCAGCATTAACTGAACTTTCGGTGATTTCAAAGGCTATAGCCCATACTTTTTTATACCCTCCAAAAAGAATATAGAGAGTATATTTACTTTGTCATTCCGTTTGTAATGCAGCGAAATATCCATCTGAGACCCCATAAAGAATATATATTCTTGATCAGAGATGAAATCTAAGACGATCTAGCCATGTCCGTCCATCCGTCAGTCCGTCTGTGGAAATCACGACTCAGGCCAACCGAAAAGAGCCACACTCTTGAAATTTGGTATAAATACATCTTGAAGGATAGCACAGATTAAGTTCGGAAACGGGCTAAATCGGGCAAAAAGAAAAAAAGTTCCCCTAAGAAAAACTAAAAAACAACATAATTTTAAAATTTTTTTTTTGTAATTTTGTTAAGCAAATCATATATTTTTATGTCAAAGAAGGTCCAACGCGTTGAACTTAGAGCCATAAAATAAAAATATTGGACCCCGCCCCCTTCAGTGGGCGTTATTCTATTCAAAAATAGTGTAAAAATTTAACAAATTGTTTTACTTAAACCTAAATTTCTTTGCAAACTAAATGACCCTATAAACAAAATTTACATTTAATTATTCCGGACATTTATTTTTGAAGTTTTATGGCAAAGGTGAAATGTCCCCCACGGCCCTTGCCAAAGAGACTCCGTCAAAATACAGTTTTAATACCCTCCAAATAGAATTGGACCCCGTAGAGTATATATATTCTTGATCAGTAATGATCGTCAGTGGAACACATGATATAGTCTATTTTTGGACCCCTTAAGTGGGCGTTGACGTACGATATCGTATAAAGGAACTCTGTCTCACGAAGTTAAACATTTTAAATTTACTTACTAAATATTTGGGGGATATTTAAGATTTGACCCGGTCGAATATAACGGTCTTACTTGTTTTTATTCAAAAAGTTTTTTTCTTGTTTATTATTATTTATTGCATTTTCGGTTATAATTTGACCCAACATTAAGCCAGTGCAAAATTTCATCAAAATACGCCCACTGGTTTTCGAGATACAGGAGGTACAAGTTTGCTCAAAACATGCAACTTTTTCACAATTTCAAATCCATCTTTTTTTTGGTCAAAACATTTTTCTTCTTGTTTATTACCATGTATTGAATTTTCAGTTATAATTTGAGCCAACATTAAGCCAGTGCAAAATTTCATCAAAATCCGCTCGCTCACTGGTGTTCGAGATACAGGAAGAACAACTTTGCTTACAACATGCATTTTTTCCGCAAATTTCAAAGGCTATAGCCCATTTTAAAAGTTTATAGTAAAACAATTCTCAATATAGTACAAAATCTTTAGAGCCTCTCTACTTGCGGCCAATGCTATATGCATGCACATACACGTACATATTTCAACTAATAACTGACAAGAAACAAATAATAAAAATCAAATAAAAAAGGATTTAAAACATATACTTTTTCACACATCTTTAAGGCAAAACAAATATTCGCAAGGAAACTTATCTGACACACTCAGCAAATATTAAATATTAGAAAAATCATAGACTCATATTTATTTGCACAACAGAATAAGCAAAAGCAGTGACTGACACAAGGACAGACAGGACAAACGAATAACAAAACAGTTAAATTTTATATACTTTTTGCTTACAAAGCCCTTAAGCAATAATAACAACGGTGAAAACAAAATCTCTTCAATCCGGAGCTAAAAAGATATTAAATTTCAAAAATGCTACTACTTCTATGCTATTTTTTCTTCTGGCATTTCCGTTTTGATGTGCGTGCTAGAAGTGGAAAAACTTTTATTTACTAAACATCATAGAGCAGATTGATATGAAGTGCCGGGTATAGCGGAGGCAAACGAAAAAGTTTTATTATTTAAACACAACGATTAAGGGTGCATTAACCCTCCTGACAGATAAACAAACATTTTAGGAAATAAAAACAAACAGCAAATGAAACAAAACAATATTTTCTTATATTTTATATATTTTCCTCGGCTCGTAAGCACTGGATTAATCTTATACTTTGGGAAAATGTTGCTGATGTAGTTGCTATAACATGAAAAATATACTGCAAATTGAGAATTTTCTTTTCTCATTTGATTGACGTAAATGAAGAATAATCGAATTTCATTGTGATGATAAATTTCTTAATTTACTCTAAAATATTATATAAATTAAGGAAATGTGTCAAATGAAGTTTGACAGCTGTAGCAGCTTAAAACTCCAACTCTTCACCGCTAACTAACACCATCATAAATTTTCACAGTAATTAGTGATTTCCAACATTATTTCGTAGTGTTTCGAAAGTACTCCTTCTAATTGTGTGCAGCTCTGTCAGCATGAAACCTTAGAAAACTTCAATATAATCATAATCATAATTTGTTTGGTATCTTTTCTCGGCAACAAGATTTTGTTTTATTATTTCTGTTTAAGCTCTCTCTAATTACTTTTGTGTTAACAGGAAGAGTAGTTCGTATTTTTTCTCTGATGCTATTGTTTCTGTGGGATAATTTTTTTTGTCAAAGTTTTGGAGTTTTTTTTTAGAGTTTTTTGGCTTGGTGTTTTGTATTTAATATCTTAAAGATTAATGTGGTTATCATGTTGCATTCAAATTTAATTACTAGAATGTTGTTGTGCTTTAGTCAAATTGATGAAAATTTAATTAAAAAACTTTTGTGAAAAATAATTAGAAGTGAATAAAACAGTGACAAATAAGGGTTGATAAATCGAAATGGCAAAATTTTTGATATTCTATTTTATTTAACCCATTCGTATTCTTGGGTTCAAATCGACACAATTTAGTTTGTGCTTTTTTTGTCTGTTATAGACAAAGAAGGAATTTAATTTTAGCTTACACGGAATCAGATATAATAAAACAAGTAAGAACGTTATATTCAACCGGGTCGAATCTTAAATTCCCTACAAATATTTAGTAAACAAAAGCTCTGTTTTGTAGGCGTCCCTCCGGGAGGGGGCGTGGGGGAGACATCTCACCTCTGCTATAAAATACTAAAAAGTAAATTCTTTTTGTGGGGTTATTAAGTGACAATTTTTTTTTATGGGCTTATTTAGTGAGCACAGATGGGGGAGGGTAGGGCAGAGGAAAATCAGAGAACATCTCAGGTTCATCATAAAAGCTTCAACTTCATATTTTTAAGGAATGTGAGCTTAAATTATATAATTTGTTATATATTTACAATATTTTTCCATGTAATATGTTGCTTCAACGCCCACTAAAGAAGGCGTGCTCCAAAAATTTATTTTTCTGATTTTCTGGCTGCAACTTCAACGATTTGGACCTTCTTTCTTAGTTCATCTTAGGGAAACTTTTTTCCCTCTGGTCCGGTTCAGACCATTTACGAGCTTGATCTGTGTTATCCCTCGAAATATATTTACACTAAATTTAAAGGGTCTGGATTTTTCGTTTGGACTGAATCGTGATTTTGGACGGACATGGCTAGACCGTCTTAGATTTCAACACTGATCAGGAATATATGTATATATTTTATAGGATCTCAGAGGGATATTTCATTGCGTTACGAACGGAATGAAAATGTGCATAAAAAAGTGTTTGAAATTAAAAAAAAAAATTATTTCATAAAAAATTTGCACGGATTTTTGTTTTAGTACAGACGAGTTGTTTTGAAACATCCTGATATCTGGAAACAAATTAAAAAAAAATTGACTTGCTGATGTTTTTCAATTGTTTTTTCTACTTTAGGATTTTTTATCAAGCCAAATTTTGAGAACTCTTCAATTTGGTAGCATTCCTTTTATTTTAAGAAAATCTTTATTTTGCTGCAACATTGGCAATTTTTTTTTAGAGTGAACTTTAAACCACATAAAAAATAGTGATGGGAGGTTTATTATTTTTTTTAAAGGAAACTTGGGAAAAAAGAGCAATCGTTAGCATAAAATTACAAATCGCTCTCCAGGGGGAGGCTCGCTTGGATGACAACAGTCTACGAAAACAGTGAATGGCTTAAACAAAACGAAACCGCAAAGCGTTTGTTAAGAATAAGAGAAAAAGTAATCGATAGTAACACTTTTATTTAGTACTGCTTCATGTTAGCATCATTGAGTCAAAGCCTCAATTACGTCATAAAATATTCTTTTCGTATGCGTGCGTGTGTGTGTTACTGTGTGTTGAAGATAAAATGCATTGAATACTTAAGTGAAATTGAAACTCAAGTGCTACGGATGAAAATATTGTAGAGAAAAATGAACAAAACATGCAAGAACAAAATACAAGGCAGCAAAAAAAAAAAAGAAACACAATCAATAAAAATGTTTGTAAAAACTTTTCATTTTAAATTATTCCACCCATTTTGGCAAACAGTACAACAGCGATATTAATAAGTGAGGAACTACATTTGCCGGGGCTGCTACATTGTTACACACATTACAACTGCGTACATATGGTCTCAAATTAGTGATAGTCGAAATAAGAACCACAGGGCACTGCTATACGTTCAGTATATAAATATTTATGTTTATTAAACGTGTAGTATGCCATATTGATGGATCGCCTAGTTTTCTTAAATCCAAATCGAGCTTCTCCTTCAATATATACTCAAAGCGTAATAGTGGCCATAGACACTTTTTTGTTTATGTGCAGAAACTGATGATCCTTTAACTACAAAAAGAGTCCAGATCCAAGATTCCAATTACTATTGCTATTTTTAATAACAAAATCAAATGAAAAATATACAAAATATTTGCAATAATTCAACGTAGCCTGCTACCGTGTCGACTTGTTTGCACTTCCTGTTTCAACAGCTACAACTCTCTCTTGGTTTTTGCATACCAAAGCATGTTTATGAATTTATTTCAATTTTTTTTTTCAGTATTCAGACAATGCATTGATGATGCATTAAAACCTCACATAAATATACACACTCACATTTGTTCTTAAACAACAACCTGTCTTTACTTTCATCCTCAAGTATCCTGCATAAAGCGAAACTCATGCAACCCAACTGCCACAGACAACTAGACTCCAAAAGAAGTGTATTGTTTTTAAGAGATTACCCATTTAGTTTTTTTTCTGCCATCTTCATCAGCAACGATGGAATACATGGGGCTTCAGTAATGATTGTCGTCGTTTTGTGCCTTAATCTACTTAAATGTCTTTGAATTTAACGAAAATTTGTTTGCTCAACAAACGCTTCAAAAGGGAAGTAAAAAAGGAACTTTTAGCCGCCATTATCATCGTCATCGTCAACACAATACTCTTAAAAGGATATTAACTAAGATTTATAGGGTATCATCGGAGTTTTTGGTGGCATTCCGAGTACATATAAAACAAATGCTTAAACATGTTTGTTCCTGCTAAAGAAATAATGTTTAAAACATGCAAACGCGTGTTTATTCATAGATATTTTGTAACTGGTATTTTAGAGGATTATTTGATTAAAATCTTTTAAACAAAGAGATATATGTTAAAAAAAAATATTCTTAGAATTTACATATTTTATATGGATGTATGTGTGTAAGTTGGTATAAATTGATTAAATTTAACGGAAGTTCATTTTAATTATCAAGAAAATGAAGTTTGTTTCTAGGCAGAGGTTAGAATGCATCGAAATCTCTTTGAGTATTTTAAATATTTCTGTGGAAAGTAAATTTATTATTAGACTGGGTTTAACAGATGCTACTCTTATTATTATTCAATTTTAATAAGAATTTGTAACGTTGAAGTCTTTTTATGTAAAAATGTAAAAGATTTCCAATGTTATTTTAGTAATAATTCTTTAAGCTTAAGGTCGTTTTATATAAAATTTTTTTAAAATATTTAAATTTGTTCAATCTCTTTTTCACTCCTTTGAGTGGCTTCCTTAGGAAAATGTAGCTTTTCATTTCTTTTTTTACAAACAGATTTAATATTTTATATAAAAACGCCACAGATTTTGTTGTGGTACACTTTTAACAATCTCTTTGTCTACCAATACTTATAAAACATATATTGTTTAAAATTTATATTTGTGTAGATGTGCACAGCAGAAATATTTTTTTAATTTCTAAAGATAAAAGTGATAAAAAGGCACATTAAACTTGCTTTAAAAGCAACAACAAAATCTTTCTACTCCGTGTTTGTTTTGAAAAACACATGTATATTTTAAGGCGTCTGTATAATTTTTTATTGGCTTTTGCTGTTCTCTTAAGGGCTTTAGACATGGTCAAGAGATTGGTTATAGTATGAGTAGAAATTTGTTTGTATGTATGTGTGACATCAACGAAGCTTGATGGAAAATCAAAAAATTTAGATTTTTGGCATGCTTGCTGTCACTTGTTATATATGTGTATGTCTTAACCCGTCAAGCACGAAACAATTTTCATTATAATTATATTTTCATTGGGAACAGTTGTAAAAAAAATCGGAGTTTAACAGAAAACAGGAAAGTGTACAAAAAAGTGTAGAATTAAAAGAAAAAAATAGAAACGATTGATGAAAAAAAGAAGTGTTAAAACTTATTATTTATTTAGAGACATTTTTTTATAATTTTTTAACCAAACGAACAGCACAAAACCAAAATGAATGCTTGATGGATCATCAAGCATGGTAACTTCAAGCATACGTACACGAACTTCCCAGCAAACATTTTGACCGTGTCTAAGCCCCTTTAAAATGGGTTGTGTAACGGCCGTACCGTAGCACGGACAAACCCTATTTAATAGGAACCGTTTACGCAAGATTTGCAGGTAAATACATGGCTTTATTTCGTATTTTATTACTTAAGTCTAGGCTCCCCTTTATCTCCTGTTGATTCTACTTTTTAGAGCCTTACGGTCTTCATGCGTTGAAGCTACAAATATATAGAATATTTAAATAATTTTTTTTTCAAAACAGGGGGGCATCCGGAAACGTCTTAAGTTTCTTTATTCTTATAAAAAACATTTAAAATTAAATATGGATCGGGTGTGCCAAATTGTAAATTTTCATACTTAAAATTTGAAAATTGCTTAATTTTTAAACCTTGCAATTCTTCATAGTCGAATTTTTTCCCTCGACGGGAATGGACATTTTGTGGAAAAAAGAAACATTTCACTTTCTTATTCACAATAGGGGGTGATTAAGTAAAAATAAAAACGTTTGTTTTGTAATAAAATAAGTATATAGGTAGCAGGATTTTTTCAAGGTGTTTCTAGCACATAAACCACATTTATAATCATTAGTTTTGTACCTGACTCACTGAAAAGCTTCTCCTCCCTGGCAATTAAACTCTACAGGTGGTGCATATAATTCAAAGCAGTAAATATCTGTTAACAAATATGCAAAACAAATACTGAGTGCTCAAAAGCTTACACGAAATCCAGCTAATACCAGCATGCCTTTTGCAAGATGCTATTGAAAGAAAACGTGAGTTCTTTACAATTCTTAGGATTTTTTGTACAAAAATTTATTTTGAGCCAAATGAAAAATTGCCTGAAAATGTTGTTAAAAAACACCCAAGATATTTAGAATACGGGTGTAATGGTTGCCAATCATTATTACATTACAATTCAATTTATTTACTTATTGTTATTTCGCAGCTTCTTTTCTTGTATTTTATTTCGATTTGTTAGTGAAATTCTTTAAACAAATTGTTTGTATTGATATTACGACTGCATGAGTGTGTGTGTGTGTGATGTTTGATGTTTTTCTTTCCAGTGACTTAAATTAAAATGTTGGTGATAAGAATTTTTCTTTTTTGTATTTCCATCACACGTTTTCACACTTGTGCCAGAGAAGTGATAACCAAATAATATACCCCAGAGACTATGGGTGACAGTGAGAACTGCGGGAATAAAGTGTTAAATAAACATTAGAACAACGAAAACGTTGTGGTGTATTTAAGGGATTTCTGTGCAATTGTCACTGCTTAACAGACATTCCGGCGCGTTTACATGCAAACAATTGTTGTAGAGTTCCTTGTTGTTTTGGTTTTGTTTCATATTCGCAATTTCAATTAGTTTAATGCATTTTTAAGCCATTTGTCTAATAGATGCTTATGGTCGACAGGGTTGCCAAGTTTTGAGCTTTAGTCTTGACGTTGGGAAGTTATTAGTGACATGTATGTGCAAGTATTTATTAAAAAGTAATATATAATGTAAATTCATCCGATTTATAAAATAGGGAGTGACTAGGTTGTTGGAATCACAGGAACAGTTATTCATTCAAACTAAGTTTGATAGGATAATTGTTCGAAAAAGTGTTTTAAATTCAGAAAGATATGATAAATGTTCTAAGGCACAAGGGAAAGTCAAAATTAGTTTTAAACAGCAGAGCAGAGCAGGTGTTTTCAAAGACCACTACACTTCCATCATCAGTAGTCATTTGTATTTTTTCTTGGCACCATTTACTTGAATGTGACAACAGCCTTTATTTATAATGAAATTTATTATTGGACATATTGTCATAATTGAAATAATAAATGAAATTTATAAAAATTTTATTAGGAAATTGCATACGAGAACTGTCTCATATTAATAGTAGCACATTTTTAATCACTGCCGTTTCATTATTTTCTTCATTTCCCATTAAAACAATAAGCTTACTTTGCAGCAGAAAACGCTAATTTACACGCAAAAGGCTCAAATATGCTACGAAGATCGATTTCCGCTATCGCTTTCTTTATAATGAATGAATTTAATAATGGTTTATATGACTCCATTTATTTCGATCTTAAGTTTTAAATTTTTTTAATTAGGCAATGAATGAATTTATTTAGAAACATTAATAAATTTTCTTAAGGTAATATCCTCCTTTAAAAGCTTATATAATTGTACTGCATAATAAAATAATTTAAATTTGATCCTGAAAAAATAGGATTTGAAATTAAAAATTCATCCGATACAGATTCTTTACAATTTTTCCTTAAACGGAAGGAGATTTTAAGTTCTCAATTGGGAAATAGGGAAAAAGTAGCTGGTAATCATTTTGGTCATTCACTTCGTGCTTATTTTTGTATATTTCTTTTTATTTAGCATTTGCTATGTCCCCAGCTGTAGCATACATCCAGGGGTCATTGCTTCCATTTTCTTAAAAAAAAAAACATTTATTCTTTTGTAATAAAAATATTTAGGATTTTGAATATTTTGTTGACATTTCTTCTTATTTTTTGTGGCCACCTTCACCAAAGAATGAAGGAGAATATTTAATTTGCCATTGATTGGGTAAGAAATATCTGAAAGTACCTCTGGGTATTTAATTTGGGCAAAAAAGGATTTATCGGGAAGCATTGAAGAGAAACGCTGAGCATGAGGTCCTCAAAGCACCGAATTCTTAAGCTTATTTTGCAATGGTACAATTATTTTGCCTGGTGTATTTATCGGCCATACACAATTTTAAGAGGATGCATTGATGCCACGTCTTAATATTTTATAGTTTTATAAATTGTACATTATAACATGTGTTCAGTGCTGGGTATATTAAATTCGATACAACCGATTGCGATACATCTACTTCTGGCACTTTGATTTTTACTCACATTGTGCTAAAAATAAAATGAAAATATTTAAAGATTGTACATGTGCGATATCATTGTCGTATGAAGTACCATTCAAGTGGTGGCCACTTAAGTTTGTTGTTATTGTACCTCAAAACATCTCCTTTATGTACATTTACAAAATATAAATTTTTTTTGCTCAAATTTAATTTTTATTCTTGACAAAGAAGGCTTTTAGGAAAATTGTCTAATTTTGTTAATATGATAACGAGGTTTTCGTAAATATTTGTGCAACTTAGAGTAACGACAAAGGAATTTTTTGTATTTCTTAAAAATGTTATAATAAAATGAATTCTTTAAGTAGGTGTACTAGCAGTTTAGCGCTGGAATATTTTCGGTTAGTGTTATTTTATAGACTGTTGACTTACTTAACATATAAAAAAGAATTAAAGTGGTCATAAAGGAAGTAAACATTTCTTTAATTCCTTCCGAAAGTTAAATTTTTCATAAAATAAAAAAATATTTCTAGAGTTATATATGACACAAGCATACAATAAGGTTTTGTATTAACACAGGACGTTCTCATTGTACTCGACTATATATTTTAAATTGCTTGAAGTGAGAGTCTTTGATATCGGCATAGATCTGGGTTGATGTATATGTAATAGATCTGGGTTGATATATATGCATTCTATAAATATAATGAGTTCTTTGGGTGTATTATGCAGTTTTTTAGTCCATTATCCTGCTGTTTTTTTTAATTCAAATAACGATACGAGTATAGAAACAGCTACGAGTTAAAATAAATAAAATTAAAATAGTTCGTGCTTCAAATATTTGATTACATTTAATTGAATTTTGGAAGTTCTTAAGGATTAAAATAAAAAATATATATACATATATCAGTTTTCAAAAAAAAAAAAAAAAAAAATAACGAATAAAAATAAAAATAGGATAGAAAATATAATAAATAATAATAAAAAACGCGTGTCAAGACAGGACTGTTTTGTGCCTTCATATATTCAAATTACGTCATTAAGAAAAAATGTGCAACTGAGAAGATACGACAGCAATATTTTCTAAATATTCGTACTCAATCGTCCTAAGAAAATTTATTTGCTTCCTTTTCTTA
The DNA here is from genome assembly GCA_951800035.1 of Linnaemya tessellans. Classification (NCBI taxonomy): domain Eukaryota; kingdom Metazoa; phylum Arthropoda; class Insecta; order Diptera; family Tachinidae; genus Linnaemya; species Linnaemya tessellans. The sequence goes on from OX637533.1 coordinate 131,265,252, forward strand.
CTTCGTTACAAGTTTTCTATTATTGATTGCCTTGATTAAATTACATTTGTGAAAATAATATTAAAAAAAGGGGAGGAAAATATATTTGATACAAACAAATGAAAAATTATGGAGAAAAGCACGAATTCGCACTGGAAAAATAAACAAATACTTCAAAAGAAATATAAGAAAAAAAAATGAAAACGGGCAGCTAATATGTATAAAAAAAATAGCTTTAATTTGCAGCAAAAGTTTTTATATCATGTTCTCCGCAGCCCTTAAATAAATGTTCATTTTGGAAGAAAACGACGGTATAGAAGTATAAATGAAATAGAATTCATGAATAATTCAATTATTAACTTATAACAAGCTTAAAAAGCATATAAAAATCACTAAAACCTGCAATTACCTGTTGACAATCTTCTTTCAGTTTAGTTGCGTACTTATTTCAAACATCTTTCCTGTCTTTCGTAAAAAAGGCAGACCAGCAAAGGAATGGATTTATTACCAAGACACTCAGTTACTTTTTTTTTAAGGAAATTATCTGGTACAACAAGACTTTTGTATTTTTATTAACAAATTATATTTACAGGTTGTGTTTTGTAAGGAAACTTTTGTAAGAAATTGTTTAAAGTATACATTTTATTTAAGAATAAGTTCTTTTCCAATATTCTATCTGCTTGCAGTCTTACTTTCTCACCAAGGGTGGGTGTTTGATTGGGCAAAACCACTTGAATATTTTCCCCTCGTATAAAAGTACGTGCTTTAAGCAACAACTTTGTTGTATGAACTGTACGAGTATGTAGGTAAAAATGCTCAAACATGTGCACACATACATAGATGCTTCGCCAAGGACAAAATTCACTTTGGCTAAAATTATCCATAATAAACAAATAAGCAGGAATGCAAAAAGAATTAAATGAAATTCCCACAGGTCATATAAAATTTATTAAGTGGTAATTCACACCATGTTGCAGCAAAATACAACATGTTTCCTGGTAAATACGATTACGAATAAATGATTTTCAAATGTGGCATACGAGACTTATTGAGGTTGGAAGTTTTTCTCTAGCATTTTCTAACAGTTTGAGATTTCTATGAATATGTGGAAATTATTTGGATTATTTTAATGACGTAATTAACTTTTTACTAACACTTGGATATTCAATTAATATGGCAAAAATGATCTTTAATTATAGTAAACTTTTTTTCGCCAAACACATGGAGCAAAAAAAAACATTATGTAGTAACAAATGGAGGCTGTAAAATGGAAGACCTGCCAATGTGGTGTTTTCGCTGATTAAATAGCAGAAATGAAATCTGGCGGAAATTGTTATTCAAGACCAAGCTCTCTCACGAGCATAAGGGGCATGTAGGCTGCATAGCGTTGCCATATAACGAAAATGTGCTATTACTTCCTGTTTATTTCTCTGTTCTAATTTTAGATCTTTTAAAACTCTCTTAAACATTCTTTGCTGTACATGAACAATATTTTTGTAATTAAATTTCTGTTAACGTTGAAAACTTTTCAATTATCTAGCCAAATTCAATTAATTTATCAAAAAACAAAACGAACTCCATGGAATAAAAGCAGCCAACATAATAGCACATTCACATCGTTTACAAAAATCAGTAAAATTTGAAGCCTTAAATTCAATTAATGTCAAGTGCTGCTGTTTAGTTTTATAAATACACCACAGACAAAAAGTCACAGCAGACTGGCTTAAAGTCTTATACACAGAAAAATATTCACACATACACATACATATAAACGTTTGTATGTCTGTTGAAACAATAGAAAATGGTAGAAAATAGAAGTTTTTATGGTCTATTCACACCTCATCATCGTCATAGCCAGCTTTAGTTTGTACAGCATATGAGACAATTTTACCACATATTTCTTGTTGCATAAATTGTTACATCGACAGGGCAGCACTTATATAAACATACATTTATGTATGTATTGATAATTTACACCGGATATAATTTTTGTAATATAATATATTTAGTAGAGTTGTTGATACACAGCCTATTTAGGGTATTGAGAGCAAACCTTGCCTAACATCCCTCTGAGTTGTCATCTGTAGAAATTTCTAAGATTATTACACTTAAAATTATCAAATGAAAAGTATGTTAGACACCCAATTGTCTTTCAACTTTTGAAATCAGACAGTGAAAAGGCACTGGAGATCAGCCACAGCTTTATGATTTTTTATATTTAAGCAATTTATTTAAAATTGTTACCCCCTTATTAATAAAAATTATGAGAGTCTAATAACAGCGTAATAAAACAAAGTTTCATCTCATAATTTTTATGAATAAGGGGGTTAAAATTTTTCCACATTGCAGTATTCGAAGGCAATAGAAATTTGTATTTAAATTGTATTGAAATTTCGAACACAGAAAAATTATTATTTTCGCTAACTTACGCTAATTGTTTTTTACGAAGGCTTTTGTTGAGCCTTGACCGCAAATTCGAAAAAACTATACAATAAAATTATCGCCTGAAGCCATACTATATGTTCTCATGAACATATAGTAAGCCCGTCATTTCACCTGATTAACTAGTACTTTTTACTTTGCTGCTGAGTAATAGTACTTTGTTATAAGTAAATTGCTGTACAGATTGATTATTTTAGTAGTTCATCCTTGAACTAATTGTATGTACTTTCTTTTAATGTATTTTTTGTTAGTTTTGAGTGTTTATTTGTTCTAATAACTTTTGGTTATACAATTTTTCGATCAAGAGATCAACAAACAATTACTTTGGTACTACACGTGCTTTATTTACGTTCCACTTACTTAGCATTTTTTTAAATAATTATTGGATTTTGGCAAAAATGATTGTTAGTAATATAAAAATGAGAACATTTTTCCTGCATATATAATTTTATAATTCTTAATTGAATTGAAAAAAAATTTTTTACATTGATATCTAAATATATTTATCTCATACATATTTACGGTTTTCCATTTTTTTCTTCGCAAAGAAAAGTTTTTCCTTATATTTGATTTTTAAATTATCTTTTTATTTTAGTAAGATCAGCAGTCAGCGGATGACCCCTACATATGCAGTGTATTGCTCCGGAACTACAAAGGAGGGGATAGTATTGAGAGGACATATGAAGAAAGATGAGAAGATAGATTTTTTTAGCTATTTCAACTGGATCAAAGCTTAAAAAGTTCTTAGTTATCAGCTTAATAATTTCATATGTCTATACAAATTTTCAACCACTCTTGACCACTCAATACGATAATTTCAAAAACAAAAAGCACCCTATGTTATTCCTCGGATCTCAAAATATCTCTATGCCAAATTTTATCTAAATCTGTTCAGCGGTTTGAGCATGAGAAGGTAACAGACAGAAAGCGAGATAAAGTTACTTTCATATTTCTTATATTAGTTAGGAAAAAAGTGCAAATCATTACAACAAGTGCAGGTCATTAAAAAAAGTGCAAGTCATCAAAAAAAGTGCAGGTCATTAAAAATAAGTGCAAGTCATTATACGAAGTGCAATTCATCTTAAAAAAATGCATGTCATCATAAAAAATGCAAGTCATTATAAAATCTGCAAACCATCATAAAAAATGCAAGTCATCATAAAAAGTGCATTATAAAAAGTTCAAGTCATCATAAAAAGTGCATTATAAAAAGTGCAAGTCATCATAAAAAGTGCATTATAAAAAGTGCAAGTCATCATAAAAGGTGTAAGTCATTATGAAAAGTGCAAGTCATTATAAAATGTGCAAGTCATGATTATAAGTGCAAGTCATGATAAAAAGTGCAAGTCATCATAAAAAGTGTATTATAAAAAGTGCAGGTCATTAAAAAAAGTGCAAGTCATTATAAGAAGTGCAAGTCATGATAAAAAGTGCAAGTCAGTATGAAAAATGCAAGTCATCATAAAAAGTGCAAGTCATCATAAAAAGTGCAAGTCGTTACGAAAAGTGCAAGTCATGTCAATGTCTTGAATATCGAAGAACTACATCAATCACTGCTATATCCTTTTTGTTTTCCACACAAATATCACTTTCTATGGAGGAATTAGGCTCTAGTGTAAAAATATGTCTCATAACACAATTGAATTTAGCATATTTTTTAAAACATTGGGTTTTTAGTCCAATATAATAACTTAGAAAAGAAATTGCTTTCACTCGTATTTAATAATTTGATAGCAGTAATCTTTGTTAACAAACAAGAGCTTTTCAAAATGTTACTAGTCTATTTGGAATTTGAATTTCTGCATTATTTCTGCTACATGTAAATAAGGGTGTTTTAAGATTTTTTTTATATCTATCGTTTTTGTTACACTTTTGTCATAAGTACAAGAGTATTTATTGAAAATTTTTGTTTACTTTTTGTTTTCATTAACTTTTATGGACAGTTTTTTCATACACTCCCCCCTTCTCTGCTACACTTTTCCAATGCGATGATGTACTCGTACTTTATTCATTCTGAAAATGCAAATTGTATCTATTAAGTATCGTTTTCTATTCAAAAGAGGCGTTTTATTTACCCTGCAAGTGTTTAGTATTTGAAAAGTTTATTTTCCCTGCCGCCTGTCTGCGTGTGGTTCTTCGTCCGTTATTTGTAATTAACATTTCAATTTTGTTTTTTAGCATTTTAGTGTTTGCTCAAGTTGGCAAATAAATCTTACGCCCTCGATGTATTGTTGACATATGTAAATTTTATGCCTTATTTGAACATTTTACAATATTATTTATGAGATAACGAAATGAAGGAAGTATGATAATAAAGAAAGAAGTTTTAGAGAAAAATCAGAAAAGTTATTTATTTTTGGAGATATATTTTACAAATATGAGATTAAGATTTTTTTTCGGAAAATCTTTGATTTCCAAACGATAGCAGAATATGTGTTAATTATTTGAAAATGAGTTTTTTTACTATTGGCTTAACTCATTAATTTCTCTTTTTTAAATTTTTTTTTATCTCGAACCAGCACTCAGGGGATGACCCCTACATATGCTGTGCATTGTGCCGGAACTAGAAAGGAGGGGACAGATGAAGAAAGATGAGCAGATAGAGAATTTTTTTTGCGGCTATTTCAACCTTTTTTACTTCGCCGGCTAATTTTTGCTACAGCACCGACGAACGAAGATGCTGCTGTCACTCTGCTTTTTAATACACGATCCTGTCAGTCGCTGCCAATTATGTTCAGTGACCAGTGCTATGCCTTCATCACTGAAACTGGTTGCCAACAACTAACACAACCATGCACTAATGCCGATCAGAAGAATTCAACACAATATTTCATGACTCAGCGCTGGGTTGAACTCAGGACCCTCCGATTCATAGTCTCGTATTCTACTACTTCAGCCAACAGCACCCTCTTAAACAATTTAAAAAATTAATTACTTGAGATTTATTTTTAAAACAATAAGCTTATAATTTTTGGAATTTACAATTTTCAGAATATCCCCATATTACCACTATAAAACTATTAAAAGAACTGAACAAATGTCGGGTTTTATATATTTATGAAGTCCAGCAAAAGGTATTGTACTGCGCTTTTGTGTCACGGTGGATCTGCAGCTCAAGTTTATCGATTCAGATAAAAATCATATAATAGTGCGTTCTCATTCCTACTATGCATGCGGCAATGGTTCAAAATATTAGACTAACGCAGTTAATGCGGACTTTATTTTTAAATACAATTTTTGTTTTTTTTTATTTAAAATAATGGTGTGTTCCCTTGCTGAAGTAGTCAACGTGTAGACTACGAAGTCTAAGGTTCCGTACTCGATCTAGCACTCAGTCATGAAAGTGAAGTAAAAATGTACAGTGCAGTGCATCAGTAGGGTTTATCCTGTCTATCCTCAATTATCACTGATCCAAAAATAGTTCGCCCGTCCTCAAACTAATCATTTTTCCATTGGACAAATTTTTCCATTTTCCAACTCCTCTTATTGTGAATTGCAGTTTAAATTTGCAGGGAGATAAAGAAATATGAAGTAATTTATAAGAAAGAAATCTGCATGTTTTAAATAAAATATTTATAAAAATTTATTTTAGATGCAAGAGTTCCATTAAACAAGAGATGCAGCAGAATCCCGCAATAACTCGTAGTATTTGTTTTTAAAAAGAATGTCAAGTGATTCCAAGCAGCAGCAAGAGACGAATTAAATTCTCTAGGTCCGCCAACTAAAAACATTATTTGCGACTTTGAACTCACAAGTGCTCAAAGTCGCAATTCGGGGAATTTTGCGTTTTTCTGAAAATGAGCGAATGCGTTTTTTATATTACTTTTATTTAAAATTTTTATTTTAATAAATAAATAGCACTTTGTGAACTCTTAAATATTTCACTATTACCGAAATTGACAAAATTCTTTCCGGGTAGTGTCCTTTAAAAAGTTTTACCTTAAAAAAAAGCTGCTTACTAAAAGTGTTTTAACAACGTTTTTAATTAAAATAACATTTAATATGTTTGATTTTACTACATATTTCCTTTATTGATAACTTATACAATTATTATCGTCTACAAAATACACGTACCTAAATATGCATATTTAATACAATTGATATATAATTTAATAAATCTTAAAGATTAAGTAAAAATTTAAATAAAATTACTAAACAGATATGAGTTGATATGATTTTTTGGTTGATATCTTTTCTTGGTTGTTAAATATGTGTCTTGATTTCTTGGTTTTCATATATAAATTTGCCCCAGGCTGACGAGATCCGGTCGGATCTAAACAATTCTGTGATATTTCTTACGTTTTTGTATATAAAACCATAATTCCTTAGACATTGATTTAACAAAATTACAATATTTTGGTGGTAAATCCATTATAGCCAAAAGTTGTTGTATAGCGTCGGTTATATTTAACTTTTATTAACTTTCACTGGCTGCTGGTACAATTATAAATCCAGTTTGTTTTGCCGCTGCTGTCGACTCCAGGAGTTTGGTAAGTAGAAGTGAAATTCACCTTAATGTTGCAGGGCTTTTTATAGAACCATGATACGTTGCGATGGTTGGGAAGATTGAAGTGTTGCTGTGTTTTTGTGTGGGTTACCATGAAAAAGCTTTCTTTGTGTTGTTGTGGCGTAATGCGCAAAAGCTTCATTTTATATATCTGTACATGTGCATAAATAATTTTATTTGTGTGTGTGTGTGTGTGTGCAACATGGCTGGGCAAAGCCAGGTGGGAGTCCTTGTAGTCAAATACATGAATATATGCCGCTCACACTTTTGGGGTTCTGAAAAGATTTGTAGGTTGGCTACAAATGTTGCCATATTCCTAATTGATGAGGAGCTGGCTACAAACAAACATACAGCGTGCTAAATATACATAAAGAACATAGACAGTTTCTAAATGTATTCGATTTTTTAAGTGAGTGTAAGTAAGTATGACCTGTGCTATACATACATCTTTATGTAATATGGTGGCTATGCACTGTACATGTGTATGTATATGTAGAATATGCACGTAAGTCGTATATCCAGATATGAATACATATTCTAGCAGTTTGTATGTTTGCGTAGGAAGGAGGAGTCTTTTTTTAATATTAATGTTTCGATGGCGTTGTAGGATCTGTGATTATTTATAGAATTTTTATTGGGTTCAGTTGTTGAATTTTAGCCAAATACATAAATTAAATTTATATTTGATAATCTTAGGTGTGCCAAATTAATTGCAAAGTGGAATGTTTGTTAATTCGCATTTAAATTAATTAATCACCTGCTTATTTTCAACTTAATAAAGTTTTAGTATTTTTATTTTACATATCTATTTTATTTGGTTGGGATAGAAATCTCAAGGGAGGCATTCTCTTTGTGAACTTTTACACTACAATAATAATGATCAAAATCCATAATAGTGTTTTCGGTTTTTAGTGGACAAACCGAACACTTAGTTGCGTTCGCGTGGTCAACAATATTTCACAAACGCGACTAGGGTCTGCCTTAATTATTCATGAAAGGGAAATGAGAGCAGGGGCCAAATTACCGCATTTGATATCGATCGAAATTTATACACATTTTAAATACAAATTTCGATCGATATCGAATGCCGTAATTTGCCCCCAGGATTTAAAAGTAGAGACGATGTTGTAAAGATATACACTCACAAAGGGAGCAGGAAGGTCAAAGTGATCATCTCGTCAGATTGACCAGTTTTTATAAGTTTTTTGAGATCAAACAAATTATTTAAGTTCTTCTTTCACAAAATAAACGTTTTTTTGAGCACAGAACTCAGATACCGATCCGCTCAGCTAATGTGATAATTATCAAACGTAATAATAAAAAATTTGAATTGAAAAAAAATTCTTAAAAATAAAAATTTCAAATAATTTTTTAATTTAAAAATATTTTGTACTTTAACGGCCGTTATTACAACTTCATGTTAGTTAAAAGTTGGATTTTTTGTGACGTTTAAAAAGTGTTCTGTTGTTCCATTTCCACTTAAACCTAAAGTGAACGACATATTGAAAGCAGTTTCATTCTATCTGCTAGATTTAAGTAACATTATAATATTGATAACCTTTTTAATTATCCCAGCAAATCCTACCTTTAACTAACATGAAGTTGTAATAATGGCCCTTAGAGTGCTTTAAAATAAATTTTGAGTGAGAGTTATGTGTCTAAGAACACTTGCACAATGTGTTTTTTTATAAATAGGGCTGTTAAACGTAAGCCTGACCAATAGCTCTTAAATCAAGATTTTTGTTTTTGAAAATTGAAAAGAATAAAGAAATTTTAAATTTTTTTTATAAAAACGGTCGTTAAAGTTAAGCCTGACCAATAGCTTTTATATCAGATTTTTTTTTTTTTGAAAATTGAAAAGAATGAGAAATTGGAAAATAATGAAAATAGCCGAAATTTTTTTAATGAGTATAAAAATGTAAAAAAAAATTATATTACGTTTTGTTTTAAAATAAAAGAAACGAAATAAATGTAACTTTTTAATGATTTCTAAACATTTTTTTGTCGTGGAAAATATTTTGTTTTGACACACCCGAAACCCGGCCAGTTTGCAATCAAAATTAGAAGTGGAATGTTAGAAAGTCGTTCCAAATAAAAAAGTTTTGGGTCGCTATTTAAATTTGGAAATGCGTAAAGGTCAAAGGCTACCGTAAAAATTTTAGAAAAAATCTTTGGAAAGTAGTACATGTAAATCGATGATCCCGACATTTCAATATAAGCAAATCCGCAATCTGTTAAAAAATTAAAAAAACCCGAGATCGCTGTTGTTGGAGGAGCCCATCCACAGGCAAGAAAACTCTGAGGCAAAATGCTGGCCATCTACCGAAAGAAAGACATTTGTAAGAGTAATTTTAAAATCAAATAGAAAAGAAAATTGTTTATAAGAAAATTTATAATAAGAGCAAATGCTAAAGCAAATTTTTAATGAAGTCTATCCTGATAAAAAGAAATGCTAATGTTTTTAGTACTAAAAATTACAAAACCAAGAATAAACAATATTTAAAAGAAAAAACTTAATAGTTTCGAACATTAGAGAAAGAATTTAAAAAAATATTGATAAAAAATTATAAATAATTTTTAATAATTTTCCACAAGCTAATGTTCAAATTCAAATCTTTTAAAATATGCATAAAGGAAAGATCTCTCTCAATTCCAAACCGATGAAAATTGTGAATATAAAAATATAACTAAATGAACAGTATCATTCCTCTGAAGTTTTAAAAGGCCATTTATGCCGATAACTTCTCTTACTTGGGGTAAACTCATACCTCTAAAATTGGTTATAATGATGTAATCCACACGGCCTACACATATTGCCACGCCATTTCCAAAGTATTTCAAATGTTCTTATATAGTGGAATTCATAAAGTATTTAATAAGTGCTGGGGAAAAGTTTGTAATGGTCACCAAAATATTTTTAGTGTAAAAATATATAAAAGCAACGACTGTATAGTGCACACAAAAAATCAAAATCCTAACAACCTTGGTAACACAATCAGTAACCAAGACATCAAGGATAATAATGAGAAAAAATGGTGCTCATAGCATTTCAAGTACACGCACGCACGCATCCATGTACACACACACACACATCCTCACACTTATCCAAAATGAAAAGAATATAGAAGAGGAAAAGTTAATATCGCACAACTTCATCATGGTAAATTAACTTGTTGGTATTTGTTTTTATTAAACAAGAAATTTGAAATGTTTGATGTCATTGAAAGTTATACGGTGGAAAGGTTATTTCTTTCTAAACTGCTCTATACTTGTGTGTGGGTGTATGAGTTTGTTGCACAGAGGAAAAAACTCCATTCATCTAATGTATGCACGTTTATTGATAACACTTGTTAATAGCTGTTGGTTAGTTGCTAAGAGTTTAAATATTTGTTGAAATTTTATCTCGACCCACCCCTCGCTCCGGTTACTTTTGTATTCCAACTGCCTCGTGAACATTTATTTCCGAGTTTTATCTTAATTTGCATCTGCTTAATGAATTAAATGTTTTGGAAATTATTTATATTCATTCAGTAGAACTTTCGAGGTGAAAAGTGTCCTAATAAAAACAATTTAATTTTTTTTTTAAAATTTCGTTTTCACAGATTAAATAGCTGAGATTACAAAAAGAAAAATTAAAATGAGGGAGCGGAAAGTATTTAATGTAGCAACTTAAAAATAGGAATTAAAAGGAAATCGATGAATTTCAATTGAATGTTGTACGAGTATAAAACATTTTACTGGTATTTTAGTAAAATGTGTACAAAAGAAAATGTTAATTTATTTGCTTATAAAATCTCTATTAATAGGAATCCAATCTTTCTTTAAACAATTACAAAATTCCATTTAATCTCCTCATTTGTTTTAAACATCTTGCTAATGGATTTGGTAATATTCTCCCCACCATAAAACCACCGTGGAGACAATGTTAACGTTAAAGGGTTGCGTCTAAGTTACCCTTTCACTTGAACACCCACAATGAAACACACATCTAAGGAGAAGGTAAGCGCAATACCATATGCGGAATTTCAGTTTATTACACTGTTTTTCAATCGGTTTTCCAAAAATCAGGGTCATTTTTGAAGGTTTCTCATTTTTGGCGATTTTAGTTATTTTTCAATTCCAGTGTTTGTTGTAAATCTTTCGATTTGAGGGATTTGACAGCAGCGGTTCATATATATAATTTTAGAATATTACAATACAAGAAATTTTTGCAAAATTTCAAATAATTTTTTTCCCGGTATTTTCTTAAATGTTTCTTAATTACATCATTAAATATTTATAATTTTAATTAATTGGATAGCACGGATCAAAACCAACCATTATCGTAACAAAAGTGATATCTAAGTATGTTATACATAATTAGTAAACAAATTTTATTACCATCGCAGTACTCCTTTAGGAAGAGCAGAAGAGTGATATTGGAAAAAAAATTTCATTAATATACTTAATGCTTTAGGGAAACATATTCAAATAGAAGCAAATTGAATTATTTTTCCTCAATGTACACGTGGTATCCTTCTCCTAAATTGTCATAAAACCACTATACGAGTACATTCAAAATATCAGTGTGGATGTGTCCTTTTGCTGACAACACTCTATTAATTGAAGCCTAAGAATTATGCTAAATTGCATTGCCTTTTTGTTTTGTTATATTTAAATATGGAAAACCTGCTTACTTTGCCTGCGTGGTGCCCTTCCTCTTTATTAGCAAGCATACAAATTTTGCATCGTATTCAACGGATACAAATATTTTTTGGGCGGATATGAGCGTCTGTTTTGTCAGGATAACGTTTTTTCACAGTTTCTCTAGCTTCTCTTATTTTACACCTCGTCACAGCCTTTAAATGTATGCATGAAAATGTTTTCGCAAAATCCTTTATAATCCATGATAATTTCGTTAATGGTATTAATCATTCAAATGGTATGAGTGTCTACGCTTGCTTTATAAATAGTATTATTTTACAGGGATTTATAATAACAAGTTCAGTACAAAAATAAAAAAAAATCTGAATATGCAACTTCAGCAATTTTATTAATTCTTTTTAAATGCTTTTGATTCAATGGCCAAAGTTTTAATGGTATGGAATCCACAGGATTCCTTTTGGACAATTTACTGGTATATAAATTCCCACAGCATGTTCCTTCTTTTCTTCAAAATTCTTTAAAATTAAACTCTAATATTCTAGCTGTCTTTTTGACGTCGCAAGCAATCGTTCAATTAAACAAATAACATTTGAAACAAAAACAAATTTGAAAATACTTCTTTTTGTTTTAAATTTTATTTATTCGCTCGCCAAACAGGCAGTTAATTTTCAATATACGAATAAGAACAATTATTCAAAATATACAGAAATTAATTTCTGAAATTGACTAAAAATCGTCAGAGTTGCTAAAAAGATTGTATTTGAAGAGTGAAATTGACATAAAGTGGAATATTTTTTTATATTTATTATCAATCGAGTAAATAACACTTAAAACCAAAACATTTTTCAAAATTACAGATTACTTCATAATAAATTAAGCGAGAATAAAGACCTTCACTCATTGTAGTGAAACAGGCCAACGATCCCTCGACCTCAAGACCCGTGTTGCCATGATCAAAAAATGTTTACAGATAAAATTTTTCAAAATTGAACATGTATTTTTTATTGGAAAAATCTGGAATACTAACTTATTTTATTACCTAAAATTTTCAGTTTTAGGCGCAAACTTTTTTTGTTTTAACAATTAAAAAAAATCCAACTGATCATTTTAGATGTATTTGGTAAGAAAAAGGACGATTAAGCATTTTGTTCTAACTTTGATATTAAGTAAAATTTTAAAATAATATCTCGTTTAACCGATTAATTTTCCACTTTTTCAAAACTAATTTATTTCATTTCAACAATTCTATTTTAGCGTTCCTAAACAATTGACTGGAAGCTTAAGTAAGATTTATCAAGTTCTTTTAAGAGGTTTTGAGCAAAGGATTCCTGATGATGTGCATTAGTTACAGTGAAATGCGGCTAGGAATCCCTACCAAATTATCAATTTGAATTTCTTACAAATTTAGAAAACAGCACGAACATATATAAAAGCTTAAATATATGTAATCCCTGCAGTTAAAATTATTAGTATATACTAGAGTAACCCTGCCCGCGTTGCTGGATAATACAATAACATACGTTTATGTCTTTGTATTAAAAATTACATTTTCTAGAAAGAATATATGTTCATACATTTTCCTGAATAATTAAAAAAAAAATTTTTTTTTTGATGCAAAAGATTTTAATTTTAACTGAAAGATTACAAATCAGTAATTAAAAAATGTCAATGCTCGCACTGTAAACTTAAATGACAATCAATAAACACGCAGAAATTAAGTAAGTCAAATGGCGCGACCAAGCAGAGCCTTATACCGACAAAATGTAATTCTCATAAGAAAAAAAAAATACATTTTATATAGGGAAAACACACCATCATAAAAGTGCGTGTATAACGCATATTCGTAGAAATTTTTCTATGTTTTTTTATAAACCATCACTGAAAGTAGACCTTTGCAACGCATGTACTCGTCTGAAAATCGGTTGTGTGGTTCTCGAGTTATAAAGTCACGAACATAGGACAACTTATTTTTATATATATAGAAGAAGATAGAAGATGTAGAAGTACACTAGTGGCTTTTTGCTTCAGACTACTTACATGTCTGTCCATTTTTCATACATTGAACTATCGACTTTAATATTAGGCTGTCATAGGAGCCCAACTAGTTCATGTGTACACAGTTCTCAACTCGTTGAAATACTAAATAGTTATTTTATTTATATTTTCATACTATAATTTGTTAAAGTATTTTCATAGTACTAATTTTTTTTATTTTCGAATGCATGCCATTACATTCTAAACTTATATGGGTATCTCGTTCTATTTTTTGCTAGATCCATAATTGATTAAGTATTTACTCTTTTAAATCATCGGCTCTATTGATTTTTCTTTCAAAAGTTTTATTATTGATACAAAATTTATTTAGTTATTGACATAAACATCAAAAACTGAATGATTTATTAATTTTCACGACAGTCTTCTTACAACTAGTTTAATTACTGTACCAAAATATAATTAGTTGCAAATTTAACTCCAGGTCTTTTATATGTAGATGTATCCCGGTAAAATAAATAAAACAAATACATACTCGTATATAAAAGTTTAATTTAGCCTTTGATCCCATTTCTGCAGGAGTAGAAATTCTCAAAGATTTCTGTAAGAGGTTCGTCCAATTAGTCTGTTAAAATTACGTTCGATATTCTTCCAGATATCTGTTAGAAATTAATTCGAACGTCGGCTAACATATCTGAATTTCCTATGAAATATTTGTATAAAAAATACTTTGGTAAGCATCGGTGCACAGGTGCCTACAGGTGACTGAGACCGTATGTCGGCGATGTTATCAACCCGTATTTTACACTTTACTGTGACTGACTGTACACGTTTTATGTCTTTACATATTCATAAGAAGGACTGTAAATCTATACGGTTATCTGAAGTGTTGAAATTAACTAGTGCGAGTCAGCTTGACTGATCCAGAGCTGTTTTATGACTGACCTATGAAATATACCGGAAAAAACGCAGAATTTCCCATGACATGTCTGTCCGAATTCCTTTCAAGCAATTCATACATATTTGGTCAGAAATATCACAGAATTCGTATACTTTATGGATTTTTTTGCCGACATTTCTATCAGACATCTTACAGACGTCGGACTATTTTCCTGACTGGCTACATACATACATATTGTACATATGGGCATTTCCATTTTGGCGTTACGTTACTTTTGTACGACGATATGTTGAAAAAAAACGTTAAAAACCAGAATTTAAAAAAGTTTTTTTCTCACATTAGAGAAGTGATTGGATAGCTCTATATTCAGCCAAAAAATGGAAATAGTTGAGCCTAAGAATTTCAAGATATACTCCAAAAAGTGACCTGGCGTTACGTTACAAAAAACGGAAGTGCGATTTGACTTTGATAACAAAATTGTTGAACTCAGCGAATTGGGCAAGTATTTTTAATCAAATTTTTTTTGATAGGTTTTGGACCAATATACATTTATTTTCCAAGTTATAAATTGAACAAATCTTTTTTCCTTTTTTTTCTTTTATGAAAATTGGTCTGGCGTTACGTTACTGGCGTTACATTACTAAAATTTCCACTTTTATGTTAAAAAAATGCGAAAAAGACATAAATATTAGAAAATTATATAAACACTACAAAATACTAAATTTATTTTTTGCATTTGTTTTATGATTAAATATGTTTGTAGCAACAGTTTTGCATTAAGAGTATTATTATGAAATTGCTTTTAGGAATGTTAATTATAAAGAGAAAATGCCCTTGAAGTTAAGAAACACTTACAAAAACGGGAACTTCAAACTTGTAGCTCAGTATTTCACCATCCCAACAAAAGAAAGCTTTGAGCTCCTAAATTTAATTTATTTTAGAAGTTTCTCTTTTATAATACATTAGGAAAAAATCTGTTTGTTAACTTTTAATTTTTCGATCAAGGTGGACTTTTTTCTGGAAATGCCCATATGTATGTATATAAGTATATATGTATATATATATATATATATATATATATATATATATATATATATATATATTTATATATATATATATATATATATATATATATATATATATATATATATATATACATACATATATATTTACATAAATACACGTATCACACGAGTGTCTGTTTTTATGCAAAAACGACCTTTAACTTGTTACATAATAAAAAAAAAAGATCCTAAAAGACAAAAGAATTATTATCGATTTTTAAAAAATAAATCCTACACTAAAAATGTCAAGTAAATGTCAAAAATTGTTCAACCTAAACTTATCAAATGAATGCAAGACATACTAAAAACCTCAAATAGAAAGAGAGATAACGTCCACAGAGAAATTCAAAATGGCTGACAACAATGTCAGCGAAATGGCTACATTTGAATGTATTTACATGCTGCACACAACGTTACTTAATAAGAGGTATATACTACGTAGTATGTAACTACATAATATGTACAACAATAAATATTTGCTGGAAATGTACGAAGTGTGCAGAAAAAGGATATCAAAAACAGCTTGACATGCATAATTTCCACCATTCCAATGAGCGAAATCACAACAACAAATATTTACACTCCAGCAAAATGTGGAAAATGGAGGAAAATACATTTTGCACTGAATATGGCTGAATTTTATGCATGCCTAGGAGGAAATATTTTCAACAGATTTTTCTTTTATTGATTTTGGAATAAAATGCGCTGAAATGTTTCTACGTGTAGGCATAAAATAATAAACAACAATATGAAAATGTAATAAATATGTACATGCATACTTACATATATGTATATATGGAGTATGTATGTTTGCTGAGAGACGATTTATTAAGAATTATTTAAAGAACAATTCCAATGTTTTCAATCAGAAGAATGGGCGCTCCACCTTTGCCAAACGTTGATTGGCTGAAAGCATACAGGTGGTGACCCCCTCCACAACTGAATATGAAAAACCACCCACTTTAACATTTTGCTACAGTTAATAATACAAACGGACATTTTCACAAAAGATACCCTTGGACGTATTTGAAATTCCTTCAGTTTAAAGTTTAAAACTTGCAATGCGCAGGTTCCACACAAGCAAAAAGCTTTTCACCACACTAATGCTGGCTCCTTTTGACATGAGGGTGAAACCAGGACGGAAATGCCAAAGTGTATACTTTGATTTCAGCATAATTTGGTCCATTGCTGGTATATTTCTGGTCTTAAGAATTCATACAGTAGTTCTTCGTTTGTAGTCCTGTTGTGTGGTGTAAAGCGGTTCTATTTAATTCAAACACAAACTGAAGAGGTCGGTGGAAAATAGAATATACAAAATTGTTGTTAAAAAATTGAAAAAAAAACCAAATTATTTAATATATTAATTAAAAATGGTGATGATATTTTGTTGCAAATTGTGTTTTTGTTTAAAAGACTATTCATTCCAAGTAGATCTATTGAGCTGAGTGAAAATTTCCAGTCTCTACATGTATACAGCAGTTTTCTATGTAAAACTGGAAGAAAAAGCAAGAGTCACCTCAAACCCTCCTTCCCCCAGTACATATTCTCAATGAGTACACTGATTGCATCATAGTTTTTCTTTCATTCCACTGAAAAAAAGAGAGTTGTGGCTTATGTAATATTTCCATCCTTTTCGTGCTGTTTTACACTTGCCAGTATCTGCTATACAGTTTTATATACCTAAACCCACCATAACACTCCCTCCCGATCTTCATGGAAGTATATAGCTCTTAAAAAATATACAAATCTGCATTTTTACCTTTTTTAATATATAGAGCAGAACATTTCTATTACAGTTACAGTTATCGGACAGAGTTCTAAACGGTTTGCTGGTTTGTTACCACAAACCAACAACTCTGTCTGAAAAATGTCACTTCTAATAATTCGAGTTTGAGGAAATCGAATTTGTGTTTCAATATATATTTCCTCTGTTTAAGTTTTTTTTTTCAACTAATTTTTGTTAAGAATTTTTTTCAGTGTAATTAAAATTTCTTACCGCTATTTATCATGATTGTAATTTGTGTACCTTAAATTCGTTAAATTGTTTTTTAATCGTTAAATAAAATAAACGTGTATAAAGTATGAAAGTTTTAAAATATAATAAAATTTTTGTGTTGCAATAAAAATTAAAAAAAAAAATCATCTTGTTGAATTCTTGGATTATCAAATGACATCATCAATGAGATCAGCATCGATTCGTTGTGTTACATAATTTGAAATTTTGTAATGGATTATTCTTAGCCAAACGTGTAAGTATTTTTTTGAGATTTTCTCTGTACCATAATTTGCAATGATTTCTTATCATGCCTCTTCAAATTTGGTTTGTTAGCAGACGGGTTTCGGATATCTTTACAATTTTCTCCCTCACTCTGCTTGAGAGAGAACACTGAAGATGGCACATAGCCGTAACCGGTTTGTTTACTAACTAAATTCGCCGTGTACAAAAAAATAAAAAAAAAGTTTTTCAAAATAGTTCAAAATTTTTTCCCAAGTTCAGGTAGAATTTTACTAAAATTATGCAAAATTTTATGTTTATTTATTAAGAATTATTTGAAACGAGTCGAAAAATAAGTAGATCAAACTCTTCTGGCTTCTTGACCTCTTTTTAATTATTATTATATTATGATCTTTTTAAGCTTAAGGTCTTTTTATTTTAAGTTAATTCTTAATTTCAATATTTCGTCACTCCTTTGTGTGACTTCTTTAGGACCTTAAAAATATCAGAATATAATAATAATTAGATCAAACTCTTAAAAATAGGTCATAATATATGAAATTTATTTAAAATATACGCAGTAGTTCATTTTCATTATGTATTGTCTATAGCAGCCATATTAGTTATCACTAGGATTCCACGGCGATCAAAATTCGACCACTAGACATTTGCAGTTAAATTATATTTTTGCTATTTAAAAATATACTTCCCATTGATCGTTACACAACAGATTTTAAAAGAGACATAAGAAGCACTTGTTTTCATTTGCAATATAATAAAAACAAATTAAAAGACCTTTTAACGTTGATGCTAGTATTTCAGTGTGTGTACAAAAACGAGATAGAAAGATTTTATTGTAGGTTTTTAAACAATTTTATGTTAAAAATGTAAAACATTTCCATATGTATTTGCATATCTACATGAAAATACCTTTTGAACAATATATGTTTTTTTCATATCCGTGTACGATAAAATATTTGCAAGTGTACCACGAAAATATGTATGCCGTATTTATTTGTATATAAGATAATTTCATAGTGCATACATTGGATTCAATCTGGGATGCACATAAAATTCATACAGACCTTTTATAAAAATATCCAACATTATATAAGACTTTGTAATTTGAAATTCCTTTAATTTGTTTTCGATATACATATGTAAATATATAATCACTTTATTTATTGCGAGTTGAAAACGTTATAAATAATTATTATTTTATATGAATCTATTTAATAAATAAATTAATTGAAGCAAGTTTTTTCCAAAGTATCTCGGCTATAATTTACAATAATAAAATTTAGTTCCTACAAACACTTTAAAAACCGTGAATTTGATTTGAATATAAATTGGAAAATAAAATTACTTTAATCTTTACGTTGTTCTACATTCGAATTCCTTTAGTAAAATCTTAGAAATCGACCACAAAATCTCTAAGGAATTAAATTACCCCTATTGTACGTAACGGCAACCTCTTCCATAGGAAATATCGCAGATTGATTGGCGAAATTCTAAAATTAATAAAATGCCTATACTCCTTATTCATAAAAATTATGAGAGGCTTATAAGAGTGTAATAGAGCAAATTTCATATGAAATTTTGTTTTATTACGCTGTTATTAGACTCTCATAATTTTTATGAATAAGGGGGTATATGTTTAGTCGCTGCAATGTAAAAAATGTGGAATAGCAGATTTGTAAAGGAATTAAGCGTTTTGCGCACTTCATCTTTTATCATCTCTACACTAACACTTCTCAAAAAGAAAGCATCATGATGACTAGTACGCTTTTGTTGCCCGATTGTTACTTTTCTAAATATAAATTCATTTAGTTTTTCTGTCCTACGAACAATTCCTGGCAATAATTTTAATTTTTCAAAAATTTAATACTCGCCACTGACGATACTGATCTTTGTGAATACTGTTTGAATGTTCTGCCTTCTGAACAAATTTTCTTTTTGCCGACTATTACCAGTTAATTTCTTTTTACTGTAAAATTAATTTTTTAAATTACCAGACAACGATTTGGCAACCAAAAGCGTATGAAATCTTTTATCTTTCTCTATACCTGTATAATATGTGGAAAGGGCACTATAATCGGAAGCATTATTGTATTTTATTTACTTATCTGTTTTGTGAATGACATCATACATATGTACATCATTATATAAACTTTAATTCGACCACTTGAAATTTACATTTAAAAAAGTTATTATTGTATATAACTATTTTGTTGAAAATATTTAGAAAAACTATTTATATTGTGCATATTTACATTAAAATCCCTTTTAAATCTTATATAACTTATCAATATTGATAGACAATATGATGTCATAAAGTGTACTACAAAAAAATGTTATATTCATTATCGAGTTTCTCAAAATTCTGAAGTGCTATAGTCGTATAAAGTAACATTTTATTTTAATTAAACAAGAAAAATCTACGCCATGTTGTTTTAGTTATCCTGTTTTTTATTTATTTATTTTTTTTCATTAAATAAAATCCTCTTAAGAGTTCCTACAAACACATATAAAACAAATTCCTTTGAAGTACACACTTATTTTGTTGCTGGACTTTTTTCCAATCCCAAAAGAAAGTTTTTAGTCGTATATCACGAGCGAGTACATTCAACCAAATTAGGAAAACATTTATAACTTTCATC
Source organism: Linnaemya tessellans (assembly GCA_951800035.1). Lineage (NCBI taxonomy): Eukaryota > Metazoa > Arthropoda > Insecta > Diptera > Tachinidae > Linnaemya > Linnaemya tessellans. The sequence goes on from OX637533.1 coordinate 131,285,656, forward strand.
AGCAAATTTGTGCAATTCGTAAATTCTTGCATTCGAAAAAGAAAAATTTATGAATATAATCGGCTTATGTGGGTTGCTATGTATTCATTTTGAGGCAATAAAATGGGAAAATAGCACACACACATTTAAAGGCAAACTTTTACAAACAAGAGTAAAAATTCTGCAAAAATATTATACAACTTTGAAACTTCTTATCAGCAAATGAGCATGACTAAATTCCGATTTGTATATATTCAACATTCCGTTTTTGTTCTTTTTGTCATTACAGGAGGCAAGAGTATGAAAATGACCCATAACTGCCAATTTGGCACACACTCGTACTCGTATTTGTACAACAAATCTCCAATAAGAACTACCTACTGCTCCATGCGCTTAAGCACCGTAAAAAGCTGGATGATGATGACTGCAGTGATTTTATTATAAAGAAATTAAATGGCATAAAGGCTGAACGCCAATGAACAGCCAGTCAGCAGGTCGTTTGTTGTAATAATTAAGCCTGCCTAAAAGGAACACATAAAAATAGATTAAACGATACAACACACAAGTAGAGCATACCGATCAACTAAACAACCAGCCACCCACCAAATGTTAGAATCAAAAAGTTTCCAACAACAGCAAAATAATTGTAATAAAACCAAAGTTCCATTTTATTTTGTAATTTGTTGAAATTAAATCTTTAGCCGTGCTTCATAAAATAAATGAACGAATACCGTGTGAACAAAGTGAATTATCAAGTGATAGTGAGTTTAAGTAACGTGTGAAGCGCACGGGAAAGTTGCTAGATTAAGAAAGTTGTTTTATATGGTGGCATAAACGACCACCCACAGTGAATCCTTATAAACAAAAACGAAAAACAGACAACAAGCAGAACATCAACAGCCAGCCAACCAACAAAAAGTACAAAATCATTTAAACAAAAAAAAAGTTTCATATCAACTTTTCCAACGCCAACGCCAACGCCATGAAGGGTTTAACTGCTTTGAAGGAAAAAGCCACGGGAGTTTTTGGTGGGTGAGTATCACTTTTTATTTCTATTTTTCTATTCATATTTTTCCCAGTGAAATTCTCATTTGTTAACTTTATCTGTGTAAAAAAGTTTTATGAATTATGATTATCGATGTTGTGTGATGTTACGCACTGATGGTCGTTCTGCTTTTGAAAAGAAATGAAAAACAACAAAATTTAATTTAACGGACCACTGAATGGCTGACTATATGATTGCTCATTGATACGTATGGGAGTGAGACAGAGAAGTCTATACATAGCCGGTCTTTTTACGAACAAAATTTGACGTGCGATGATAGATAATCATTCCAATCGCCAAAAGATCTCCACATCATTTCAAATAAGATAGTATTTTACCTCTAAACGAATAATTAATATTTAAAAATCATTAAATATTTTATTGTCTCAATTTGCTGACAATTCCGAATTTTATGCACGTGATGTATTCATGAAAATAGCTAAAGTAAATCTGATGTATATTTGATGTACATATTAATGAAGAAAGGTGTTTAGTTCACTCTGGGTAAAGTGTGAACACGGAATATGTTCTGGTGAAATAAGGGAGCTTGTGCCCGAAAACCGTTTATTCTTGCGAGCTACCCGCACTTCACATAGGGCGCATCCTTTTGTGGTCGAGAATTCGTTCTTTGGCCGAACGGTTCGTATGTGGAACAGACTTCCAGCAGAGGTCTTTCCAGCCAATTTCAACTTGGGGAGGTTCAAATCGAACGTCCACAAACAGTACTCCCTTTATCCTCCTTTCAATAACTAACTTTCTAAGTTCTGGCACAATGCATCGCATATGTAGGAGTCATCCCCGGAGTGCTGGTCCAAGAAAAGAAAAAAAAAGTGCCACTTTAAAATGTCAGTGATCGCTTTGTAATATGTAAAATGGCCTAAGTCGAGTTAGGGCGATATTGGCCATAATGCTAGTTGTTACTCCAGTGTACTGACTTATTTTTAAATATATTGATTATTTGCGAAAATTATAAAAAAATTTTATTGCTAAGGAATTGCCAGTATAGATATCAATACAGATATTTAATTCCTCCATATAAAACATGTTAAATATTTAATCAATTTAAAAAAAATACAATTGCCTTGACTTGGAAACAGCCACCAATAATTGTGAGCAATAAATTTCAATTAAGATCCTTGAGTAATTACAAATATCTTTTATCAATTGGAATTCAATTTTATTTTCATTTCAAAAGAACTCAATTTCAATGTGTATGTAAATACAAACGACACCTTCCAGCAACTAAGCAAAATTTAATAAAACATCAATAAACAACCAACAATCCTGCAAATAAAACTCCTTGCTAGCGCACACACACACACAAACGCACACAATTGTACTGCTCAGGAATAACTGAATCCATAGAAAGTGTGGTTGCCATGTAAACTAACTGCACGAGTATTAGCACTTGAAATTTTAATTTCGTATTCAAGACATGATGCTGACGTTTTGAATGAAGAAGACAACATTAAAAAAATATAATATATAAACGAAAGTGTGTTGGTGGCGCCACTTGAAAGTTAGAAAGGCAATGAATGAATGACTGAATACTCTTGCTCAACTAAATGAAGAATTATTATCACAAAGTGTAAGAAACACTACAAGAGGGGAAAAAAATCATGGATAAAATGAAAGGGGTGGAGGGAGAGTTAACATTTAGTGTGGGAACAAAAGGACAATAGAAACGTTAACGCATTTTAATGTTGAAAATTGTTTAATAAACGTTTTCTAAAGAGTTTGATTCGTTTGAAAATGAATATGAATAGAAATGGAAATACAATTTCATTTTCACGCATCTCAAGTTGTTTTGTAAAGAAAAGCTTTTGTTTTCTCCAGCAAAAAAAATCTTGAAAGTTGTTGAATGCAAATAAAAATTATACGAGTACATTTCTAGAAGATAATAATTTATATATAATTTTATTTATATTAAAATCTTTTAAAATTAATTTCCTTAAATATAAGTAACTATTTTTGGTTTATTTTTTTATTAGTTACCTCTTAAATCAACATGTACTCATATTTGTTGATGCGAATACAAAAAATTAAAATTATTGAAGTCATACAAAACTCACTTCATAATAATAATATCCCTTTCCTCTTTATGCTAAATATGCACGTGCCTGAAACGTGCAAGGAATTCCTCTTCTTAACACTTTTGTTTTACTACTACGGCTACAACAAGCTACCAAATAATATCTCCAACGGCACAACCACCCACTATAACAGCAGCTTCACATTATTATCTTCTTTATGAAGTGTTCATTACAAATTCATTTAAACCAGAGAAGTAAGAGATGTTTAGATCCTGGTTGTAAAAAACAAAACTGTAGTTGTATTTGCAAGTAAGAAGCAAATGCGCGACGACAATCCTTTTCCAGTTTTGTCCGACTTAGGAGATTTAACCGGTAAACATTTTTTTCTTTCTTAGTTCG